>CM077660.1:6282308-6839605 GCA_039707465.1 Rhabdophis nuchalis
CTCCTCCTCCTCCTCCTCACCTCCTCCTCCTCATCATCATCATCATCATCATCATCACCCTTGCAAACTCCACTCCCTTCTAACACTGATGATGTTACCTAGTTTGGGTCAGGAAACATCTGCAAGAAACACAACCAAGCTCAAGAGAGCATCCCAGGACCCCACAGTTGTCATCCACCTCCTCCTCTTCTTCTTTCCTCTCCCTCCCTCCCTCCCTCCCTCCCCCTCTCCTGCTAATATATACATTGCACAAACTTTCCGTCCCTTTTTCTCTTGTCATGTCGCTCCACTTTTCCTGCCCTGGGAGCAGATTCTGCTGCGACCTTCCAACTGCCATCCGGATGGCTCTAAGCCAACTTCTGCTTTCGGAGCCAGAGGTTCCTTCTGCTGCTGGGCGTCTCGGCATCTCAGAGGCCTCCCAGCAGCAGCACCGCCACAGGTTCTGCACCACTGCCGTGCTCCTTGTCCGCAGGGCCCAGAGGCAGCCATGCTCCTGAACGTTCGGGAAGTTAAAAGCAATGGCTGAAAGCTGCCTGGCGCAAAGGCACTCCAAGGGCAGCACAATGGGTTCTTTCAGTCTGCTTTGGCCAAGCAGCCGGGTCCTTGACTTACAATGGTTCGTTTAATGACCATTCAAAGTCACAATAGCACCGGGGGGGAAAGTGAGGCAATGACCATTGTTCACACTTACGACCAATGCAGCATCCCCATGATCATGCGATCAGGATTCAGATGCTTGGCCCAGGGGTTCCTATTTATCACAGTTGAGAATAAGAGGATAACAGAGTTGGAAGGGACTTTGGAGGTCTTCTAGTCCAACCCCGTGCTTAGGCAGGAAACCCTACATCACTTCAGACAAATAGCTATCCAACATCTTCTTAAAGACTTCCAGTGTTGGGGCATTCACAACTTCTGGAGGCAAGTCGTTCCACTGATTAATTGTTCTGACTGTCAGGAAATTTCTCCTTAATTCTAAGTTGCTTCTTTTCTTGATGAGTTTCCACCCATTGCTTCTTGTCCTACCCTGAGGTGCCTTGGAGAATAGCTTGACTCCCTCTTCTTTGTGGCAACCCCTGAGATATTGGAAGACTGCTATCATGTGTCCCCTAGTCCTTCTTTTCATTAAACTAGACATCCCCAGTTCATACAACCGTTCTTCGTATGTTTGAGCCTCTAGTCCCCTTAATCCTCTTTGTTGCTCTTCTCTGCACTCTTTCTAGAGTCTCCACATCTTTTTTACACTGTGGCGACCAAAATTGAACGCCGTATTCCAAGTGTGGCCTTCCAAGGCCTTGTAAATTGGTATTAACCTTCACGTGATCTTGATTCCATCCTTCTGTTGATGGAGCCTAGACTTGGGGTGGCTTTTTGTTGCAGTTCCAGTGCAGTGTCCAAGGGGGGACACCCAGATTCACTTAACAACCGCGTGACGGATTTACTAAAGCAATATGCCCACTTAGCGACTGTGGCAAGACAAGTTGTAAAACGGGCCAAACTTGCTGAAACAAATGTTTCTCGTGAGCCCCCCATCAATTCGGGTCTCCGTTGCGGTCGTAACGCGAGGACCAGCTGTCCTGCAGGACCTGCGTGCTTCGGTTCCACAGTAGCGATAACCAAGGGGGAGAATCCAAGCAAACCTCCCTCATTTTGCTCATCCGGACCCCTGGTAAAAAAAAACCCAAAACCTTCCACTTTTCCAAGGTCTCTTACAAGCCAGTGAAGTTTGGAGGCTGTTTGTCTCCCCCCCCTGTCGTCCCCCCCACATCTCCCGCTCTCAGCTGCCCTCCCCCCAAACCTATAAATCAGTTGCAGGCCGAAATATTTACCAAGAAAATCATTTCCTCGCAAGCAGTCCTGGTGACAGCTCTCATTATAAGGAAGGATGACTGATTCTCAACAGAGGTTTTGGCTGCCCCCCCCCCCTTTCCACTGCGGGGGGGGGGAGGATGAAGGATGATTTGAGCCTGACATCATTCATCTGTCTGTAATGCCGAAGGAAATCAGCAAAAGGCTGGCTAGTCGGGATGCCAGAGGAGGTAAAAATGCCCGGAACGCTCCCAAGTAGAATCTGGATCTGCTGGGTACTCCTTGAACTTACGACCGCAATTAAGGCTAGAATTATGATCAGAGGTCAAGGGCACCCCCCGCCCAAGCAACATTGGCTCTCCACACTGTGGTTGCGACATGGTGTAGGCCTCAGGAGGAAGATTGTTCGGATATTCAGCCTTATATTGGGTTGACAATATATATGAGCCTACGTTCTTAAGGAATTGTGTACCTTTAAGAACTGACTTATAATCTGATTGGCTGTAATTATACAGCTCTACGATAAAGGAAGTTCAGGAACGCAGCTCATTCCCTGTTCGATTCCTTGTGATTCCTGATTGCCATGGAAGACGAAGGAGGAGTATTGTTTTGCATCACTGTGAGATAACTCTGTGTCTGGTGATGGACTGTTATTTGTTTAAGAGTTAGTCGGAAGAAGCATTTTAGTCGCTACAAAGTAAAGACTATTTATTTTCTTACTATCACTGTTTTAGAGTTTGTTTGTGGATACAGCAACGTATCTCTTTACTGTCTGTGGTTGCGACATGGAGTAGGCCTCAGGAGAAATGCCCATAGATGCATTTTCAAAACTGGAACTCGAAGACGCTTCTAGGATGAGAGGCAAAATCTCTTTTTTGTTTGTACGTTTTGGTCACCACGATGTAAAAAAAGGAAAGATGTGGAGACTCTAGGAAGAGTTCGCTTCCTGTGTTGTTTTTAAGTTACGGGTTTGTCTTTCTTGATACGTCTAAATGTTTAAAATAAATTTAAAATTAAAAAAAAATAAAGTGCAGGGAAGAGCAACCAAGAGGATGAGGGGACTGAAGGCTAAAACATATGAAGAACGGTTGCAGGAACTGGATATGTCTAGTTTAATGAAAAGAAGGGACAGGGGAGACAGGATAGCAGTCTTCCAATATCTCAGGGGCTGCCCCAAAGAAGAGGGAGTCAAGCTATTCCCCAAAACACCTGAGGACAGGAAAAGAAGCAATGGGTGGAAACTAATCAAGGAGGGAAGCAACTTAGAACTGAGGAGAAATTTCCTGACAGTGAGAACAATGAATCAGTGGAACAGAAGTTGCCTCCAGAAGTTGTGAATGTCCCAACACTGCAAGTCTCTAAGAAGATGTTGGATAGCCATTTGTCTGAAATGGTGTTTCCTGCCTAAGCACAGGGTTGGACTAGAGACCTCCAAGGTCCCTTCCACTCGGTTCTTCTGTATTCTAAAAATAAAGTCCAGTTGCCTTTTGAAACAAAAAAAAAGGCATCTTTGGGACAATCCTGACCTGGATGACTGAGAATCTCTACTGACAAAGTTGATTTGCTTCCGATGATCGCGCAGCTCATCGCTGAGCTATTTTGTAAAGCTTTGAAAGCAAACAATCAGTAGGGGGGAAAATGCTTTGAAAATCAAAACAAAATAGCTGACAGTGGGGAAAAAGTTGGCCACACCCACCCAGTCACATGGCCGCCACCACCACCAAGCCACGCCCACAGAACCAAGGAGGGGAGGGGATTAGATTTCACCACTCTGCTAAACTCTTCCAAACATCTTGCTTTCTCCGCTGACGTGGCCACTTTGATGGCTGTTTCAACTTTTGGACTGTCGCGGGTGGTTTTAACTTGAGGGCTGCTATCTGTATTATCCGATGACGTTGGGGATGAGACCGTGGTGGGGAAAGAAGGCCGTTCTCCTTTCTAAGGTGGATCTCCAGCAAAGAAGACAAAGGACCCCCAAAAGTCAAGGAAAGTCAAGCTTTGGCCAAACGTGTCTCGTGCTCCCGATCCGTGAAGCTGTGGGAGACCGCCCTGCCCTGTGACCTTCTAACACAACCTCCTCCCCATCGATCAGTCTCTCTTGTCGTTTTTCAAGCAGAGCCTTCCGGAAGGCGGCTCAACACGCGCTCATTCATTCCAGAGAAGCCATTGATCGTTGGCATTTCAGCAGCCTCCCCTGCTTTAATCTCACAGGCCGGGTGAGCGATGACTTCGTCCCTCTGCTGTCATGGGCTCATCCTTTCGGCATGTTAAGAGGCCTGTCCAATTTCCCCTCCTTTGGACCAGCCTGCTTTGGGGGGAACGGTGAAGCAGTTCTTTGGCACAACACCTTTCCACCTTTGGCCGAAGTAGAAAAAAAAAGGGGGGAGAAGGTCTAGGGGAGACATGATAGCAGCCTTCCAATATCTCAGGGGTTGCCACAAAGAAGAGGGAGTCAAGCTATTCTCCAAAGCACCTCAGGGTAGGACAAGAAGCAATGGGTGGAAACTAATCAAGAAAAGAAGCAACTTAGAATTAAGGAGAAATTTCCTGACAGTCAGAACAATTAATCAGTGGAACGACTTGCCACCAGAAGTTGTGGATGCTCCAACAGTGGAAGTTCTCAAGAAGATGTTGGATATCCATTTGTCTGAAAGGGTGTTGGGTTTTCTGCCTAACCAGGGGCTTGGGCTAGAAGACCTCCAAGGTCCTTTCCAACTCTGTTGTTCTATTCTTTATATATTTTAGCGATGATGTTATCCGTTCAGTTGTGTTCAACTCTTGGAGATTCTGTGGGCCAGGTCTCTCCACATCTTCCAATCTTGCACTACTTCTTTGAGTTGTTCTGCGCTCCGGCTGGTGTCACCTTTGATGGTGTCCACCCACCATGTTCTTCGGTGGCCTGTTTTCCTTTCACCGCTAACTCTTCCAAGCATAATTGCTTTCTCCGGTGAATTTCCCTGCGTTCCTTTCCCTGGCCAAAGTCGGTGAGATGTGGTTCCATGAGTTTGCCTTCTGGTGACCTGTCTGATGTTATCTACTCCAATAGTTGCTTGTTGGTCACCTTTGCTGTCCACTTTTATTCTGCCTAAGCAGGGGTTGGACTAGAAGACCTCCAAGATCCCTTCCAACTCTGTTATTCTCTTCTCTTCTCTTCTCTTCTATTCTATTCTATTCTATTCTCCTTCCTTCTTATTCTATTCTATTCTATTCTATTTTATTCTATTCTGCACTGTTGGGACAACCTTGACCTAGATGATGAAGAATCTCCGTAGTTGAAGAGACACAGATGTGTGACATCCCCTACCTTAGACATTTGGTAGGGAATGATTGAAAGTTCAAATTAACACCACCAGTAGTGGAGCAGGGTTTTTGCATAAACATTTTAGTCCCCAGCAAACACAGTCGGTGGCTAGGAAGTTAAAAAACAACGGATAGCATATAAAATACAACAATCTATATAAATAAAAATGTAACAAGAATTTGTTCAAAACCGCTAATCTCTGAAAGTCCTGCACCGATCGCTTCCAAATTTTCACACAACGTTCCTTTCAAGTACGGCACCAATGATATATATATATAGATTGTGTAGATGTCACACCTGTGCCAGGTACACGCAATGGAAATGTAAAAAATTGTAAACAAGGTAGGTAGATGGATACAGAGAGAGCAGTGAGCCACAGGTATTATGCATTCCTTTATGACATAAAATACTCTGTCCCATAAGATTCAAGGAGAAATACAGTAGGTAGGTAGGTAGGCAGCTATAGGGATAGAGAGAGAGAGAGGGAGGGAGAAATGCAGTAGGTAGGTAGGTAGGCAGCTATAGGGATAGAGAGAGAGAGGGAGGGAGAAAGGAGTAGGTAGGTAGGTAGAGGGAGAGAGGGAGAAAGGAGGTAGGTAGGTTGGGGGATATTCGGTGGTTGTGTGTACGTATTTGTGTGTGCAGGTGTAGATCTACACACAGACTGGTTGGCCATTTAACCAGACTGGGCCACAGCAATGCATGGCCGGGAATGGCTAGTAGTATAAATATAGTACAAATAGAAATAGAAATAAAAAAAGATCTAAAAAGAAAAAAAAGAGAATTAGAGAGTCAAAGAGAACCAGTAACCAACTGTCAACAGTGTCTGCGAAAGCCAGTATTTTTTCCTACTAATTGAGATATCTGCCAATAAAAATTGAGTCACTTGATTTGTTAACAGCTGAATCCTTATCCTGCGGGATCACTTAAAAAGCCGCGCTCAACAAACAGACAGAGACCTGTCTACATCACAGATGGAGGACTTTATAGAACATAAAGTTCTGGACCTCGGCAACTTAAAGATGGTGGACTTCAACTCCCAGAATTCCCCAGCCAGCCATTTCTGACCATCGGCAGAGATGGCGACTTCACTGATGCTCACAATTAAATAAAACTCCCAGGCATAGTCAAGAAAATGGCTGGCATTTCCAAGACAGCTTTTTTATCTGAATCTAGTTACTTTTGTCCAAGAGTAAAAAGAAAAAGAGAAAAAAAGAAAGAATAAAGATCTCCAACTTGACGATTCCTGGTTAGCGATCAACCAGCTCCCAAATTCACTTTCAAACCACCAATTCAAATCTTGGACCGAATGATGCTGTGTTTTGTCCTTTCTTGACTATGGATTATACCCCAAAAGGCGTATTTACCTGAATCTCTTTCTTGAATAAAAGATTGAAGCAATGTACCGAAAATCATTTGGCCTTTGGGCAAATGGTTCCCAAATTAATTTTATACGGTAGGAGAAACAATAATAAAATGCGTGATTTAAGAGATGGTGGGGGAAAGAAATATTGCCAGCAAGCTTGACTGGATTGCATGATGTTTAATTCAGTGGTGCGCATCCATTCAATGCACGGTGGATTTAAAAAAGAAAAAAGAAAAGGAAAAAAATTAACCTAAAGGGAAGAAAAGAAAGTCGCAAAGAGATTTTTATTTTATTTATTCTGGATCCTGCAAAACCAATTCTGGCCTAATATGAATTGTGGAAGATTCTGGATTCTTGAATAGAGTTTCTTTAGAAGTGTTTCTCAACTCTTAGCAACTTTGAGAAATGTGGATTTCAACTCTCAGAATTTTGCAATTCAATTTGGAGAGTTGACGTCGAGATTTTGGCGTGCAGGTGGTGGCCAGCTTTGCTATATTCTCAAATACATCAAAGCTTCGCATCTAGGTTTGGTCATGAAGGAAATGAAAATTATGAATCATGTTGTTTGCAGAGAGGAATAGGAAAGATCGCTGCCGGGTTTCGTGGTTTTCTTGTAACAGGAAGAACGTAAAAATTGTCAAGGTGGAAAGAGCTTGAGGCTCGAAAAATGAACCCTTTCAATTACCACCTCATCTTTTGAAGAAAAAATAATAACAAATATGAGGTTAGATTAACAGAGTTGGAAGGGACCTTGTAGATCATCTAGTCCAACCCCCTCACCCAAGCAGGAGACCCTACACCATTTCTGACAGATGGCAGCCAAGTCTCTTCTTGAAAGCCTCCAGGGATGAAGCTCCCACAACTTCCGAAGGCAACTTCTGTTCCATGGGTTGATGGTTCTCCCTGGCAGAAAATTCCTCCTTATTTCTAGGTTGAATCTCTCCTTGGTCAGTTTCCCATCCATTATTCCTTGTCTGGCCTTCGGGGGCTTTGGAAAATAGCTTGACCTCCCTCGTCTCTGTGGCAGCCCCTCAAGTATTGGAAGACTGCTATCCTGCCTCCCCTGGTCCTTCTCTTCACCAGTCCATGAGTTCGGGAACAAGGATGCAGAATTCAGCACTATCCTTCCCTTGTTCTACTCAGAGATAAGGCTGAGAGCGAAGAAATGGCTTTGTGTTGCTCAAGAAAAGGAAGTTCTCCAAATCAAAGGCATCTGGATTCATTAGCAATGTACTTGCCTGTCCCAGCACATAGGCATTCCCCCACCCGCAGCTGAGATTTCCAAGGTGGAAATTTTCACTGATTTATTATTCTCTTTTCTCTAGCACAAAGTATAACATCTTAAAACACACCGGCAAGTGTGATGAAAATGTGCAGCTGAAGAAGGAGTTGGAGGTGGGGATGTCAACAACGCCACAGCAGTTTCCTGGGGGGCGGGGGGGGGGGGGAAGGCAGCACGTTCCAGGAAAGGGGCTCTGAGAAGAAGATTGAATGGTGTGCGGAGGAAAAAGGTTTGAGGGTAGCTAAGTCCCTGGAATCTCCCAGCGTCTATCTGTTAGGTTTAGGTGGTTATAGCTTTAGTCTGGCAAGATTCTGTCTATTACAGGATATCCAACTTTGGCAATTTAAAGGACTTCCACTCCCAGAATTCCCCAGCCACAATGTTCTAGAGTTCTAGACCCAGTGTAGGTGTGAAAGCCAGCTGGGTTACTTTGAGCCAATCTAAGTGCTGTACCTTAGGATTTGTGACGAATGTCTCTTTTCTTTTATGTCCACTGAGAGCCTCTGCACCAAAGATAAATTCCTTGGGTGTCCAATCACACTTGGCCAAGAGAGAGAGAGAAGAGAAGGGAAGGGAAGGGAAGGGAAGGGAAGGGAAGGAAGGAAGGAAGGAAGGAAGGAAGGAAGGAGGATGGATGGAAGGAAGGAAGGAAGGAAGGAGAATGGATGGAAGGAAGGAAGGAGGATGGATGAAAGGAAGGAAGGAAAGAAGGATGGAAGGAAGGAAGGAAGGAAGGAAGGAAGGAAGGAAGGAGAATGGATGGAAGGAAGGAAGGAGAATGGATGGAAGGAAGGAGGATGGATGAAGGAAGGAAGAAAGAAGGATGGATGGAAGGAAAGAAGGAGCATGGAAGGAAGGAAGGAAGGAAGGAAGGAAGGAAGGAAGGAAGGAAGGAAGGAGGATGGATGAAAGGAAGGAAGGAAAGAAGGATGGATAAAAGGAAAGAAGGAGCATGGATGGAAGGAAGGAAGGAAGGAAGAAGGATGGATGGTAGGAAGGAAGGAAGGAAAGGAAAGAAAGGGAGAGAGAGAAAGAAAGAAAGAAAGAAAGAAAGAAAGAAAGAAAGAAAGAAAGAAAGGATCATAATGCCTTTTGATAACCTTGGGCTTGTGTGTTGGTGAACTCAGCTAGTGCAAAGATCTCCTTTCCCAGTCTGAAAAGGCCTGGCGTCAGGAGTACACACGCACACACACAGTTTCTTGGCTAAAAGAAACTGAACATTTAAAACAACAGCCAAGTCCCCCCCCCCCACCTTCTCCCACCTGTACCCTCCATGCCGAGCGGAGCTTCAGGGGGCTCCACCAACCCCTGGCTGCCTGCAGTGCTCCGAGCAAGCTAATGGGCAGTCCATGCAGGTTGACACTGGGGTCACCATGGAGATCTAAATTCTCATCTAAATTCAGAAGCATGCCTCGACTTTTTCGAGTGGGGGAAAGAAGGTACGGCCCCATCAGGGGACCTAACAGATGCAACCTCACCCCCCCCTCCAAAACTGTTCTTTTTCTTCCCCCTTTCGATAAACTCCTTTACAGTAATTAACTTTAATTACCTCCACCTATGAAATGGAAAAAGGCTGCGCCTATCTGATTCCCCCCCCCCCCCCTCTAAGCCTCCCGTAGAAAGCAGAGTTTGTTCAAAACTCCTTGCCATTTTACTCGAGATAAAGCCCCGGAGGTGATTTGCAACATAATGCAAGGGACTTACGCGTTGTATTAAGTGTGTGTGTGTGTGGGGGGGGTGTCTTTAGAGTTGGCTTAAGAGTTCTGGGACCCCAGCCAATTGGGGTTACAATACAATACAATAGCAGAGTTGGAAGGGACCTTGTAGGTCTTCTAGTCCAACCCCTGCGTGGGCAGGAACCTTATACCATTTCAGACAAATGGCTATCTAACATCTTCTTCAAGACTTCCAGGGTTGGGGCATTCACAACTTCTGGAGGCAACTTCTGTTCCAGAGGTTGATTGTTCTCACTGTCAGGAAATTTCTCCTCAGTTCTAAGTTGCTTCTCTCCTTGATTAGTTTCCACCGATTGCTTCTTGTCCTGCCTTCAGGTGCCTTGGAGAATAGTTTGACTCCCTCTTCTTTGTGGCACCCTCTGAGATATCGGAACACTGCTATCCTGTCTCCTGCTATCATGTCTTGATCAACCTTGGATTACGGCTGGCCCTAGAAGCCTCTTTTCCTACCTCCAAAACTTCACAGGAGGCCTTGCATTCAAGGTGACCGAAGGAAAGCAAAGCTCAACCTTTTTCATTATTTGGGAAGGGGGTACTTGATTTTTATTTTATTTTTTTCTGTGCAAGGAAAGGAAGTTGATTAAGTTCTGGGAAGCATTTACATCCCTATTTTGAGTGCGGGGGTTTCTCCTCCCCCTCCCCCCTTTAAGAAAGGACCTTTTGGTGATTTGTTCTTTTTTTTTTCATTTCATATATATAGACTGAAGCCTGAAGATGGCAAGTGAGATCTTGCTGAAACGTTGCAAAAACAATTTCATACTTACACGGGAAAACACCCAAAGACAGCAATAACAATAAAAAATAAAACAAAATAAAAACACACCTCTTTCATCAAGCCAGCCTAACATAACCTCCGCTGGGACTAGTGTAGATAGTTTTATTTTGGGGATTTTAATTGGTTTTTAGCGCAGGACAGACATTTAATAGGTTTTTTAAATTTTTGTATTACTTTGTATGCATTTTAAATTCCTGTGCGCCACCCTGGGTCCTTTTGGAGAAGGGCGGGATATAAATCTAATAAAAAATAAATAAATAAATAAATAATACCAGCATACCTACACCCGTGAAAATCTACGAAAGCATATATGTGTGTGTGTGTGTGTGTGTTAGTTTTATGAGCTGATCAATAAATTTATTGTTCACATATTAAAAAATCACACAACGGAACTCATAGCTTTCTGTCTAGATGGTCTCTGGTGATGAGCCCCTCCAGAGCACTCTGGAAGCCTCCTAAAGGCTATGCATGCCCTTTTTTGGACAAAAAATGGACCCATTTTTGCAAAAAAACAGGCCGTTTTTTGCTCACTTTTGCCTCTCCAGCCCCCAGGAGCACTCTATAAGCCTCCTAAAGGCTATGCATGCCCTTTTTTAAACAAAAAAACAGACCTGTTTTTGTGAAAAATGGACTGTTTTTTGGGAGGGTGGCAGAGTGCAAAAACAGGTTTTTTTAAAAAGTTGCCTCTTCAAAATCTTGGTGCGCCTTATACGCCGCTGCGTCTTATACTCTGAAAAATACGGTACTAGTAGTGCTTGGTTTCTTTGGACTAGCCCAGGGTTCTGCAAAGTTGGCTCTTTTAAGACTGGTGGACTTCAACTCCCAGAACAACTGGCTGGGGAATTCTGGGAGTTGAAGTCCACCAGTCTTAAAAGAGCCAACTTTGCAGACCCCTGGACTAGCCAAAGTTGGGGGGGAAACCAAACATCTGAAAGAGTTTGATGAGACACTTTGCGACTGCTCAGTGGACGCTGGGCCAAATGATATCCCAGCCGTAATGACTGTATTCCAGCTGTGGCTCATCAGGTCAAGCTCTGCACCGGTGCTTTTGCTCCCCACCCCCCTTTTCAAAAGTTTATCTGGCCCTTCAAGAATTCCCCAGCCCATCATCATCCACAGAACAGTAATCTGGAAAACAGACGGAGAGGAAGCGCCGGTAATAGTAATGATAATAAAAATTAAAAGAAGAAGAAGAAGAAGAAGAAGAAGAAGGAGCCTTACGACTTCCTTGGGCCTCCTTAAGCATTTCATGGGCACTTAGCAACCCATCACCAATCAGCATCTAAAACAGAAACGGAAATGCTAATTGGAAGGTTCTGGTGTGTGCATTGTGCTCCGGAGAACCAGCACCGGGCCATTTAGAAGTAAATGAAAGGCCTTTGATTGGGGACAGCCTAATGAAACCGTCAACGTTTCCATCGATCAGAACATCTGATGGGAGAAACCGAGCCGATACTGTAGGACAGGGATGGCGAACCTTTTCCAAAAGCACGCACTTGCGCAATATTGCATGCGCTCAGGTGCCCACCCCCCATAATTTAATCCCCCTATGCCATGCCCCCTGTGCATGCGTGCATGACACCCCGCCCTGCTGCCCCGTGCATACACACACAACTTTCTTGGAGCCTGGGGAGGGTGAAAACGCCCCCCCTCCCAGAGGACCGCCGGAGACTGGAAACAGCCCATTTTCCAACTTCCAGTGGGCCCAGTAAGTCAATTTTTCGGAGGCTTTCCTGAAGCCTCCAGAGGACAAACAAACTGCTGAAAATCAAGGCCGAAAATCAGCTGGCCAGCGTGTGCATGCATGCTAGAGCTGATAGGGCAACATCTCGCGTGCCCTCAGAAATTCGCCATCATGACTGTAGGAGGTTAGCCCCTGCCCCTCTCCTAGGAAAATGAGATGTTTTAGGAAATATTAAAAGGGCAGAAGATTTCCCACTAAAAGGGAGGCAGAAACTCAGACAGACACATACGCCCCTTTGTCAATGGGCCATTAAGGCCTGAGCCAGTCTATTCTACATAACAAACATCTACCTCCTTCAGGCAGAGCCCTAACAGGAAGCCCAAAGCCTTTTCATGACATCATCACCCAAGAGTTAACCAAGCTTGGGACTCAGGACAGCCTACAGAGTTGCCCCTGCATGGCCCCATGGGAGTCTGACAACCAATCAGAATGCAAGCTCAAATTCAAAGCCCAACAGGGAGTGTAAATCTAGTTTCGTGCTTGACCCCTCCTTCCAGCCTAGCTAACCATTTCCCAACAAGTTCCTTCCAATCATTATACTTCATTTAGCATTTCCCATGTTATTGCTAGTTGCGTGTCCGACCCATTGCGACCCCATGGACCACGTTCCTCCAGGCCTTCCTGTCCTCTACCATCCTCTGGAGTCCATTGAAGCTCACCCCGACTACTACCTCCTTCTCTGCCGTCCCCTTCTTCTTCTCTTGCCCTCCATCCTTCCCAGCACGAGGCTCTTCTCCAGGGAGTCCTTCCTTCTCATTAGGTGGCCAAAGTCTTTGGGTTTCCTCTTCAGAATCTGGCCTTCTAAAGAGCAGTCAGGGTGGATCTCCTCTAGGACTGACCCGTTGGATCACCTTATAGTCCAAGGGACTCAATGCAGGAGTCTTCTCCAGCAGCACCAGAGTTCAAAGGCCTCCATTCTTTGGCGCTCAGCCTTCCTTATGGTCCAACCTTCACAGCCATCCAATTGCAACTGGGAAAACCATCACCTTGACTAGACACACTTTTGTTGGCAGGGGGATGTCTCTGCTTTTTAGTCTGCTGTCTAGATTTGTCATTGCCTTTTTTAAAAAATATTTTTTAAATTTTTTTTTAATAAAACCAAAATACAAAAAGGAAAAACCATCATTCTACATTGTATCCTGTGGAAAGCATGTCGACTGGTTACACATAACTCTTGTGCGTTTCTAGAACCATCATTACTCATAAGTAATCTCAACTTACAGATTTTGAATCAAAAAGTTGATTGTGTATCTTAATATCATTATACTGAAATTCTCCTCTAACATTCCATATTTAGTCTATCTTCTTCTTCAGACAAGTCTTACTTAAACATAACCACATAATGGCGGTTCATTGTCTATTCCCTGGTATTTCATCCCTAGGAGCAAGCGCCTTCTAATTTCTTGGCTGCAGTCCCCATCTGCGGTGATCTTGGAGCCCAGGAACATAAAATCAGTCCCTACCTCCGTTTCTCCATTTCCCATGGAAGCACCCAACACAAACTTTAAGTTGGGCTCAAATGCTAAGCTTGCCTCAAAGCGATTGTTCTCTGCTCTTAAGAATAGGGAGAACACTTCCCCAGCAAGTTAAATGACAGCACCTGCATCTAAGAGAGAGAGAGAGAGAGAGAGAGAGAGAGAGAGAGAGAGAGAGAGAGAGAGAGAGAGAGAGAGAGAGAGAGAGAGAGAGAGAGAGAGAGAGAGAGAGAGAGAGAGACCTTTCCTTTTTAATGTGCTAATCATTATCCTGAAATACTAATGGGATTAGAAGGCAGGATTCAGTGGCTGCCTCCTGAAAATCATTAAGACCTATTAGAATAAATTAACCTTCATCCTTCCACTGAGTCCCTTCCAAATTCCCTTTCCTCGCAGTGCAGTGGGAAAGCAGGCCTTCCTGGAGCACCGAAGGGTGGAGAAATTCTTTTAGTATTTGTTCTCTCTTCCCTTGATCGATTTAAGTTAATAAACTACACAGCCTCTGGGGGATTCTCCTCTTGTGTTTATGCAAGCTCCAGCCACTTTAATTATAAATCAGGATAGTCCAACCAGAAGTGGAGGTAATCCCACCAGACCAACCCCCCCCCCTCCAGGTCTACACAAGCGAAAGAATAAGGAGGGAGGTTTCTAAGGACCCCTTCTGCAATTAGCAGCCGGACGTGCTTGATTAACTTCTATCCTGGCTTGTTCTCCCAGAGCCCCACTTCAGCTCACCTGAAATGTTTAATTACAGAGAAGAAGACAGTGACGGACAGAGAAGATCTAATAGTTTCCCACAGACATACACAGTCATCTAGTTAAAATTGCAACAGCACTTCCTGGACTAAAGAGAACTTATAGGAGAAGACAAATCCAGCTTGGGCAGAAAACAAGACAAGTTGAATCTCCACCCAAGTTATAAGGCATTTAATTTAATTGGGGGGGGGGTTATAAGTGATTAGAGGTTAGAAATGGGGGGAAATAAGAATTTGGGAAATGCAACTTGTTTTAGAGGAGAAAGAAGAAAACCGTGACTTGACAAGAATGTCGGAAAAGTAGGGTTTACAAAAGGAGAAGAAGTTACATAACGGCAGAAGAATAACAGAGATCGTTTGATACCAATGACCCAAGATAGACTGTTAAGCAAAAGAGTAAGAAATAAAAGGATTATAAATGTAAAAATTAGAATGTATTGAGAGGGAAAATAGGCCTGGAGGAACGTTGTCCATGGGGTCGCGATGGGTGGGACACGACTTTGCAACTTAAGAAGAACAAAAGTTATGAGGACTTGAGGTTCCATATCATGGAAATCCTTCAAACATCAATAGCTGTGTGTGTGTGTCTGTGTGTGTGTGTGTTGTCTTCTGTTTTCATCCAGTTTTGGTCACCACAATAAAAAAAAAGATGTGGAGACTCTGGAAAGAGTGCAGAGAAGAGCAACAAAGATGATTAGGGGACTGGAGGCTAAAACCTATGAAGAACGGTTGCAGGAACTGGGTAGGTCTAGTTTAATGAAAAGAAGGACCAGGGGAGACATGATAGCAGTCTTCCAATATCTCAGGGGCTGCCCCAAAGAAGAGGGAGTCAAGCTATTCTCCAAAGCACCTGAGGGCAGAACAAGAAGCAATGAGTGGAAACTAATCAAGGAGAGAAGCAACTTAGAACTAAGGAGGAATTTCCTGACAGTGAGAACAAATTAATCAGTGGAACAGAAGTTGCCTCCAGAAGTTGTGAATGCTCCAACAATGGAAGTCTTTAAGAAGATGTTGGATAGCCATTTGTCTGAAGAGATGTAGGGTTTCCTGCCTAGGCAGGGGGTTGGACTAGTAGACCTCCAAGGTCCCTTCCAACTTTGTTCTTCTGTAGTCTACAGGCAGTTCTTCCCTCCAGCCAGTTTTCTGTCTTCTTCTCCCCACACCCCCTTTATATATAAGGAGGGAATAGATATAAGAAGAGAGCCGGCTGAGAATTTTTCTGAAGGGACAGTCGGAAGGGAAATAATGGCTCGAGGTAGAAAGATGACAATTCTCCCCCCTGTGCTCCGAAATCCTGCTGGCGTGGAACAGTTCATTAGGAAGAATGGATCCCTGTCCATATTTTGACTTAATGAGCTGGCAACCCTATCAATGTATCGGAGCGGTGTCTGTGTCTGTGTGTGTGTGTGTGTGTGTGTGTGTGTCACTGCCAGGCACACACGGCTAATGTGCTGTTTTCTACTCATTAGAGATAAACTGATTCATGAAATTGAAGCCAAAAGCTTCATTGCCCAGCATCTCATATTTAGATGGAGACGGGAAAGGAAAAGGACAGCCGAGCAAGGCAGCTGGAGCGGGGAGGTGGGGATGGCCCCCTGGGGAAGATTCCCGAGGTCCCGCTTTTGACCTTCTCGGATTAAAAAAAAAACAGACAACGGAGAAATAAGTCGGTCTCAACAAGTGGGAGAAGCATTTCGCTTGTGTGGTTTGACCTAGGCTTCTGGGGAAATCCCTCCTTCGTTCTAAATCGCTCCTCTCCTGGATTAGTTTCCGCCCATTGTTTCTTATCCTGCTGGCAGGTGCTTTGGAGAATAGCTCGACCCTTTCTTCTCGGTGTCGGGGATCAGTGGTGGGTTCCTATCGGTTCGGCCGAACCGGTAGTGGTTTGGCGGCCTGGGTCGCTGGACCCTGCCACGCCCCCGAACCGGTTCTCCGGGCAGCGCCCGTAGGCGCCGCCATCTTGTCTTTCACTTCTGCGCATATTCATTATTAATTAATTGATTATTGATTCCCCCTCCCAAAGTAGTACTGAAGAAATGTAAAAATGGGCAGAGGAAGAGAAAAGGAGAACCTATGGGAAGAGAATTAGAACCAGCTGAGATCTGATAGGCAGAACTACCTGGATACTCGTGCTTCGCGGCACAGCTATGTGATCGGGCAATCCGGTTCACTCTGCTTCAATTTCTTGGCTGAGCAGTGGTTGGTGATTGAAACACATATAGGAATATCGCTCCCGCCGCCTTGAGTCCGGAAGCAGTTCCATAGGTGGAAGGCGTAGACATTTTGGTGAGGTACCAATGTTTAGTACTGCAAGAAGCCCCAAACCGCTAGTGAGTGGAACGTCTGCCAGTTTGAACTGGGGTAACGGAATGTGAGGCAACTGGCAGTTGGAACAGAGTTCTTTTCAGGTGGGGAGGGGGAGTAGAATGTCTAACTCCTTAGCATCAGAGTGTGTTAATATAAGGCAACTGGAAGTAGGAACAGAGTTCTTTTCAGGTGGGGAGGGGGAGTAGAATGCCTAATTCCTTAGCATCAGAGGGTGTATGTATGTATGTATGTATGTATGTATGTATGTATATGTGTATGTATGTATATATGTATATACTTGTTCCACAACACCCTGTTAGGCCCCAATTAAGGGAGGAGACATACTGTTTCCTTTTCTGACTTTCGGCTCATCACCAGAGACCATCTAGACAGAAAGCCATGAGTTCCGTTGTGTAATTTTTTTTATATGTGTGTTACATTTTTGAGCTGATCAATAAATAAGTCAGGGAGACTAGTATATATCTATTTTGAGCTTTTTAGCTCTCATCAGCTAGCCATACCCTTACTAGCTACTTGCGGGATCGGATCCTGCCTCATACATCCTCACGACCGATTCGCTCCCACAGAGAGGGACTTCTCCGGGTGCCGTCCACTAGACTTTGTCAGCGGGCGACACCCAGGGGAAGGGCTCTCTCTGTGGCGGGCCCAGCCCTCTGGAACGACCTCCCCCCCGATATTAGGACCACCACGGACCTCCGCTCCTTCCGTCTTAAATTGAAAACACACTTTTTCTGCCTTGCCGGCCTGGGATAGCTACTCCTCTGTCTTTAGGGTTTATTGGGGATCTCTAGTTAGATAGTTTTAACGGGTATTTTAGCACAGGTCACTTAATTTAATGTATTTTTAATGACATATGTATATAGTTATTGTTCTTATTCTTCCTGTGCACCGCCCCGAGTCCCTGTGGGGAGAGGGTGCGGTTTATAAGAAATAAATTATTATTATTATTATTATTATTAAAAAGCTCGAAATAGATCTATACTAGTCTCCCTGACATTTATTGATCACCTCAAAAACCTAACACGTCTATATGTATGTATACACAAACACACACACACTATATTAAATACTGATGGCCTGATGGTCATTTTGAAAAATCCTTTCTTAGCGAGCACCTAGAAGCCAAGAGGAACATATGTGCCAAATTTCAAGTTTGTAGGCTTTATGGTCCTGCAGATTTCATGATAAGTGAGTGGTACTTGCCTTTTATATATAGAGATAGCTAAGAGACTTAAAAGAACAACCAGCCGTCTTCTATTGAAACAAGGCTAATATATATTGCTAATCCCCTTGACTTTCCACCTCATAAGACCCTTGAGTTGAGGAATACAAATTAAGCAGCCCTCTCCTTTTCGCGCTTTTATTGCTCTAGTCAGAGGTCATTAAAAAACAGTTCAAAGCAATCATCACAAGTCTAATGGTATAGTTTAACATACCATGTCAGATACAGGCTCAATTCCATTAATTAAAGGCGAAAGTGTATCTCCTAGATGCTGTAACCTATGCTAGTGTGGTTCTGTAATGAGAGTAGGCAACCTGTGGTGGTAATTACATCAGCTTAATTTAAAAAAATCGAATCCTGAAATGCAATTATTAAAGGAGATCAGCTGAGAGTGTGTTTTGCTTCCTTGCATTCTGCTCTTGAGTGCGAAAGAAGAAAAAGAATTATCCTCCTCTTTTAATGTTCCCATAATCCCTTGCATCGGGGTGGAGTCTGGGCAACGGAATGGAGCTGTTGTTTTTTTTACTGGCCGGATGCTCCTCCTGTTGCCAATGCAGAGTTTTGTTCGGCAGATATATTCTTCATTGTGCCCAGAGAGAGAGAAATATCTGCCTCTACCTAGGATCGAACTCCCAACCTCTTGACTGAGAGGCAGGAATTCCACCTCTAGGTGCCGTACTACTCAGCCATAGGAACTAATCATCATCATCTTTTAAGGCCCCCATAATCCCTTGTGAGGTAGAGTCTGGGCAACTAAATGGAGCTTTTTTTTTTACTGGCCGGATGCTGTACCTGTTGCCAATGCGGAGTTTTGTTCAGCAGATATATTCTTCATTGTGCCTAGACAGAGAAATATCTGCCTCTCCCTAGGTTCAATCTCACAGCCTCCTGATTGTGAGGTGAGAGATCCGCCTCTAGGCAACCACACCACTCCAAAAAGGGAAAGAGAATGAAAAAAACATAAAAGAAAAAACCAAAGGGGTGACCTTGCTCCTCCCCCCTATTCCTTGATTGATCTTCACCCATCGCTCAAGGAAATGCGGCCCGCAGACTGGGGAAAAACAGCCAGACCAGCCATGCTCTGAAATATAATTTCTGCCAGGCTTGTATTTATGACGCCTTTCTTCATATTGCTCAAGACAGCTTTATAAAATTGGAAAATGCCATTCGCTAAAAACAGCGTACCGGGAAAACGGAGGAAAGAACAATCCAAGCGTGCCCCTTCTAACTCCGTTATTCTGTACTCTATATTTTAGGGACAACTGTCACAGGAAGTTACGTTAGAAAACACGGTAGGGAAAAGAGCAGAATGACAAAGGGGGAAAAAACGGAGGAAGGAATACAGTGGAGATTGCTTTAGGCTGCTGGAAGAAAGGAAGGGGATAAATCTAAGCAAAAGACCGCATAAAATTGTACGACAAACAAGTTGCCTAAATAGGAAGCATTAAGGTTGCGGCAGGCAAGAAGCAGGCATAACTAAAAGGCACACATACAGAAGGAATTGTTACACAACCGAAAGCATCCTGTAGCGGATGAGATGCCCATTCTGTCTTCATCTCTGCTCTGACAAAGCTGTTTATTTACTTGCACACTTTATATCGCACCCAGTCCGGGTGGTGACATTAAAAAAAAAACCACCCATAAATCTCATTAAAAACAACCCCAAATCAATCATTTTAAAACAACAAACATCCTAAAAACAGCAGGCACAGCAGGCAGGCACAGCAGAATCTCATGGTGTCATCTGTATCTTCCCTTACAAAACAGGCAAAACAGCAAAACAACAACAATAATAATAATAATAATAATAATAATATTCTCATCTGTAATTTCTCATCTGTAATGAGAAAGATGAGACAGCCGACCACCTGATCAGTGGGTGCAGCAAAATTTCACAAACTGACTACCTACAACGCCATGACCGCGTTGCTAAGATCATTCACTGGAAATTGTGCCAGAAGTTTGGATTTGAGTACAGCAAAAATCACTGGGAACATCAGGTTGAGAAAGTTTTAGAGAATGAGAAAGTCAAGATCTTGTGGAACTTCAGAATTCAGACTGACAGGCACTTGGCCTACAACACACCTGATATAACAATCATTGAAAAGAAAAAAGTAGGGTTCGTGGACATTGCAATACCTGGTGATGCATGAATTGAAAATAAGCAGCAAGAAAAAAATCATAAAGTACCAGGACTTGCAAATTGAAGTTGAGCGACTGTGGAAGAGAAAGTCGTGTGTTATCCCGATTGTGATTGGAGCCCTTGGAGCAAGACCTAGGGGGCTTCCTCGCTATGTGGAGGTTCTAGGGTTGCCGGACTTGAGCATTCTGACTCTACAAAGGGCCACCCTGCTTGGAACAGCTTCTATCCTCCGACGTTACCTTGACAGTTCATAAGTCCTTGGTTAGGACTCGAGCTGTTGAGCTACCAACCAGCCCCAAAGGCTGTGAATCTCACCAAAGATTAACCACAGAATAATAATAATAATAATAATAATAGAACATACGTATATTGGAAGAGAGGGATGTCGGTATTGGAAAACCTACAAAAGGACGTGACAAGCATACAAGATGTTGGCACCTTCTAAGGAAAATATCAGAATGTGCAGAAATGAACTACGGGCAAAATCTTCACTAAGCTAGATCTCAGAGAAGCTTATTACAGAATACGAATTAAAGAGGGAGACGAGTGGAAGACTGCATTTAACTACCCTTTAGGGTGCTTTCAATTTAAGGTGTTACCCTTTGGCCTCCAGGGGGCGCCGTCAGTTTTCATGCAACTGATAAACGAAGGAGTACATGAACACCTGTACAAGGGCGTTATCGTATATCTTGATGATATCGTTATCTACACGGAAACACGTGAAGAGCACGTAAAGCTGGTCCGCTCTGTTTTACGCAAACTAAGGGCCGCTGAACTTTACGCTAAACTTTCTAAGTGTGAATTTCACCAAGAGAAAATAGATTAACGTTAACAATTAAGGAGAAAGAGCAAACTGAATATTATATGTGTTGGGAAGTATTTTACCAATGGTTGGAGACTTTGGGGTCCTTGGTGGTCTCTGAGCTTGGTGCAGACATTTCTTGCAGACATTTCATTACCAAAAGTAGGTAAGAGCCACAGTGCTAGAAAGGAATTGGGGGGGGGGGAGGAGGAGGAAGAGGAGGAGGAGGAGGAGGAGAATGATGACTGTGGGTTTTTGAGCTCTCTCATCTTGGCTGTTTTCTTGCAGATGTTTCCTTATCCAAAGTAGGTAAGAGCTACAGTGTTAGAAAGGAATGGGATTGGGGAAGGAAGAAGAGGAGGAGCAGGAGGAGAACCACCACTACCACCACCATACGGTCCTTGGCGCTCCCTCACCTTGGCTGTTGTCTTGCAGATGTTTCATTACTCAACTAGGTAACATCCTTCTGTGTATCTCAAGACCATCTTTGTGAGCAGTAGACTTAAAACCCAACCTCTGGGCCTTCAGGTAAGATGCCTGAAACCTTGAAGGTGCCTGAAACCTTGAAAACTAGCTGGCTATTGTCTTGTCGAAGCCCCCCACCTCCCTCTTTGCCAACCGATTGGTTTTCCGTCCACTTACTTGGGGGTGTGAGACTCGTCCACCCGATTGCCCAGCTGGAACTCGTGGGACTTGCTCCGGTGCAAGACGGTGAAGCCCGGGAAGAGGTGGATCAGCTTCCGAGACGAAGGGGGCGGCGTGCCCGGCGGTTTGACTTTGTTCCTCCTCCTGACTGGTGGCGTCCCTGGAGCCGTCATGGTGGTGATGATATTCGGGGTGCAGGGCGGGGTGTGGGCTGCATGCCGCTGGCGTGGGGAAGGGGGCAAGGAGCGGTGGCCGGATTCCAGCGGAGGGCAGAGTCCTGGGAAGCCTTCCACCGTGAGCCTGTCCGTGTGCGCGTAGACGAGCTCATGGGGAAACGTTGGGTGGCAGAAGTGTGGGATGCACTTGGACTTAGGCCTGGGACTCAGAGAGAGGTGAGTTCGGATCCACTGCATGGATTCGGATTGGCACATGGAGCTGTTTTCTTTGTCGGTCTCGGCCGTTGGCGGCCACTGGATGGTCCAATCTTGTTTGGAGAGGCTACCTCCTGTAGGGAGAAACGACAAAACAAAAATGGAATGAGGAATAGCAATCATGGCTTAGGGTTTGAAGCATGGTCCCCGCGTGTTCTGTCAGAATTCTTCTGACCTAGGCTTCCCCACACCACGACAAAAACCCCCTTTTTATTAATCGACTGTGAATTCTGCTCATTCACATCCAGCAGAGTCTTTCAAGGGAGGATTTATGGTCACAGACCTTATCTGGCTTGGAGAATGGCCAGGCCGATGTCTACAAAACTTGGCAAGGAGCCTCGGAGAATCAAGAAACAATGAAGCGAACTAATTGTCTCCTGCAAACTCCACTCCCCTTTCGCTCCTCTTTTATTCCCTCTGGGAGGAGCCATTCATCGTCCACTTGTGGCCTTTATCCCAAGTCGCCCCTTGTTCTTTAGCTCTTCCCTTCGTCTGGCCACTCTGCGCATGCGCACACTGGGAACAGGCTTCTGCCTCACTGATGTCTGACTCTGAAGGCAGCTGATAGCTGGCATATGGCCCTGGACCCCTCTCTGCCTCCGACACAGAACCCTCATCAAAGCAAAGCTGGCTGGAGAAGTCTAGGAGCTGAAGTCCTTCAGACTTAAAAGTTGCAAAGGTTGGGGACCCCTGATTTAGTGGACTGCTTTCTGTGATCTGTCCAAGGTCCTGAAGAAACAACCCTGACCACAGTTCCTTGGATCTGACCAAAGTTTTGCAACCTTGGGCTCTTCTGGAACAATTGATCCCAGAATTATGCTAAGGTAAAGGTAAAGGTTCCCCTCCCACATATGTGCTGGTCGTTCCTGACTCTAGGGGGCGGTCCTCCTCTCCGTTTCAAAGCCGAAGAGCCAGCGCTGTCCGAAGACGTCTCCGTGGTCACGTGGGCAGCATGACTCAACACCGAAGGCGCACGGAACGCTGTTCCCTTCCCACCAAAGGTGGCTCCTATTTTCCTACTTGCATTTTTTACGTGCTTTCGAACTGCTAGGTTGGCAGAAGCTGGGACAAGTCACGGGAGCTCACTCCATTAGGCGGTGCTAGGGATTCGAACTGCCGACCTTTCTGATCGACAAGCTTGGCGTCTTAGCCACTCAGCCACCTCTTTTGGTATATATGCATTGCAAAATTACTATACGGCTGAATTATCATAGCCATGACCTTACTTCCCACTTAAGGCAAAAATCACACTTCTACCATTTTTGCCCTTCCTAATGGAACTCAAGAACATGAGTTATGGAGCTAAAGTCATTGTATAGGGTAAAGGTAAGGGTTCTCCTTGCATATATGTGCTAGTCATTCCCGACTCTAGAGGGCGGTGCTCATCTCATTTTCAAAGCTGAAGAGCCAGCGCTGTCCAAAGATTGTGGAATAAGAGAGTTGTTGTGTCCCTTCTACAAACAACCGAGTATTTATTTATTTATTTATTTTTATTTTATTAAATTTATACCCCGCCCTTCTCCTTGTTAGGACCCAGGGCGGCGCACAGGCATTATATAAAACCATAAATACAATATGCATCAATTAAAAATATATTAAATTAATTCACCCGTGCTAAAACCCGTTATTAAAACCGTAACCAAATTATAATTTATATTTAAAAGTCAGACGCGGGGGGCTATCCTAGGCCGGCGGGGGGCTATCCTAGGAGTAACCCAACCAATCACAGCATCTCCCCCTAATTGCAAAAAATGAGGCAACAATTGCACTGCAACAACTTCTGGTCAATCCTTACAAGGAAAAAAATGTGCAGTTATGGGTCAGCCACTTACAATTATCCAGCAATCAAGTGGGGGGGAGAGTAATTACTGTTGCTAATTAATGATGATTGATGGATACTAAAGATAGGAGTGGAATGGCTGAAAGGAGAGGGGGGGAGAGAGAGAGAGAGAGAGAGAGAGAGAGAGAGAGAGAGAGAGAGAGAGAGAGAGAGAGAGAGAGAGAGAGAGAGAGAGAGACTAAAGGACATGGTACAAGGATAAGAAAACAGATGAACAGAGTTGGAATGGACCATCTAGTCATCTAGTCCAGTGTTTTTCAACCTTGGCGACTTTAAGTCCTGTGGACTTCAACTCCCAGAATCCCCCAGCCAGCACAGCTGGCTGGGGAATTCTGGGAGTTGAAGTCCACAGGACTTAAAGTCGCCAAGGTTGAGAAACACTGATCTAGTCCAACCCCCTGCCCAAGCAGGAGACCCTACATCTGCCTCTACTAAGAATTGAACTCACAACCTCCCGATTGGGAGGCGAGAGCTCCACCTCTAGGCCAAGTAGCCGGATAAGGTTGTAGTTCCTCTACACCGCCGGTCAGTGCCGGCTTGTGGTGCCCAGGGGTAGGGCCTTCTCGGTGGCAGGGCCGGCCCTCTGGAACGACCTACCCCCCGAACTTCGCACTATCACGGACCTTCCCCTCTTTCGCCGTTCACTTAAAACCTATCTCTTTCAGCAAGCTGGTCTTGCGTAACAGTTCCGACTCTCTCAATATAACATCTGCCAAATACGTATATGGATATTAGACTTTAGGGAATTTTAGCATAGGCGGGTTGTATTTTAAATGTTTTTAAATTTTAGTACAGGTTTAATTTAATTCATTTTTAACTTTGTATATATTGCATGTTTTATATGGTTTTTTAATTTTTCCTGTACACCGCCCCGAGTCCCTTCGGGGAGACGGGGCGGTTTATAAATCGAATAAATTTGAATTTGAACCAGACTTCAGGCAGGTTCTTGACATGATCAATGTACATTTCCTTGCTATTTATTCTTGACGTCTGTGTCGCAGACATCAGGAATCAAGGAGAACAAGCAGGCGGGTGGCTCTTCCGGAGCCCCCTACCGGAACGGTACCTGGTGCTCCTAGCAGGCACCAGTATGCCCGTACCAGGGCGTACCAGTCGTATCCCACAACTGACCCACGCGCAGGCGTCCCTACTGAAAGCACCAGCTTGGGGCAAGGCTGCACAGGTCTTACGTTGGAAAATAATCCATGGCTGATTTTTTTTTTTTTAAGCTTCCCTGGGCTCTCCTCCTCCTCCTCAACTCACCCCAAGTTACTAGGCAACCTACAATTTTATGCCAAAGGCAAAAAAGGAAAAGGCCACAAAGCACAGCTAGGTGTTGCATTTTGGGGCAGGGTTGTTTTGTGGAGAGAGAAGGGGGAGAGGGGTCTTTTGGGGCCATGATTAGACAGGGAGGGGAAACTAATGGCAGGAGCAAGGGCACTTATAGACTGCTTCATAGTGCTTCGCGGCCCCCTCTGAGCAGTTTACAGAGTCAGCCTCTGGCCCCCCAACAATCTGGGTTTTACTGAATGAGGATGGGTGGCTGAGTCAACCTTGAGCCAGTCGGGACCGAACTCCTGGCAGCGGGCAGAGTTTGCCTGCAATGTTGTATTCTGACCACTGCGCCACCATGGCAGTAGAAATAATAGGGATAGGGATAGAAATTAGGATAGGATAGGATAGGATAGGATAGGATAGGATGGGATGGGATGGGATGGGATGGGATGGGATGGGATGGGATGGGATGGGATGGGACGGGACGGGACAGGACAGGACAGGACAGGACAGGACAGGACAGAATGCAGAGAGGAGAATAGGAGTAGGAGTAGGCGTAGAAGAGAAGAGAAGAGAATAGGAATAGGAATAGAACAGAACAGAACAGAAACCAGAGAGGAGAATAGGGATAGGGATAGGGATGGGATGGGATAGGATAGGACAGGACAGAATGCAGAGAGGAGAATAGGAGTAGGAGTAGGAGTAGGAGTAGAAGAGAAGAGAAGAGAGAATAGGAATAGGAATAGAACAGAACAGAAACCAGAGAGGAGGATAGGGATAGGGATAGGGATAGGGATAGGGATGGGATGGGATGGGATGGGATAGGATAGGACAGGACAGAATGCAGAGAGGAGAGTAGGAGTAGGAGTAGGAGTAGAAGAGAAGAGAAGAGAAGAGAAGAGAGAATAGGAATAGAACCGAACAGAAACCAGAGAGGAGAATAGGGATAGGGATATAGAATAGAATAAAATAGAATAGAATAGAGTAGAATAGAATAGAACTATTCTATTCTAGGCGCACTCCTGGCAGTGGGCAGAGTTCTCCAGCAATACTGCCTTCTAACCAGTGCACCACCACAGCTCTTGCATGTAGATTATAAAAAACCCTTCCAAACCCAAAGAAAGATCTCGAATCCCATCGCCTAATTCCATGGGGTGGGGGTGGGGGGTGAGTCGCCAGTGGACTTCTCCATCCCAGAAGGACTTTTCCCATCGTCGGTCATTTGCGCGGCCATAAAAATAACCCAATTAAGCGCTGAACAGCTGAAGGCTCCCCTTGAACCCTCCATTACAGTCTGGTGTGTTTGTTCAGATGATGAGAGATCCCTCTAAGAGGCAAACAGCCTCTGGCCTTTTGGTGGACAGGTGGCCCGACACCAGATTTTTTTTTTTTTTTTTTTTGCATGCCCATAAAATTAAACGATTCAACAGCACGAGTCATTAATCGGGCGGCAGGCAGAAAGAAGGACAGAAGAAAGAGTCGGGTGGGGCCATTGAGAATGGGATGATCTCCATGATGCCACCAGAATGATGTCTAGGCTCTCAGTCCAGAATAAATCTACCATATTCGAAGGAGGATTTGTGTGTTGCATATGCGTATTATACGTGCATTACCAGCTGATAATCTGGCGTTGCCTGGGTATTTATAGACGTCAAAGCATTTATCTGACAAGGAGCCATTGAGAAGGGCCTTTCTTCCCCCCTACTCCCATGCCCATCATCCCTGCCCTCTCCCTTCCCGCTCCCATGCACTCCTCTTTCCCGTTCTCTCTATGATCCTGGCACTTTCCCCCCCAAATCCATCAGGCGCTTCCCCATTGGTCCACTGGAGGGCAGACGTCATGGCTGGCTTTCCAGAGGAAGCTGCGAAGGGACTGACATCACAGTTGATGATCTAGGATGCTCCCCTTAACGGTCCAGGCTCTCCCTTCCCCCTCCCATGACATCACAAACATTTGCAGCTCTGTTCTCCTTAACAGCCCAGGCGTTCCAGAGTTATGGTGGGACACACACACACACACACAGACACACAGACACGCCAGGGGTATCTTTCTCCACCTCAGTATTTGCTTCCAGAGAGTAAGTTGTCTATGTACCAAGCTCAAGGCATTCCAGAGTTATGCTGGAACATACTGTACACACATACAGTCTTTTTTATATAGAAAAAAGAAGAAGAAAGATAGAAGGAGAAAGAGAAGATAGATTGGGAGGGTGGATTCTGCCTGATGCCTTACCTACCACACCAAACTAGCCATTTCAAGGAGGCTTTGCTGTTCAATTTTTTTTTAAGATCCCCCTCGGACAATATCTTTTAAGGAAGTTTGTACTTAAGAGATAGTGACCAGGCTCTGAACACATCAAGTGACACAGATTATGATAATTAAGCTCTGAGAAGATTACAACCTCCCCAATAAAGTTAACAACCCTACTAGACCAAGCTGGCATTCTGGGCTGCCTGAAGAGGAAGAAAAAAAATAAGAAACATCTAATGAACTTATAAAGGCCTGTTCTGTGTAACGATTAAGGTGCCCACTTAGAAACCAGGCGTCTGTTGAGTTCTAGTCCATTCTTACGCCCAAAGCCAGCAAGGGACCATGAACCAGTTACTCATTCTCATTCCTAGAAAAAGTAGTAGTGGTGAGCCTTTTCCATAAACCCTATCAAGAAAAAGGAGGACCAGGGGAGTCATGAGAGCAGTCTTCCAAGATCTCAGGGGCTGCCCCCAAAGAAGAGGGAGTCAAGCTATTCTCCAAGGCAGCTGAGGGCAGGACAAGAAGCAATGGGTGGAAACTAATCAAGGAGAGAAGCAACTTAGAACTAAGGAGGAATTTCCTGACAGTGAGAACAATTAACCAGTGGAAGGACTTGCCTCCAGAAGTTGTGAATGCTCCAACACTGGAAGCTTTGAAGAAGAGACGGGACAGCCCCTTGGCTGGAATGTTATAGGTTCTCCTGCTTGGGCAGGGGGTTGGACTAGAAGACCTCCAAGGTCCCTTCCAACTCTGTAATTCTGTTATAAAACTGCAAGGGCCTTGACTGGGTCATTGTCCAAGAGTCAAGACTTGTGTTTAAAGATTCAAAAGTAAGGAAACAATGAACGTAGGGAGATACACTCCAGCCAGTGGTGGGATTCAGCCAGTTCGCACCTATTCGGGAGAACCGGTTGTTAACTTTCTAAGCAGTTCGGAAAACCGGTTGTTGGAAAATATCTCCTTTTGTTCCCCCCTCCTCCCCCCCCCCCCACTTTGCAGGGCTCATCCTGTAAGGAAGGCAGGAAGGAAGCATTCTGGGGTTGTTTCTAGCCTCATCTTTGCTGCCCTGCTTACCAAAACTGCCTCTCCGGTTAACCCTTAGTACATCGGAAGAGCTAAGGCTGCTAAGCCCATCAACGGGAGTGAGGTTGAGTTGGTCACGCCCACACGGTCACGTGACCACTGAGCCCCGCCTACCCAGCTGGTCATGAGGGTAGAGAACTGGTTGCTAAATTATTTGAACCCCACCAGTGCCCAAGGCACCCCATTCCACCTTCCCATGCTGGACGGGGAACTGGCCTGGATATACCATTGCAGGTAATCCTCAACTTACGACCACAATTGCGCCCGAAACGTTATGTCGCTAAGTGAAAAAATGCGCTCAGTGAGTTTTGCCTCCCCTTTTACGACTCTTCTTGCCAGAGTTGTTATGCGAATCACTGCAGTGGTGAGATCAGCAACCCAGTTGTTAAGTGAATGTGGTTTTTTCTCCTTCTCCCCCCCCCCCAATTGGCTCGTCAGAAGGTAACAAAAGGAGATCACATTACTGCCACCGTTGCAAAGGTGAGTCGGTTTCCAAGCCATCCGAACGTAAATAATAATAATAATAATGATCTTTATTGTCATTGTGCTAAAATGACAATGAAATTGGTTTAAATCATGAGACGGGCAATTTGCAGTGGTGGTAAGTGCGAAAAAGGGCCACAGGTGGTCTCCATTTTTAGTGCCATGGAAACTTGGAACGGTAACTGTTGTAAAGTTGAGGACGAGCTGTGCCACCCCTAGTTATCTGCGGGATCGCATCCTGCCCCATACATCCCTGCGGCCAATTCGCTCCCACAGAGAGGGATTTCTCCGGGTGCCGTCCACTAGGCTGTGCCAGCGGGCGACGCCCAGGGGAAGGGCTTTCTCTGTGGCGGGCCCAGCCCTCTGGAACGACCTTCCCCCCGATATTAGAACAACTACAGACCTCCGCTCCTTCCATCAAAAATTAAAAACACATTTCTTTTGCTTGGCCGACTTGGGATAACTTAACTGTTTCCAGGGTTTTTTTTTTTAGGGGCTTGTCTTAGTTTTAACATGGGATTTTAGCGCAGGGTTTAGTTTAATTCTTTTTAATACTGTATTGTTTGTGGTTTTATATGTATTTTTAATTTCCCTGTGCCCCGCCTCGAGTCCCTTCGGGGAGAGAGAGCGGGTTATACATTAAATTATTTATTTATTTATTTATTTATTTACAAACCTGCTGAAAGACACACACACACACACGCACACCCCAATCAAGAGAACCCTTTTGCCCATTTCCACTACAATCTCCTTCTCTGCTTACCGGCGCTGATCGGGGTCCACCCTAATGAAGAGGCATTAGCAGTTTCATAAAAATGACAAATGGGATCCCATCTCTTCCACCACCCCCTTCATCTGGAGAAGTAATGGGTTTCTGCATTCTCTCTCTCCCCCCCCCCACCCCGCCAACATCCTTCTTCCCTACCCCCCCCACCCTGCCCCCCCAAACCCCCGCATTTTCAGGATATATTTCTGACAATCACATTCATGCGCTAAAACTGATTAATCGGCCCGGCGCTCCCATTGCACGATGCTTCTCTCGTGCTTCACGTCCCGCGTTTTAAGTAACGTTCGAGGGTGTGTGTGTGCTGAGATCACGAAGCCCCCCCCCCTCGCCTCAATGAAGCCCCTTACAGCCCAAACCTGGGAGAAAGAAAAACGGGAGCTCCCTCCCGTGTCAAAATGATGGATTGAGGGGCGATATGAAAAGGAAGGAGTGGAAACGTGTTCCCTTTGCGCCATTAATAATTCCCATCTCTGCCAGCCAAGGGTGGGGAGCTCAACCCCGTGGGCCAAAAATCGCAGGAACGAAGGCTTGGGGGTGGGGGTGCTGGATGAATCTCTAGGGGGAAAACGGGGTTGAGGCAGTGGTGGGTTTCTGCAGGCTCGCACCTACTCGCGAGAGCCAGTTGGTGAAATTTAGAGAACCGGTGAGAGGGGGTTCCACTGGCGTACCTGGAAGTAAATCTGGCCCGCCGCTGCCAGTGACCCAACGGGAAGGGAAGAAAGAAAGAAAGAAAGAGAAAGAAAGAAAGAAGGAAGGAAGGAAGGAAGGAAGGAAGGAAGGAAAGAAAGAAAGAAAGAAAGAAAGAAAGAAAGAAAGAAAGAAAGAAAGAAAGAAAGAAAGAAAGAAAGAAAGAAAGAAAGAAAGAAAGAAAGAATTTATCATCACAATTGAGTCCAAAATTTTGGTTGCTAAGCAAGAGCGTTGTTAAATGAGTTTCACCACATTTTAAAAGGTGGCCACTCCCACCCTGTCACATGACTGCCAAGCCACGCCCACAAAATAGGCCACACCCACAGAGTAGGTTCTAAAACATGTGAAACCCACCACTGGGGTGGAGGGATGGGGAATGCGGATCTGTATGTATGCAGTTGTCCGCTGACGGACGCGCTCTGCTCCCCAGCTCCTGACATGCGTCCCTGGGGGCAGGCGTGGAAAGCTCATCTGCCAGGCAGCCATCCGGAGGACCGGGAGAGCGTGGCGACACGGGTGCCCTTTTCCTTCATGGCACAGAAGCCGTAAAGCTTACAAACGCGGCGTGAAGTCCATGCCGCCTCCTGCTCCTCCCTTGTTAAGCGCCCTGATCTCCATCTCCTGTCCGACTTGTCCATCTTGACGGGCAGGTTTGTTTAATGAGCCCAAGAGGAAGGGCCTGGGCAACTTTCCTTTCCTCTTTCTTTTTTTCCCTTTCCTTTCCTTTCCTTTTTCCTTTCCTCTTTCCTTTTCCCTCTCTTCTTTCCTTTCTTCTTTCCTTCCTCCTTTCCTTTCCTCTTTCTTTTTTCCTTTCCTTTCTTTTCCCTTTTCCTTTCCTTTCCTTTCTTTTCTTCTTTCCTTCCTTCTTTCCTTCTTTCTTTCCCTTCTCCTTTTTCATTTCTTCCTTTTTTACCTTTCCCTTCTCTTCTTCTTTCCTTCCTTCTTTCCTTTCCCCTCTCTTCTTCTTTCCTTTCTTCTTTCTTTCTTCCTTTCCTTTACTCTTTCTTTTTCCTTTCCCCTCTCCTCCTTCTCCTTTCCTTTCCTTTCCCTTCCTTTTTCATTTCTTCCTTTCCTTTTTCCTTTCTTTCTTTCTCTTTTCCCCTCTCCTCCTTCTCCTTTCTTTTTCCTTTCCTTACATTCTCCCCTTCTCTCCCCTCCCCTCCCCTTTCTCCTTCAGGTTAATCTCTGTTTGTTAAATAAACCACAAACTGCACTGGGTTCACACATGAACTGAATAAACCATGGCTTGCAATCCCGGCTAGATTCACCTATTACATTAACCCCAAACCATAGGTTCGCCATCAAGGGACCAGACCAGGGTTTCTCAACCTTGGCAACTTGAAGATGTCCTGACTTCAACTCCCAGAATTCCCCAGCCAGCTGGCTGGGGAATTCTGGGAGTTGAAGTCTGGACATCTTCAAGTTGCCACGGTTGAGAAACCCTGGACTAGACAATCCGAATTCCTGCAACTGCAATTCCTTCATATTTTTTACCCTCCAGCCCTCTAATTATATTTGTTGCTCTTTTCCGCCTTCTTTCCACATTTTTTTTTATAAGTTGCCCTAACCCAGGAGCAGGGAAACTCTGCACTTCTCGGCTTCACACCCAGAGAGCAAGATGGGCCCTGTAGTCCAAAACATCAGGAAGGAAATGAATTCACTTCCCGGCCATATCGAGAGGCAGAAATATCGGAGATTTTAGCTTCTTTCTCCCTGCGAGATTGAAGGGAGACTAATAAACACCCTAACTGCCTCCCGCCAGCACACGATTCCCGTGGAGATATGTCCTAGGAAATTGAACGGCCCTAATTAATGACTCATTAACTGATACTGACATTGCCCCTTATCCTAATTTATTAATATCCGTCTTGACTCTTCCATCGGCTTGCAACTTAAAAGAAGAAGAAGAGGAAGACGCAAAGTGTTTTAAAGAGAAAGCAGCCGCATTTCGAGATTGCATTGGAAGAAGCCTCCATGTCTGGGGTATTAAATTGCGGCCGAAGCTCCTTATCTCTGGAACTGTGGGGAGATGGGAATATGGGACTGGCTTTACGCTCAAGAGCCACTGTTTCAAGAATTAGAAGTTTCTGTTAAAAACTGACACACAAACACACACACACACACGACAAAGTTATACCTGAGAAAAATCGGCATCTACCATCTACAGCAGAGGTCGGCAAATACTCAAAGAGCCACAAACGTCCTAACCGAACCCCCCCCCCGTTGAATTCTGAAGCCGGCCGGAAGTCCAGTTCCCCCACCATAGAGTCTCCCTCCTAGTGTAGCGTCTTTTTTCGTCTCCTGACCAGAAGTCCGGTTCCCCCACCACAGAGTCTCCTCCTAGCACGGCGTCCTTTTTCCTCTGCCAACCAGAAGTCCGGTTCCCCTACCATAGAGTCTCCTCCTAGCGCGGCGTCCTTTTTCCTCTACCTGTCCTAACCGAAAGCCCTATCAATTATGGAGCCAACTGGCGACAGGGAGCTGCAGTAGAGGAATGAAAGAGCCACATGTGGCTCCAGAGCCGCAGGTTGCTAAACCACAGATTTTGGTGGCAAGTCCACTTTCATGGGCTCTTGAGTTTTTCTTCCAATGCCGTGTCTTTGAAAGAAAAGCAGGCTAGGATACATGCATTCACACCCACCTACTGCGTTCTCAGAATAAGCTAAGCTAGGATTTGCTAAGCCACACGTAGCCCCATAAACCAAACTCCTCAGTTTACGCAAACTGATTGCTTTAACCCAGTGGTAGTCAACCTGGTCCCTACCGCCCACTAGTGGCCATTACAGCTTTCATGGTGGGCAGTAGGGGTTTTGTCCGATACTAAAGGACTTTCCTTTTTTTAAAATTTAAACATCTTCTTAAAGACTTCTTGCAGTGTTGGGGCATTCACAACTTCTGGAGGCAATTTGTTCCACTGATTAATTGTTCTCACTGTCAGGAAATGTCTCCTCCGTTCTTGCTTCTCTCCGTGATTAGTTTCCACTCATTGCTTCTTGTTCTGCCTTAAGGTGCTTTGGAGAATAGCTTACTGCCTCTTCTTTGGGGCAGCCCCTGAGATACTGGGAGACTGCTGTTATGTCTCCCCTGGTCCTTCTTTTCATTAAACTAGACCTACCCAGCTCCTGCAACCGTTCTTCATATGTTTTAGCCTCCAGCCCCCTAATCATCTTGGCTGCTCTTCTCTGCATCAGAGCTTCTTATATGTCTTATTCTTATACAGGAATCAAGAAGAACTTCTTCCATTCCCAGTCAATCTTCATAATCAAGAACCTTGTGGTTTTGTTTTTTTTTAAAGCTAGAGTTTTGCTTGCCAGCTTCAAGCCAGATAGCCCAAAGCCCCTCTTCTCTAAATAAGAACCCTAAAGAGAGTCTCTAGTAAAATAAAAAAAATTTTTTTAAAAGGCCAGCTGAACCACACGCAAGCTGTCTTCCTTTTTTTTCTTCTCCTTTTCATGAGCGATAAATTTAATGTCATGCCTGAAGGAAGCCAGGAAGGCAAAGGAGCCGAGGGAAGAATCAAATGCGACTGGAAGTATAATTATGCAGAGAGAGATTTCTTCCCTTTTAACATTAAAAAAAAAAAAGGCTCCTTCCTGAACAGGAGCAGAGCAGAGCATCGAGTTGGATCAGGTTTTTTCCCCAGTTGGATGCTTACGTTCGGCCAGCTTGGTTAGAGTGGAAATCAAGGCTGCCCGATGACACGTAATCTCTTCCTCGCCTCGTTCCTGGAAGCCCCCACTTTCACCCCATCTCACCTCGGCCCTCCCCTGACATAAAACAAAAGGGAGGGCAAAACGTTTGGGGTCGTCGGATGGTGCATTGCGGGGGGGGGGGTGTTAATGGGCAGTGGTGTAGTGGCCAAAGAGATATCAGGAAGATCACAGCGGATGGATACAGAACTCCAGGAAATCAGGGGCTGCAAGGCTGTTCAGAAGAAAACTTCATGGATATGGGCAGTGGTGGGATTCTCTACCTAGATCTATCATCTTTCTATCATCTCTCTATCTCTATCGTGTATGTGTGTGTGTGTGTGTGTTAGTATTCTGAGCTGATCAATAAATAAATCAGAGAGACTAGTATAGATCTATTTCGAGCTTATTAGCTCTCATCAGCTAGTCATACTCTTATTGGGATTCGAATTGTGAAACAATTATATATATATATATATATATATATATATATATATATATATATATATATATATATATATATATATATATATATATATATATATATATATATATATATATACACACACACACACACATATATGTGTGAGTGTGTGTGTGTGTGTGTCTGAGAGAGAGAGAGAGACTTTTATGAGCTGATCAATAAATAAATTAGAGAGACCAGGATAGATCTATTTCTCTCTAATTTATTTATTGATCAGCTCATAAAACTAACACATATATCTAAAAAAATTACACAACGAAACTCTTGGCTTGCTGTCTAGATGGTTTCTGGTGATGAGCCGAAAGGCAGGAAAGGAAACAGTATGTCTCCTCCCTTAATTGGGGCCTCTTAACAGGATGTTGTGAAAAAACTACATATATATATATATATATATCAGCTCATAAAAACTAAAACACATATCTACAAAAAAAATTACACAACGGAACTCACGGTTCTCTGTCTAGATGGTCTCTGGTGATGAGTCGAAACAGTATGTCTCCTCCCTTAACGGGGCCCTAACAGGAAGTTGTGAAAACAATTATCTATCTATCTATCTATCTATCTATCTATCTATCTATCTATCTATCTATCTATCTATCTATCTATCTATCTATCGTCCGTCCGTCCGTCCATCCATCCATCCATCCATCCATCCATCATCTACCTCCCTCCCTACATCCCTACATCCCCCCCTCTCTCTTTTGCTAACTATCTAAAACTTATCTTATTTTAAATAAGGTAAATTGCAGTTCACCTCTGAATTTCAATTATCCTATAGCGCCCTCTACTGTTCAAAAGACACCAAGCAAGCAAGGGTCTAATGGCTGCAAAGCGATTTGGTTGGCCATAAATCAGAAGCTTTCCAGATGAACAATTTTTATTAAAAGGTAGACGGTCCAGAAGGTCACTTCATCAGGTGCGTGAGGTCTGCAATGTGGTTTGTCTGCTTGTGGTTTACTGCTTTGGACCAGGTCCAAAAGGAAAGGTCTAAGCCTAGCCTAAGGAAGAGAAGGACTACGGGTGACGAATGGGCAGCCTCCCAGTCATTGAGGGGGCTGTCACAGAGGAGAGGCAGTCCAGCTATTCTCCAAAGCACCTGAGGGCAGGACAAGAAGCAATGGGTGGAAACTAATCAAGGAGAGAAGCAACTTAGAACTGAGGAGAAAATTCCTGACAGTGAGAACAATTAATCAGTGGAACAGAAGTTGCCTCCTGAAGTTGTGAATGCCCCAACACTGGAAGTCTTTAAGAAGATGTTGGAGAGCCATTTGTCTGAAGTGGTGTAGGGTTTCCTGCCTAGGCAGGGAGTTGGACTAGAAGACCTCCAAGGTCCCTTCCAACTCTGTTATTCTATTCTATTCTCTATTCTCTATCATCTATAATCTATAATCTATTCTATTCCGTTCTATTCTTATTCCATTCTATTCTATATTCTATTTATTCTATTCTATTCTATATTCTATTCTATTCCATTCCATTTTTATTCTATTCTATATTCTTTCTATTCTTTTCTATTCTTATTCTATATTCTATTCTATTCTATAGTCTATTTTTCTAGTCTATTCTATATTCTAGTCTAGTCTATTCAAGTCTATTCTAGTCTATTCTATATTCTATTTATTCTATTCTTTTCATTTCTACTCTGTTCTATTCTATTACATATTCTATATTCTATTTTATTCTATATTCTATATTCTATTCAGTGGTCTCGGTTCTCTTCTCGTCACTCCAATTTCTCCTGTTGTTTCTCAGGAGGCCTGCTAGGATTGCGAAACCACTGAGCTCCCCATCAGGTGGGAAGAAAACTCTTGATTGTTTTACCTGACAGATTTCTCTCTTAAATTCTTTGGATTATTTATGGGCTGGTGTTCTCCACACTCCTTCAGGGAGGCACAGAAGGTCCAAGAGGTCAGAGCAGAGACGAGGCGAAGATACCTACAACTGGAAAACATCCAGCCCCCTGCCCGAACGCGTAAAATTGCCCTGATGTTGCTAGGCAACCTCGGTTTTATTTTCCACGGCAATCTCCACCATCGGCAAATTATCAGCTAAGAGCCAGAAAGGGGGGTGGGGGGGTGGAATGGATCGTGTTGATCAGGTAAGTACATACAACAGGTAGTCCTAAATTTACAACGAATTATTATTATTTTATTTTTCAAATTTATAACCCGCACCTTCTCCTAAAAAAGGACCCAGGGCGGCGCACAGGAAATTTAAAAACTATACATATACATAAATATACATCTTAAAATATGCCTTATTATACGATTATTAAAAACCTATTAAACTATAACCCTGTGCTAAAACATTTTAAAATTCCCCTAATTAAGATTTACAGCTAATAAAAGTCAGTATCGGGAGGTTATGCTAGGCCAGCTTGTTGAAATAGATGCGTTTTGAGACGCTGGCGGAAGAGGCGGAGGTCTGAGATGGTGCGTAATTCGGGGGGCATGTCGTTCCAGAGGGTAGGGCCCGCCACAGAGAAGGCCCTTCCCCTGGGTGTCGCCAACCGGCATTGCCCGGCCGACAGCACCTGGAGAAGACCCTCTCTATGGGAGCGGATCATTTAGTGACCATGTGAAGTTAAAACTGCACTGACAAGACCACACCCCAGGAAGTACACATCAAAAAACAACACAGCAAATTATTCGAAAATCCAAAGTTAGGGAAGACGTATGCATCATTAACGCCACCGAAAGAAAAGAGGAATTGTAACGTACATTAAGGAAAGGCTTGAATCGAAACTAACCTATGCACAAAATTGGAAGAAGAAGAATAATATCCCGGCAGAGGGGAATGTTATAATGAAAGCGTAACGAGTTTGCAGAGATGGACAAACTCACAAAAGAAAGAAAAGAAAAGGAGGAAAGAGAATATTATATGGTATGGAACGAGGGGTACAAATGGCTGGAGGGCAGGTGTAAAGCATCAGGAAGAATGAAATGAAGAAGGCCCAGGAGTTAGAAATCAGCAAGGTATAGGTAGAGATGAACAAATACGTATGAATGGAATGAAGGATTGTAAATTAAAGAATGTATATAATAGTATCATATGTACAGACAAGATGAAACTGAAATAATGGGGGGAGAAGTACATTTACAATGGATGGAAATGTTGTAGAGCAGTCTCTCTCTCTCTCTCTCTCTCTCTCTCTCTCTCTCTCTCTCTCTCTCTCTCTCTCTCTCTCACACACACACACACACACACACACACACACACACACACACACATATAAAACACCAGCCTGAAGATGGCGAGTGAGACCTCGCCAAAATGTGGCCAAGACAATGTCAATCTTACATGGGAAAAGACCCAAATACAACAAGACCAGCAGATAGATAGATGATAGATAGATGATAGATAGATAGATAGATAGATAGATAGATAGAAGGTAGATAGATAGATAGATAGATAGATAGATAGATAGATAGATAGATAGATAGATAGATAGATAGATAGAAGGTAGGTAGGTAGATAGATAGATAGATAAGATAGATAATGATATAGATAAGATATAGAGATAGATAGATAGATAGATAGATAGATAGATAGATAGATAGATAGATAGGATAGAGATAGATAGATAGATAGATAGATAGATAGATAGATAGATAGATAGATAGATAGATAGATAGATAGATAGATAGATATAGATATTTGTCTTTTTTTAAAAAAACTTCAATGGAAATATTTTAAAAAAAAATAAAACTCCACTGAGTAGACATACCCTGTTCCCACAACCCTTCTTTGTAGGTTTTAGCCTCAGTTTGTTTCATGTGTTCCTTCACATGTTTTAATCTCCTTGTGAAATGTTTTTCTCCTCTTTCCCCCTTCCTACCAGAGTAGACCTTCTGCCAACAAATACATCACGTGCCATGATAGAGAGAGCCAATGGAGCCAATGGTAAATACTCCAGTTTGTTGTGGCCCCCTGGTGGCCTGCAGAGCTGGTAGCAGATTCGGACGGTGAGGAGGTTGGGGAGGAAGATGGGCCAGTCCTGGAGTCTGGGGAAGGCTCAGACGAGGGCTCTGTGTCAGAGGCAGAAAGGGGGCCGAGGCCATCTGGGAGTTATGTGCTGTCTAAAATTTGACCGTCTAAAGTTGACTGTCTAATGTTGACCGTCTAAAGTTGATGTTCTAAAGCTGACCATCTAAAGCTGACTGTCTAACATTGACCATCTAAAGCTGGCTGCCTAAAATTGACCATTTAAAAGTTGACCATCTAAAGTTGACTATCTAAAATTGACCATCTAAAGCTGGCTGCCTAAAATTGACCATTTAAAAGTTGACCATCTAAAGTTGACCATCTAAAGTTGACCATCTAAAGTTGACCGTCTAATGTTGACCGTCTAAAGTTGATGTTCTAAAGCTGACCATCTAAAGCTGACTGTCTAACATTGACCATCTAAAGCTGGCTGCCTAAAATTGACCATTTAAAAGTTGACCATCTAAAGTTGACCGTCTAAAGTTGACCGTCTAAAGTTGACCGTCTAAAGTTGATGGTCTAATGTTGACAGTCTAAACTCTAAATTGACAGTCGTGGGTGCTCCATCCCTGGAAGTTTTCAAGAAGAGACTGGACAGTCGTTTGTCCAGAATGGTATAGGATTTCCTGCCATGGACTACAAGACCTCCAAGGTCCCTTCTGGCCCTGTTATTCTATGTGTTGTGTTTTCCCCAGGACAAACGTCAGACGGAACCAACCCTCGCACACCGCCAACCGAAAGAAGAGAAATCTGAGCTCCCGCACCTGATTTATACACATTCCGGAGACAGGAGAGAGAGGCGTTCAGTCGGGCACATTCTTCCCAGTTCGCCCCAAATTTCTCCACCGTCTTGCAGACTTGCTCGTCTGACATCTCTAAGAGGTCTTCCAGACTCAGTTGCCCGGAGGAGATTTGCTAGAGGAAGAGAGAGAGAGAGAGAGAGAACAAGAAGGAGATTTCATCGGTTAGAGAAGTTAGCAACAGAAGGTATGAGAAGAGTCCCCCACTCTTCTGCTCACAATAGAATCCCGATGGCCACCAGGCTTGTAATTTTGGCCTTGGAGAATCTGGAACTGCGCCACCTGTGGTCTGACCTCAGCACAGTACACAAAATTGTCTGCTACGATGCCCTACCTGTCAACGGCTACTTCAGCTTCAACCTCAATAATACGCGGGCAAACTATTGATAAACTGCTGCAAACTCGATTGCAGAAAATACAACTTCAGCCACAGAGGGGTCAACGCCTGGAATGTTCTACTTGACTCCATTGTTACATCCTCAAACTCCCAAAACTTTAACCTTAAACTGTCTACTGTGGACCTCACCCCATTCCTCAGAGGTCCGTAAAGGGGACGTGCATAAGCGCACCAGCCTGCCTACCGCTCCTGTCCTACTGTCCCCATTTATTTGTACTCATTTCTTTCATTCATATCCATGTTTATATTTATACCTGCTATCTCAGGGGTGGGCAAACTTTGCAACTTTAAGTCTGAAGGACTTCAGCTCCCAGCTTTGCTGGCTGGAGAAGTCTGGGAGCTGAAGTCCTTCCGACTTAAAGTTGCAAAGTTTGCCCACCCCTGGGCTATCTTGTACATGTTCTGTACTGGCCCCCACAGAGAGGGCTCGGAACTTGGGTGTCCTCCTGGACTCTCGGCTTTTTATCAAGTTCGCTTGATTCGCCAGTTGCGCCCCTTTCTGGATCGTGACGCTCTACGCACGGTCACTCACGCCCTCGTCACTTCCCGCCTGGACTACTGCAATGTTCTCTACATGGGGCTGCCCTTGAAGTCCACCCGGAGGCTCCAGTTAGTACAGAATGCGGCCGCGCGGGGGATTCTGGGAGCCTCAAGGTGCTCCCACATGACACCTCTCCTGCGCGAGCTGCACTGGCTGCCTGTGGCTTTCTGGGTGCGCTTCAAGGCGCTTGTAACCACCTTCAAAGCACTCCATGGCACGGGGCCTGGCTACTTGCAAGACCGCCTCCTGCTACCAAATACCTCCCACCGACCAGTTCGCTCCCACAGATTAGGCCTCTTCAGGGTGCCGTCGGCCAGACAATGCCGCCTGGCCACCCCCAGGGGGAGAGCCTTCTCTGTGGCAGCCCCTGCCCTCTGGAACGACCTACCCCCCCGACCTACGTACGATCACCGACCTGCGCCTCTTCCGTCGGGCTCTGAAAACGCACTTATTCTGTGCGACCGGACTGATTCGGTAGCTTTTAATTGGTTATTTTAAATTGGTTTTATTCAACTTGGATTTTAGAATGGCCCCTAATTAATTTAATATTATTTAAACGTATGTTATTTATTGATGTTCTTATATGTTTTTATTGATGCCTGTTCACCGCCCTGAGTCCCGCAAGGGAGAAGGGCGGTATAAAAAATTGAATAAACCATAACCATGTTTGACAAACTAATAAATACAAATAGAAATACAAAGGGGGGGTGGCCAGCTTAAAATTTGCCCCTGGGAGGAATGTGAATGTGTGAAAAGGAGAGCTGCAAAAATGAGGTTGCAACATGGGGCACTGCTATTAGTACAGGTGGTCCTCGACTTACAACAGTTCACTTAGTGACTGTTCCAGGTTACGATAGCACTGGAAAAAGCGACTTGTGACCATTTCCCACACTTATGACCACTGCAGCATCCCCATGGTCGTGGGCTTGATGTTCAGGCACTTGGCAGCTGACTCGTATTTATGATGGTTGGGGGGTGGGGTGTCACGTAATCTCCTTTTGCGACCTCCTGACAAGCCAGGTCAATGGGGAAAACCAGATTCACTTAACAACCGTTTACTAATTTAACAACTGCAGTGGTTCGCTTAACAAAAGTGGCCAGAAAAGTCGTTAAACGGGGCAAAACTCACTCCACAGGCTTCTCACTTAGCCACATACATTTGGGGCTCAATTGTGGTCATAATTTGAGGATTTATGGGTATACCTGCTGCCCCGTTTCGGTACCTCTAAAGCCAGCTCTAAAAGAACCCCCAAGGGAAATGCAAAAATAAAGACAGAAAGCTTTTTTCAGAACAGAAGAAAACTTGAGAAATTGCAAAAGGCAGCATTTGGTGCAACAATATTGGATTTTAGATGGGGGGAAGCGGTAATTTTACCAATAAACACACAATTGTACTCACTAGATTGCTCTTCCTCATATCACCTGCACAAGCAACTCGTATTATGATGAACATCGTAATGCAAATCCCTCATTTGCAGCTGTAGAATCTGTCTGTCAGTCTGTCTCTGTCTGTCTCTGTTTCTCTCTCTCTCTCTTTGCCCCCCCTCCTGCACCCATGAAATGTTCAGTTAGATAGGGCACTGCTGCCCTCTTGTGTTTCTGTTGAAATCCTGCACTGAAAAAAAAAATACACCATTTAAGGACTTTCTCCTTCTCCTGCCAGAAAAGAAATGTACAGTGGTACCTCGGTTCACGAACTTAATTCGTGAACTGACTCTGTTCGCGATCCGAATTGGTCGTGAAGCGAGGCACAGTTTCCCATAGGGTTCAATGTAAATCCGGTTAATCCGTTCCGACCTTGTTTTTTGGTCGTGATTCTTGAACTGACTCTGTTCGCGAACCGAATTGGTCATGAACAGAGGCACAGTTTCCCATAGGGTTCAATGTAAATCCGGTTAATCCGTTCTGCCTTGTTTTTAAAATGTCCGCGGCTCCGGTTCGTGAAGCGAGGCGGGGTTCGTGAATCCGAGCATTTTTACGAACTTTTCTGTTCGTGATGCGAGGCGGAGTTCGTGAAGTGAGGCGGAGTTCGTGAAGCGGAGCGTATTTTTACGAACTTTTCCGTTCGTGAACCGAAACGGTGTTCGTGAATCGGGGCACATTTTTTGGGAAATTTTTGGTCGTAATCCGAATTGATGAATGAACAGAGGCGTTCGTCATGAACAGAGGCGTTCGTGAACCGAGGTACCACTGTACATCTTTATCCAGAGTTGCAAAGAGCCCATAAAACATCTGAAAACTCTCTCTACATGGGGCTTCCCTTGAGGTGCACCCGGAGACTTCAGCTAGTCCAGAATGCAGCCGCGCGAGCAATTATGGGGACCGCAAGGTCTACCCATGTAACACCGCTCCTGCGCGAGCTGCACTGGCTACCTGTCGTCTTCCGGGTGCGCTTCAAGGTGTTAATTATCATCTTTAAAGCGCTCCATGGCTCGGGACCTAGCTACCTGCGGGATCGGATCCTGCCTCACACATCCTCACGGCCGATTCGCTCCCACAGAGAGGGACTTCTCCGGGTGCCGTCCACTAGACTGTGTCGTCTGGAACGACCTTCCCCCCGATATTAGGACGACCACGGACCTCCGCTCCTTCCGTCTTAAATTAAAAACTTACTTTTTCCGTCTGGCCAGTTTGGGATAGTCCCCCTGTCTTGGGGTTTTACTGGGTAAATTTTAGTTTAGTTAGTTAAATGGGATTTTAGCACAGGCTGAGTTTAATTTGGCTTTTAAATTGTTTGTATATTTTATTGATGTTTGTATGTTTTTTACTGTTTTTATTCTACCTGTGCACCGCCCCGAGTCCCCATGGGGAGAGGGAGCGGTTTATAAGTATTAAAAATGAATGAATGAATGAATGAAAAGTTGTGGAGAACTGCAGGTTTTAATGTGACATAAGGGCAATCAGGCTCAATATATGGGGAATACCCATGCGATGTATTGAATAGTTTTACATAGGTGTTTGGTTTAAATAAAAGCATTTTTCTTTCTTATCTCAATGACACGGGTGTAACTTTCAGAACATCTAAAACTGCTGCATCAAAACTTTTCTCCCAATCAGTAGAACTTTCGTCTCTCAATGATTCTGAGCTGCTTCTCTTCTCTGAAGCAGGAGCGGCAGGATTAATGTTGCTTTATCATTAAAAAAAAAGGTTTGGGGGGTAAACAGGTAGCAGGATTAGACAAAAGACCGACGGGACCCAATAATGTCGAGGGAAACTTGAACCAATCACTGCCGCCATCCAGGCCTCGCTCACCTCCATGACCTCCTTGCGAATGTTGACGATGCGAAACCAGTGCCAGATCTGCGGGAAGCCCTCCAGCTTGGCATTTCGCTCCTGCAGGGACACCTTCCTTTTGCAGGAGAGCTGACGGCTGAAGTATTTCACTAGCTTACTCTGAAAAGAGAAGGAGAGGGAGAGGGAGAGAGAAGGAGAAGGAGAGAAAGAGAGGAGAGAGAGAGAGGAGAGAGAGGAGATGAGGGAGGGAGAGAGAGAGGAGAGGGAGACAGAGTGAAGAGAGAGAGAGGAAAGGAGAGAGAGAGAGAAGGAGAGAGAGAGAAGGAGAGAGAGAAGAGAGAGAAAGAGGGAAGGAGAGGGAGAGAGAGAGAGAAGGAGAAGGAGAGAAAGAGAGGAGAGAGAGAGAGGAGAGAGAAAGAGAGAGAAAGAGAGGAGAGAGAGGAGATGAGGGAGAGAGAGAGAAGGAGAGAGGGAGAGAGAATTAGAGAGGGAGAGAGGGAGAGAGAGAGAGGAGAGGGAGACAGAGAGAAGGAGAGAGAGAGAAGGAGAGAGAGGGGGAGAGAGAGGAGAGAGGAGAGAGAGGAGAGAGAGAAGGTGAGAGAGAGAAGGAGAGAGAGGAGAGAGAGAAGGAGAGAGAGAGAGAGAAAAAGAGAGAGAGAAGAGAGAGAAAGAGAGAGGGGGGAAAGAGAGAGAGAAGGAGAGGGAGAGAGAGAAGAAAGAGAAGGAGAGAGAGAGAGAAGGAGAGAGAGGGGGAGAGAGAGGAGAGAGAGAAGGGGGAGAGAGAAGGTGAGAGAGAGAAGAGAGAGAAAGAGGGAAGAAGAGAGAGAGAAGGAGAGGGAGAGAGAGAGAAGGAGAGAGAGAGAAGGAAAGAGAGAAGGAGAGAGAGAGAAGGAGAGAAAGAGAGAAAGAGAGAGAAGAGAGAAAGAGAGAGAGAGAGGAGAGAGGGGGAAGACAGAGGAGAGAGAGAAGGGGAGAGAGAGAAGGAGAAAGGAGAGAGAAAGAGAGGGGGGGTTAGGGGAGAAGCCACAGTTAATAAGGGAGATTCCCTGGCACCCCCACACACATTTCCTGCATTTGCCTCACTGTCTCCTATGTGGGTAGGCAACATAGAGTGTGTGTATGTGTGCCAGTGTACATGTATATAAAGCTCAAGGTTTCCCCTGTCTAGTCGTGCCTGACTCTAGGGGGCACTGCTCATCTCTGTTTCTTAGCCGAGGGAGCCAGCGTTGCCCAAAGAGGCCAGCGTGACTATATGCCGAAGGGCCACTGTTACTGTCCCACTGAAGTGGTACCTACTGATCTACTTGCATTTGCATGCTTTTGAGCGGCTAGGCTGGAAGGAGCTGGGGCTAGTAACGGGAGCTCACCCCTATCGCGCGGCGCTGGGTCTTGAACCCAGGCTGTCAGCTGTAGGGGATGACCAGGCTGAGCCCGAGGGAGGGGTCACAGATCTGACTAGGAGGCCAGAGTCATAGATGCAAATGCTGCTTTGTTTACGAGATGGCAGTGGCACAATCTTACAAGTCTGAACATGCTCCCCACCCATCCATCTACCCACCCACTCCCACCAATGAGAACTGGCAAGAGCCACATCTGAGACCTGCCTGACTCATCGTTGTGCCCCAGGTTCAGATGTCAACCATTGCCTTGGTTTCATCGGTACCTCAAGGTTATTCCTATTGTTCATTAGAGCGCGAGAACATTTCTGCTCCTAGCTCAACAGGTTACCGCTGAAACGGTTCTGCCTCTTGGGCTGCGAGAGAGGGACTGGCCCTAAGTCCTCCAGACGCTTCTGTGGCTGAGGCGGGGGACCAGGACCTGGTTCAAACACTGTCACCCCAGAGGCGGGTATTCAGCAGGTTCTGACTGGTGCTGGAGAATCGGTCGCGGAAACGTTGAGTAATTCGGAGAAGCGGTAAATACCACCGCTGGCTGGCCATGCCCCATCTATTCTCTGTCTCCCGAGTCCCAGCTGATGGGAAGGGAATGGGGATTTTGCATTATCCTTCCCCTGGAGTGGAGAGAGAATGGAGATTTTACAGTATCCTTCTACTGCCACGCCCACCAAGCCACGCCAACTGAACCGGTAGTAAAAAAAATTGAATCCCACCACGGCTTCACCCCCAGTACACATTGATTCTGAGGCTGACAGAGATGACCCAGAGAGCTCCCAGGCCCAAAGGCGAACAAGAACCTGCGGTTCCCCAGTCCTGGTCCAGCACCTTCTCCAATGGACGACTTGGAAGTCGCCTTCAGAGGGTTGGCACTACGCTAAGCCACCCAGCCAACCATTCGTAGCTAAGGTGGGACTAGAACTCACAGTCACCTGGTTTGTAGGCTCGCACCTTTGCCACTACACCAAACTGGCTATCCAATTCTTTCCTGAGAGGTGAAGATGCTGGACACAAGTTTAAGCACAACTATCAGAATTTTTTTAAAGAAATGTGTACAAAATATAAGCATGCTCCGGAAACATAATGAGAAATATATATATTTTTTATCCTTGAGGCTGGCAGTTCGCTTGGCTCCATGCTAGCTTCCCAATTATTTCTTTTAAATTAAAATAAGTCTTTTAGAAAAATGACAAATTTAGGCATGTAGTGCCGGCAAGGGGTCACAATGAGAACGGAGGCCTTGTAAATTTCATTTCCATTTGTCTTATTTGTCAGCTTTCTCAATTCTATTTCCATTTATATTTAGCGAGAGGTGGTTGTTGTTTTTTCACGCACCTGACAGTCCTCCTCCATCAGATACCTAAGCCTTATTCACACAATCTGCTTATCACACTTCACCAGCAAAGTAGAGAGGGAACGTATAAATATAATTTTTTTCTCCAAAAAAAAAAAAAGTTGATAAATTTCAATAGATCTATCCCATTTTTCAAGGCAAATGGCCTTTGCAAGGCAGTTTGCAAAATGAGACTGGTCATTTGATTAAAGGGAAGGTTCGGCAACCTTGAACACTCAAAGAGCCACAAAATTCCTAACCGGAAGCCCCCCTGTTCAATTCTGGAGCCAACCGGAAGTCCGGTTCCCCCATCATAGAGTCTCCTCCTAGCCTGGCATCCTTTTTCCGCCACCTGTCCTAACCAAAAGCCCTATTAATTGTGGAGCCGACCAGCGACAGGGAGCTGCCGTAGAGAGAGGAAAGAGAGCCACATGCGGCGATTGCCCAACCCCCCCTGGGTTAAGGGAATGGATTATGAACTGAATTGTTTTGATGCCAATATAAAATTATAACAAACAAACATTTAATTTAATGGAGTTTCAGGTAAAAACAAAAGACCAACAAAACTGTTGAGTTTTGCCCAAACTGGTCCCTTAGATTTTGAATCCTTGATGTCCCTCTTCTGCCTGGACCTCATTTGCCTTCAATCTCTCCTTGGAGAGGATTAAGAGAAGGATGCCGTATTTTTCCGGGTGTCGCATCCCATGTCCAAAATATTCTGATTTTCCCTTTTTTTAATGGTTTTGATGATTTCCCTTGGCTTTCCCGAGCAGCTTATCAAATATACACATCCCACAATAATGCTGCAGGATCCAATCTGGGTCGGTCACCGGGACCAGAAGTTTAGCCTTCCGTGCTTTCGAACTCGTGCTGAAGCCCATCCTCAAAAAATTTCTCTCTAGCAGAATGTGTGCTTTGGGCTACTCTGTGCATAGTGTTTATGTGGTGCCTGGTTGTGTGTGGCTATTTATTTGTTGATTGGGGTGTTGATGGCCAGCTATTAAGCCATTGGCTGTTATTTCCTTGTGTTTCTAAGGGTTCCTACGTACCTGATACGCAGCTGGTAAATTAGCCCTCCTGTTGACTGACACGGGGCCTCTTTCCCAGGCTACAATGATTTCCCGGGCTATTTTTGTCCCTGCTCGGCCAACAATCTTACTAGCAAATACTATGCATAGAATAGCCCAAAGAACACATTCTGCTAGAGAGAGGTTTAACTTAGAATTTAACCTAGAGTTGGAAGGGACCTTGTAGGTCATCTAGTCTGACCCCCTGCTCAAGCAGGGGACCCTATACCATTTCTGACCAAGTGGCTGTCCAGTCTTTTCTTGAAAGCCTCCAGTGATGAAGCACCCAGAAGGCAAGTTGTTCCACTGATTGATTGCTCTCATTGTCAGAAACTTTCTCCTTATTTTTAGGTTAAATCTCTCCTTGAACTGTACCCATCCATTGTTCCTCCTTTTTCAGGTGCTTTGCCCCCCACTTCTCTGTGGCAGCCCCTCAAATATTGGAAGACTGCTATCCCGTCACCCCTGGTCCTTCTCTTCACTAGGCTAGTGAGGTTCCCTGAGGATGGGCTCCACCATAGGTCCAAAACCCCAGAGGACCTCTGGTCCTGGCGATTGACCCAGATTGAATCCTATTTGTTCGGAGGAGAAATAAATATGCCTCGGAATAATTAACGTCTCCGGAGAAACAGAGGGCATAAGATAATCAGTTCCCGAGTCTAAAATTACCTAATTGCACCATGGCATGACTACGGTGTGTCGAGCGTGTGATGCTGAAGCATCATCACTGCGATGGGATGAAAAAGGGGGGAAAGGGGTAAATATAGGCGACGACTGAGAATCGTACAACCTTGCTGGATTGGGAGGCAATTGGAGGAAGTTTTGTTTGCCCAACCCAAATCTCTGGGTGACCCATAAGCAGGGCTGAAAGAGAAGGATTTTGCTCTCTGCCGTCTTGCGCTCAGCCACCGTCCATCTCTGATGCTGGATGGATTTTTTCACGACGGGTAGGCATTTTACGAGGAGCTTTTAAACCACCGTTCAAGCGAAACGGTTCTCCCAGGATCGTTTGCAACAACGGGGGAAAGAACACGACGTAAAAGAAAACGATATGAGATAAAACGAACAAGTAATGAAAACGATGCGAAAGTAGCAACTACCCATTAAATAAAATCAAAGGGGCTTTCAGAGATGAGGAAACGGCCTTTTTAAAATAGCAGCAGGTGAAAGAGATATTTAAGGAAAAGGTAATCTATCTATCTATCTTATTTATTTATTTATTTATTAGTTAGACTTATATAACCGCTCTCTCTCCCCAAAGGGACCCGGGGCGGTGCACAGGAAATTAAAAAACACCTAAATATCACAAATACAAATAATTAAAACCGAATTAAATAAATTATCCCTGGGCTAAAAATTTAAAAACATTAAAACATTAACCCCATCTAAAACCCAATTAAAACAATTTAAGGTACAGACTATAGGCTAGGTAAATAACTTAGGCCAAACCGGCCTGATGGAACAAGAGAGTCTTTAATTTCTGGCGGAAGGAGCGGAGGTCCGTAGTTGTTCTAAGATCGGGGAGGGTAGGTCTTTCCAGAGGGTTGGGCCCACCACAGAGAAGGCCCTTCCCCTGGGCGTCGCTCGCTGGCATTGCCTGGCGGACGGCACCCGGAGAAGTCCCTCTCTGTGGGAGCGAATCGGCTGAAGGGATGTATGGGGTAGGATGCGATCCCGCAGATAACTAGGTCCCATGCCATGGAGTGCTTTAAAGATGGTAATCAACACCTTGAAGTGCACCTGAAAGACCACAGGCAGCCAGTGCAGCTCGCGCAGGAGCGGTGTTACATGGGAATACGTAGTCGTTCCCAAGATTGCCTGCGATCTTCTATGTCTTCTATCTCCATCTATCTATCTATCTATCTATCTATCTATCTATCTATCTATCTATCTATCTATCTATCTATCTATCTATCTATCTATCTATCTATCTATCTATCTAAGGATGTATGTATGTATGTTCCAGCATAACTCTGGAGCTCCTCGAGCAATTTCAACCACACTTGGTACACAGATGACTTACCCTCTGGAAACAAATACTGGGGTGGTGGTGGGGGTAAGACACCCTTGGTGTGTATGTATATGTGTCTCTGTGTGTGTGTGTTCCAGCATAACTCTGGAATGCCTGGGCCGTCATCCAAGAAGCTTCTTCAGCTCCGACTGGATGGTGGGGGATGAAAAGTTTTATACCCCTTGCAGACAATTTTGGGTTCTCCAAAGTAGCTCTCTTCCACTGCGGTGTTTGGTTCACAACCACAAGTGACACCTCCAGGCCTAAGGGATATTCTTCACTTGCCGAGATTGCCTTGGGCTCCCACTGAGGAGCGAGCACACCTGATCCCTTGAACTTGGAGACAAGGTGCTTTCACCTGGGGAGGGAGGCAGAGGGCTAACCCCAGGTGCCACGGCTGCCGAGCTTCTCAGGGTCACCTCGAGTAAATTCCCCGAAGCAAGCCGAGCCGGCATGGTGAGAAACCCCGTTGCCAGGGAGAAGGACGACAGCTGCACCTCTTCCCCAGTGCCTAGTGCCGGCTAATTGATGGAGCCACACTGACGTCAGCCCGGCTGGAAACGGCTCCCCTGCTTTGCCCTGCCAGGAGATTAAGATCTCACCAAAACAAAGACCGAACGAGAAAGAGAGAGGCAGAGAGAGAGGAAGAGGAAAGGCAGGAGGGGAGGAGGGAGGAGAGGGAATGGAAAAAGTAAAAAAAAAGAGAGAAAGAGAGAAAGAGGGGGAAGAGGGGGAGGGAGAGAGAGAGAGAGGGAAGGAGGGAGGATGGAAAAAGTAAAAAAGAGAGAGAAAGCGAAAGAGAAAGAGAAAGAGAAAGAGAGAGAGAGAGAGAGAGAGAGAGAGAGAAAGAAAGAAAGAAAGAAAGAAAGAAAGAAAGAAAGAAAGAAAGAAAGAAAGAAAGAAAAAGGAAGAGAAAGAGGTAAGGCAGGAGGGAGGGGGGGAATGGAAAAAGTAAAGAGAGGGAGAGAGAGAGAAAGAGAAAGTGAGAGAGAAAGAGGTAAAGCAGGAGGGAGGGAGGAGGGAAAATGGAAAAAGTAAAGAGAGAGAGAGAAAGAGAGAGAAAGAGAGAGGCACAGGGAGAAAGGAAAGGCAAGAGGGAGGGAGGAGGGGGAATGAAAATAGTAAAGAGAGAGAGAGAAAGAGAGAAAGAAAGAAAGAGAGAGAGAGAGAGAAAAAGAGAGGGATTGAGAGAAAAAGGAATGGCAGGAGAGAGGAGGGGGAATGGAAAAAGAGAGAGAGAGAGAGGGAGAGAGAGAGAGAGGGAGGGAGATGCTGTTGATAGAACACCTGAGACAGACAGCTCACACGCTCCCCAGCACACTACCACGATGTAAATAAAAGATTTGGCAGGATGGAAAATCAAACTACCTTGGAGAGCTCCTTTGGCTGAGCCCAGTTGCGCTTGAAAGTTTAATGACTGCTTGTTTGCCGTACGGCTGGCCAGTTGGAGTGGAGTTGGCTTCTGTGAAAATTAAGGCTCCCTGCTCTTCGCTGGGCCTCTTCTTCGGCATGGCAGGTTTTTAACCCAGGGTTCGAGAGCCAGAATAATAACAGAGTTGGAAGTGATCTTGGAGGTCTTCTAGTCCAACCCCCCACCCCCCACCACTGCTCTAGAGAGTTCTGTTTTTGTCGATTTGGTTTCTTTAACAAGCCCTCGTGGTCGGTCTGGGAGCACATGGAACATGCTGTCAATATAACAAACTCAGTTAGAGCTTAGCCTGATGTTCAGCCAACCCAAATTCTGCGGTGCTTTCCAGAAAGTTCTGGAACAGACTGCCCAGTCTCTTCTTTAAAAGCCTGCAGTGGTGAAGAACCAACAACTTCAGACGTTGTGGGTTTTTCGTCACTGGAGATTTTTAAAGAAGGGACTAGAGAGCCCCTTGTCTGGAAAGGTATAGGGTCTCCTGCTTGAGAAGGGGCTGGACTAGCACTGATGATGTTACTTAGTGAGATCATGAAACGTCGGCAAAAAAAGAACCAAGCTCAGAGGCACTAAGGATCCCATAGTCTTCTTCTTCCTCTTCCTCCTCCTTCTCTTCCTCCTCCTCCTCCTCCCCCCCCCCCCACTCTCTCTAGCGCTGATGATGTTACCTAGTTAGATAATGAAACATCTGCAAGAAAACCACCAGGCTCAGAGACCACCAAGGACCCCATGGTCTTTTTTCTTCTTCTTCTTCTTCTTCTTCTTCTTCTTCTTCTTCTTCTTCTTCTTCTTCTTCTTCTTCTTCTTCTTCTTCTTCTTCTTCTTCTTCTTCTTCTTCTCCTCCTCCTCCTCCTCCTCCTCCTCCTCCTCCTCCTCCTCCTCCTCCTCCTCTTCTTCCTCCTCCTCCTCCTAAGTCCTTCCAATCAAAAGTTGCCTGGTGGTGCCTCCTTCTCGAGGAGCTCACTGACCCAGCAATGCTAGACAAATTCAATGTACCTATTAATAAGCTTTAAAATCACAGGGCAAGAGTCCCTATTCAGGATCTCTTAATAGGTAAAACATTTCCAATTAGCAATAATTATCCCATGAGATGAGGAAGATAAGAAAGAGCCCGATTAGCATGATTGGTGCAGTACAATAGTGAGATCCCAGGAAACTTGCCATTTGCTTAAAAAAAAAAAAAGTCTATTTGAAAGAAATTCCCCACGTGTTTAGAGAAAGTACTAACTCAGAAACTATTTAAAAATAAATCTAGTCCAATCTTTAAATGCTTTATTTCCTGGGCCCTGAATGGCACAAGAGCCAGTAGTGTGTGGCGGCAGCCAAAGCAGTGAATACAATACTGGGTTGTATAAACAAAGGCATAGAATCAAAACCGTGTGAAGTATTAGTAAGGTAAAAGGTAACGGTTCCCCTTGCACATGAGTGCTAGTCGTTCCCGACTCCAGGGGGCGGTGCTCATCTCCGTTTCAAAGCGAAAGAGCCAGCGCTGTCCGAAGACGTCTCCGTGGTCATGTGGCTGGCATGACTCAACGCCCGAAGGAGCATGGAACGCTGTTCCCTTCCCACCCAAAGGTGCCTCCTATTTTTCTACTTGCATTTTTTAACGTGCTTTCAAACTGCTAGGTTGGCAAAAGCTGGGACAAGTAGCAGGAGCTCACTCTGTTACACGCCGCTAGGGATTCGAACTGCCGAACTGCCAACCTTTCTGTTTGACAAGCTCAGCAGTCTCTGAGCCTTTTGAAGTATTAGTAACCCTTTGTAAAGCTTTCCTAAGACCACACCTGGAATACCGTGACCAATTTTGCTCACCATGTTACAAAAAAAGATGTTGAGAATTTGGAAAAGAGCAATTCAGGTGATACAATACAATACAATACAATAGCAGAGTTGGAAGGGACCTTGTAGGTCTTCTAGTCCAACCCCCTGCGTGGGCAGGAACCCTATACCATTTCAGACAAATGGCTATCTAACATCTTTTTAAAGACTTCCAGGGTTGGGGCATTCACAACTTCTGGAGGCAAGCTGTTCCAGAGGTTAATTGTTCTGACTGTCGGGAAATTTCTCCTTAGTTCTAAGTTGCTTCTCTCCTTGATTAGTTTCCACCCATTGCTTCTTGTCCTGCCCCCAGGTGCCTTGGAGAATAGTTTGACTCCCTCTTCTTTGTGGCACCCTCTGAGATATCGGAACACTGCTATCATGTCTCCCCTGGTCCTTCTCTTCATCAAACTAGACATACCCAGCTCCTGCAACCGTGATGAAAGGCTTGGAGACGAAAACACATGATGAACGGTTGCAGGAACTGGGTAGGGCTAGTTTCGAGAAAAGAAGGGCTAGGAGAGACATGGTAGCCATGTTCCGATATCTCAGGAGTTGCCCCAAAGAAGAGGGAGTCAAGCTATTCTCCAAAGCACCTGAGGGCAGGACAAGAAACAACGGGTGGAAACTAATCAAGGAGAGAAGCAACCTGGATTGAAGGAGAAACTTCCAAACAGCGAGGATAAGTATCCAATGGGACAGCTCAGCTTTGACTACATTGCCTGCCGAAGGTTTCGATGGGTCTCCGCAGGCCAAAACCTGAAGCCGTTGACGTGTTAGTAGTAAGGTGTCCCTTGAGTAAGCTTCACGCCACTTCCCTACTGCAAATGAAGAGAGCCGTTTTGTTCTCATTTGCAAGGCAGATGGAGAAGGGAATAAACTTAGCTCTGGAAAAGAGAGGTGTCACAAAACCGAGGTTGCCACTCAGCTTAAAAAATTGCACGAATAATGCTCTGGGAGCATTTGAGGTTAAGGAGAACGGCTTGGGGAAAACGCAAAGGGTGTAAGTCCTCCGTCCCCTTCCTGGCCTCACTCGAAGGGAAGAGACCCAATTTCTGCTCACTGGTTTTGATTTCCTGGGCCCGGGGCTTTTTCTTTTAGACTGCCATTTTGGAGGCTGGAAAATCCTCTCCCTAAAATAAAAACCCCATGATAAATAAAAGGGGGTGTGGGTTGTGTGGAGAAATAGAATGTTTGAAGCCCGTGGATGAGAGGGAAGGAAATGAGAATGAGGCACCGTCGCTCAGTGGGGTTGTAAACAAAACACTACCTGCTAAAGGAGAGACGGGTAACTATGGCAACATTAGGACTTGTGGACTTCAACTCCCAGAATGCCTGAGCCAGCCATGCTGGCTCAGGCATTCTGGGAGTTGAAGTCCACGGGGCCGTAAAGTTGTCTCGCCTTGCTGGGCTAAATGATGCAGCACAAGAGGAGTGCTCTCAGCCAACCGCACGGTGTGGTAGAAAACGAAGAGTGTAAATATGAAAAATCAAAAAAAAGGAAATAAGCATATTCACAGAATATCAGCAGCGGGGATGGTGGGGGTTGGATTTTTTGGGAGCAGAGAAATCCCTTTTACAGGATTCAGTTTTGGTCGCCATGATGTAGAAAAGATGCGGAGACTCTGGAAAGAGTGCAGAGAAGAGCAACAAAAAGGATTAAGGGACTGGAGGCTAAAACATACGAAGAACGGTTGCAGGAACTGGGTAGGTCTAGTTTAATGAAAAGAAGGACCAGGGGAGACATGATAGCAATGTTCCGATATCTCAGAGGGTGCCCCAAAGAAGAGGGAGTCAAACTATTCTCCAAAGCACCTCAAGGTAGGACAAGAAGCAATGGGGTGGAAACTAGTCTAGGAGAGAAGCAACCTAGAACTAAGGAGAAATTTCCTGATAGTCAGAACAATGAATCAATGGAACGACTTGCCTCCAGAAGTCGTGAATGCTCCAACATTGGAAGTTTTGAAGAAGATGTTGGCTAGCCATTTGTCTGAAACGGTATAAGGTTTCCTGCCTAGGCAGGGGGTTGGACTAGAAGACCTCCAAGGTCCCTTCAAACTCTGCTATTCTGTATATTCTAAAAATAGAGTCCAGTTGCCTTTTGGGGGGGTGGGGAAAGGCACTTTTGGGACAACCCTGACCTGGATGGCTGAGAATCGCTTTTGAAAGCAAACCGATGGGGGGGGGGGGGGAAATGCTTTGAAAAGCTAAAACAAAATAGCTGACAGTGGGAAAAATAGTTGGCCACACCCACCCAGTCACATGACCACCACCACCACCAAGCTGTTGTTGGATAGCCATTTGTCTGAAGTGATGTAGAGTTTCCTGCTAAAGCAGGGGGGTTGGACTAGAAGACCTCCAAGGTCCCTTCCAACTCTGTTATTCTATTCTAAGGCCCAATTGACTGAACAACAAGGATTGGAAACTCTGGACCTATTCGTGGTCATAAGTCAAGGATTATCTATACGTGAAAAGCTGAATCCAAGGCAGCAAGGGATGCTGCCGCGGTCGTAAGTGTGAAAAGTGGCCATAAGTCACTTCTTAGATTCTTGTGGAGCAGTTTGAGGAAGACTTAAGAAACAGCCATCCCCTCTCTTCAGTACAACATCGTTAATCACACATACACAATGCCAACACACGATGGTAAATACATAAGCTAGGTGAATATTCCATAATACATGCACTTTGGCCTAGGACAGTGATGGCTAACCTTTTTTGGCTCGCGTGCCAAAAGCGGGGGGGGGCAGGGGGGGATCGTGCATGGGTGTGCCACACCCATAATGCTATGTGCATGATCCCTACTTTTGGCATGCTTTTTTCGCCCTCCCCAGGCTCCAGAGGCTCCCACATGACATGGGAGACATCTTCGGGCAGTGCTGGCTCTTCAGCTTTGAAACGGAGATGAGCCCGGCCCCTAGAGTCGGGAACGACTAGCACATATGCGCACGGGGAACCTTGACCTTTAAGTCAGTAAGATGGTTATTTTTTCTTTACCGTCTCTGTCCAGAAGCACTGGGGACTTATCCCAGGGAGGAAGAGGGGAGAAAACCCCATCCCCATGACAGGAGCATGGCCTCCTATAATTCATTGCCTTCTGGAGATGGGATAAGGCAGGGGTGGGCAAACTTTGCAACTTTAAGTCTGAAGGACTTCAGCTCCCAGACTTCTCTAGCTAGCTTTGCTGGCTGGATAATTCTGGGAGCTGAAGTCCTTCAGACTTAAAGTTGCAACGTTTGCCCACCCCTGGGATAAGGCGTCAAAGGGAAGACTTTGAAAGGATTCCAACTGACCTCCAGTATTTGTAAGCAGCAGCTGCCCAGAGGGAGCTTTCCATGGTCCTGGAAATCTCAGCTACACTTTTATTACTATCTTGTCAGAGAACTTGCCAGAGGCCTTTTAAATCAAGAAATGGGTTTTGTTTTTACTTTGGGAGGCACCGTTTTCTGTTGGAAAAGCTGGAGAAATCCATAAGCATGTATTTTATCCCGAGGCTGTTGGGAAGCTTTGGATCCAGCCGTAGAGGTCTCAAGCATGATGAAACCGAAAAGTTTCATGATTAGGTTTACGTTTAGAGGGTAATCCTCGATGTATAATTTTAATTCAGCTTTAATGTACAGAAAGTAGGGTGATTTTTTTCCCCCTGGCCCACCTGAGGCTTCCTTAAAGCCCAAGGCACAACTTTCAAAAGTCAATTGTGAAAACACAATTGCGCCTTTGCTCCAGTGTACTAAGGAACACTCAGGAATGTAAGATTGGATTGAATTGTCTATTAAAAAGAAATCACAGGGAGAATTAGAGTCCTACTTGTGGATAGTTCTACATGCATAGGGACCTGTTCTGACTCCCTCCTTAACACGACTAATCACTAAACTGACTACTTCTTGGCTGCTCGCCTGAACTGACCTTGAGCAGGCCTGAAGCCTCTTGACGAAAGAATACACCACGACTGGACACACACACACGAAAGCTCTGACTCTGAGAATTCTATGTTGTTCCCTGCAACCCTTCCCTTAACAGAGGCTTTCTTTTAAAGCCTCTTGGGAGGGGCCAGTCAATTAGGCAGCTGAGACTGATTACCTCCTCCGGGTTCGTCTCTCTTGTAATTGACGCTGCCTTCTCTCGATCCTTCTTAGCCTGACATCAGGGACAAACTGGGTTTGATCCTCCCCACTATTCCAAGACCCAGGTGCCTCCTGCTGTCTAGCCGGGCTCTCTGCTCTCTCACTCTCGGCCTCCTCCTCTAGAGCAGACTCATAGGACTCCTCACTAGAGGAGTCCATCAGCAACTCATCCACAACAGGAACCCACACATCGTCCTTATATGGTATGTAGCACATCTGAAAGACTTTTCCAAGTGCAGCAAACTTTCAACTATATAATTTCCAACTACAATTTCTGAACTTCGATACTCTGGACAACAAATAGACAGAACATAAGATAGAATATTGTAATACAGGCATCCCACTACGTACTGCAGTTCATTTAGCGACTGTTCAAGGTTACAACACTACTGACAAAAGTGACTCAGGTTCCTTTTTTCACACTTACGACCGTCGCAAGCACCCCCGTGGTCATGGGATCCAAATTCTGACGCTTGGCAAGTGGTTCATATTTATGACGGTTGTAGTGTCCCGGGGTCATGCACCTTCTTACGTGGAAAGTCCACGGGAGAGCCCGATTCACTTAACGGCCGTGTTACTAACTGAACAATGGCAGTGAATAACTTAAGAATTGTGGCAAGGTAGGTCATATAATGAGGAATTCACGTAACAAATGTTTTGCTTAGCAACAGACATTTGAGGTTCAGTTGGGGTCGTAAGTCGAGGACTATCTGTATAGCAGTCATTCAATCTGCCGCACAGATACGGTGGCCCTACTACAACTGACTCAACTGAAAATGACAACAGTGATGTGTTCTCTACTGCTAGCATGTTATCTGATTCTTCCTTTTAACTGGTTGAGTAATTAGAATGCTCAAAAAAAGGCCTCAACCCACACTTTTTTCCAGAAAGCCCAAAACTTTCCCTGGACTTCAATTTCAGTATCTCAGGGGTTGCCCCAAAGAAGAGGGAGTCAAGCTATTCTCCAAGGCACCTGAGGGCAGGACAAGAAGCAATGGGTGGAAACTAATCAAGGAGAGAAGCAGCTTAGAACTGAGGAGGAATTTCCTGACAGTGAGAACAATTAACCAGTAGGTCTAGGAAGAAAATAAAAAGGTACAGACTTTTGACACACCTTGGCAAAACAGAGAAGGCCAATATTGTTTATGCTGACTGTCAGAATCTTTCCGATCTTGAAAAAAAAAAAAAGCAAATTACCCTTCATTATCCAAAATCTGATCCTTGTAGCTGGAGATGCCAGGGATCAAACCGGATTCCTCCTGCGCATAAAACAGCTCTCTTCACTAAATTATATTCCCTTAATTAGACTCCCTTTAAAAACACTTCTTAGTTGTCCTTTTTCCACAGATTGTTTTGAAGAGAAGAGAAGAGAAGAGAAGAGAATATGGAATGGAATGGAATGGAATAGAATAGAATAGAATAGAATAGAATAGAATAGAATATGGACTGGACTGGACTAGACTAGACTAGAATAGAATATGGACTGGAATGGACTGGACTAGACTAGACTAGACTAGACTAGACTAGACTAGACTAGACTAGAATAGAATAGAATAGAATAGGTGTTTCTCAAACCTGGTGACATTAAGCTGTGTGGACTTCAACTCCCAGAATTCCCCAGCAACCAGGCTGGAGGTGGAATTCTGGGAGTTAAAAGTCCACATGCCTTAAACTTGCTAAAGTTGAGAAACAACTGATTTAGGCCCTTCCAAAAACCACACTCTCTGAGAAACTAGAAGCTTCCTTAATTTATATTTCAGCGGAACTGATTTTACGGGATCCAAAATCTCTTTGCTGCCTTCTTTTCTTCCTTTAGGTAAGATTTTTCTTTCTTTCTTTTTTAAATCCACAATCCAATGGAAGGAAGGCCGCCCCTGAATTAAACCCAACGCAATCCACTCAAGCTTGCTGGCAACATTTCTTTCTCCCGCCGTTCTATTACATCCCATATTTTTTTTAAATGATTTTCCCACTGTATAAAATTAATTGGGGAACAACTTGCCCAAAGCATTGCTGGCTGAGGAATTCTGGGAGTTGAAGTCCACATGGCGTAAAATTGCCAAGTTTGAGAGACGCCGTCCTAAAGAACAGCCATAGGGAAATCATTTTCAACACTCCACCTTGGACTAACATCTGGTGCAGGCATTACAAATGGACAAGTGTATGTCAGAAATATCTTTAAAGGGGAGAGTGGAAAAACACCATGTATCAATCCAAGGAAGAACGTTGAAACCAATACATCAGTTAAAGTGAAGGGGGGGTGCGAGAGTGGAAAAAAAAGGGGAGAGTGGAAAAACACCATGTATCAATCCAAGGAAGAACGTTGAAACCAATACATCAGTTAAAGTGAAGGGGGGGTGCGAGATATCAGAATAGAATAGAATAGAATAGAATAGAATAGAATAGAATAGAGGAATAGAATAGAATAGAATAGAATGGAATGGAATGGAATGGAGTGGAGTGGAGTGGAGTGGAATGGAGTGGAATGGAGTGGAATAGAGTGGAATAGAATAGTGGAATAGAATAGAATGGAATGGAATAGAGTGGAATAGAATAGTGGAATAAAATAGAGGAATAGAATAGAATAGAATAGAATAGAATAGAATAGAATAGAATAGAATAGAATAGAATAGAATAGAATAGGAATATAGAGTAGAGTAAAGTAGAGTAGAGTAGAATAGAGTAGAGTAGAGTAGAGTAGAAAAGAACTGGAAGGGACCTTGGAGGTCTTCTAGTCCAGCCCCTCATTAAAAGTTACTCATCGTCGTGGCCATGCTGGGCAGAATCCAGCGACAGGAGATACTATGAACTTGGGACACAGCAGACTAACACAGCCCTATTGCGACAATAAACTTGTAAACAACAAAGAATTCAACTGATGGAAGAAAAAACATCCATTGGTGGGTGAAGTAGGCCTTACAACTTACAACCCTTCATTTAGTGACCGTTCAAAGTTACAACGGCACAGAAAAGAGTGACTTATGACCAGTTGACCATCGGGTGATCAAAATCCAGATGGCATTCCTTTGTGACAGTTGTGGTGGCCTGCCCGGGGGGGGGGTGTCACGTGACTCGCTTTTGCGACCTTCTGACTGGCAAAGTCAACGGAGAAGCCAGATTCGTTTAACAACCCCAGTTACTTCCCTTAACAACTGCAGTCGTGTCGCCTAACAACCATGGCAAGAAAGAAGCATAAAAATGGATCATAAAAATTAACGACTGCCTTGCTGAGCCATGGAAATTTTTGGTTCAACTGCAGTTGTTAATCGAGGACTGCCTTACGGCAGAGAGGCGCAGCTCTTTTACAATCTTGCTTGGGTGCTCTTCTGGCCCGTGCGTGCAGCTTATTTCTTTATTTTCTTTATTAAACAAATGTATACGGCCAACCCACCTCAGGCACACAACCCTGAAAATTCATATTCAAGGCAACACTTACAATATAAATGGGTTCAGTACAAATTTAGCCCCCTCCCCGGGCAGCAGCAACACAATCAGACAATCCCTTGATCTGTTCTTTCTCCATTCAGGGCCCCCAGACCCATTTGACAAAACCCCTATTTTCAGGGCCTTTCAGAACAGCCATGGGGCCCAATCATACCTGGGGGGGTGGGGAGAATGAAATTCCATGGGGAAGGGGTCACCATCAAGAAGGCCTGTGTTAGACCAGCTGTGGCCTAGAGGTGGAGCTCTCACCTCCCTATCAGGAGGTTGTGAGTTCAATGCTAGGTAGAGGCAGATGTAAGGTCTCCTGCTTGGGCAGGGGGTTGGACTAGATGACCTGCAAGGTCCCTTCCAACTCTTGTTAATCTGTTAAATCTGTAAAATAAAGAAAGGGGAAAGTTTCACCAAGCAGGTGCGATGGGGAAGGGGAAAAGCATTGTAACATTTTCACTTTTCCTCAAATTTTAGTTCACCTAGGACTTTGCCATTTGGGTGGCCGTAGGAATTGAATATAGGGCTCAATGGCTAAGACACTGAGTGTATCGATTGGAAAGGTTGGCGGTTTGAATCCCCAGTGCCGCGTAACGGAGGGAGCTCCCGTGACTTGTCCCAGCTTCTGCTAACCTAGCAGTTCGAAAGCAGGTAAAAAATGCAAGTCGAAAAATAGGAGCCACCTTTGGTGGGAAGGGAACAGCGTTCTGTGCGCCTTTGGCATTGAGTCATGCTGGCCACGTGACCACGGAGACATCTTCGGACAGCGCTGGCTCTCTGGCTTTTGAACGGACTTGAGCCCCGCCCCCTAGAGTCGGGAACGACCAGCCCATATGTGCAAGGGGAACCTTTCCCTTTAGGAATTGACTAAATGAACAAGAGGCCGTTGGCTCCAACGGGTAATAAAACACGTCCATTGAAACAATTTGAAAAATAAATCTACGACTGTTGTTTCCTCAGCTGCCAGGCAACGGTACCCACCTCCAGGACCTGGGGAGGGGAGGGGGGAATGGTGAGGTTATCCCCTCCTCGAAATGCAGTCACTTCCAACAGGGAGGAAGGAGATGATGACACTGGAACGAGCGCGGAAAGAGTGGGGGAAATCCAGGTAGGAGAAAAGGCATGGAGATCTGGTTGTGCAGTGCTGAAGAGTTACACAACCTGGTTGCAAATCCTGGGGAAGGGTCAAAGGATGAGGGTGTGTGTGTGTGTGTGTGTATCTGTGTGTATCTGTGGACAGCCAACCCACCTGGCCTGGAGGGAAATTAATTGTGATGCCCTGAGATTCAACAGACAGCCCCATGGGGCTCCCAGCTTGCAAATGGAGGCCCCTTGGCAGGCCTTCTCCAGAGACGCCACCGTCTAGGTTTTCCCCACTGAACGGTTTTTCCATCAAGACTAGCAGGAAGGCTGGGGCAGGGTGTGTAAAAACCACAACTTGGTTTCTTTCGCTTCTCAGCCTCGGCTTTTGAGTTTTGAAACTCCCGCATCCAGCCGGGTAAAAAGTACAGGCAGTCCTCGAGTTTACAACAGTTCACTTAGTGACTGTTTGAAGCTACGGCGGCACTGGGGGAGGGGGGGAAGTGACTCACGCCCCTTTTTTCACATTTAGGACTGCATCCCGACAGTCACGCGATTTCAATTTGGATTCTTGATGGCGGATGCACATTTATGACGGTCACCTGGATCACGGGATGGCCTTTTTGCCACCTTCTGAGCAAACAAGTCTATGGAGAAACCGGCTTCGCTTAACAACGGCAGTGATTCACTTAACAAAGGTGGCAAGAAAAGACCGTCCACCGGCTTCGCTTAACAACGGCAGTGATTCACTTAATGAAGGTGGCAAGAAAAGACCGTCCACCGGCTTCGCTTAACAACGGCAGTGATTCACTTAATGAAGGTGGCAAGAAAAGACCGTCCACTGGCTTCGCTTAACAACGGCAGTGATTCACTTAACGAAGGTGGCCAGAAAAGCAACTACCATAGCATGATTAGTTATTCAAATTACATTATAAAAACAGTTTTAAAGTACACAATGCAGAAAAGCAGCCAGGTATCAGAATGAAATCCGTCCACTGGCTTCGCTTAACAACAGCAGTGATTCACTTAACGAAGGTGGCGAGAAAAGACCGTCCACTGGCTTCGCTTAACAACAGCAGTGATTCACTTAACGAAGGTGGCGAGAAAAGACCGTCCACTGGCTTCGCTTAACAGCAGTGATTCACTTAACGAAGGTGACGAGAAAAGACCGTCCACTGGCTTCGCTTAACAACAGCAGTGATTCACTTAACAAAGGTGGCGAGAAAAGACCGTCCACCGGCTTCGCTTAACAACGGCAGTGATTCACTTAACGAAGGTGACGAGAAAAGACCGTCCACTGGCTTCGCTTAACAGCAGTGATTCACTTAACGAAGGTGGCGAGAAAAGACCGTCCAAAAGGGGCATAACTCACTTCACAAATTTCTCGCTTAGAAACATAAATTCGGGGCTCAAATTGTGGTCATAAGTTGAGGACCCCCTGTAGAGGTTTTCCATAAAACTGGACCGGCAGAGCCCTTGCCAAGACCTGTAAACACCTCCTGCCACATGGATCTGGTCCCTTCTCCTGTGGCAAAGCGTCCTCCCCTCTTTCTGCTCCCAACCTTATTACTGTCGCCCACCCCCACCCCCTCCAATTAACCACTCAATGAGACTTTTCTGATTCCCCCTCCCTCCCTCCCACTCCCAACCCACCCCCACTCCATAGATACCAGTTTATTTTTAACTCCCCCGTGCAAAAAAAAAAAAAAGGGAGGGGAGCTTTAGTTATTACCATTTCGGGAGGGGGGAATAGAGAGATAGGAGAGCTTTTCTGCATTTGGCCTCCTGGGCTTGTAATGGGAAATGGAGGGGGGGAGTTGGGGGGGGAGCGGGGGAGACATGATAGAGGAGGAGCGACTATTCTGCCCATGTCCGGTGGAGGAGAGAAAATCGGGGAGGGGAATCATCCTAATTCAGAGGACCAGGAAGAGGGCATCGTAGTCTCTCTCTCTCTCTGTGTGCGTCCCTCTCCCCCCCCCCCCCCCACCCCTCCATCTCCGCCGCAAGCCCGCATCAAAAGGAAAAGCCGAGCGCCTGGTTGGAGCACCTGCAAAGACGCCCGGGCGCTCTTCCGCCGCCTTTCGCTCATCCACACGCATCCATGGCCCGGGACACCGCTCGGCCGTCGGGGCTGGGCTGGTGGTGTAGGGGAGGGGGCTGAAGGCGCACCTTTCCCTCTGTACCTACTACCCCCTCCTCCCTCCCTCGCCCCCCCTCTCACCCCCTCCCCACCTACCTCCAAGGTGCGGATCTCCTTCTGCGTGAGGTCGTTGGACGTGGCGCATTTGGTGCGCAGCCCCTCCAGGTTGGAGATGCTGATGTCGATCATGTTCTGGACCAGTTCGCACTGCTGCAGCGCTTTCTGCAGGCTGAGAGGCGGCGGCGGCGGCGGCGGCATAGCGGCCTCGTCCATCGCTCGCGCCTCGGCCGCCTCTTCCTCCTCCTCCTCCTCCTCTTCTTCCTCCTCTTCCTCCTCCTCCTCCTCCTCCTCTTCCTCGCGGATCAGGGGGACGAAGCCGCCGCCGCCGCCACTGCCGCCGCCGCCGCCAGCGGCCCGCTCCCCCCAGGAGGCGGCGGCCCCGCGGCCGCCCCCTCCTCGCCGCCCCCACCGCGCCAGCCCTCCACCTGGGTGGCCGGCCCGCCCCTCCAGCCGCTGCCCCGCGATCCTCGCGCTCCCCCGCCTGCTCCGGCGCACGGCAGCGGCGGCAGCCCCACCGCTCGGGGAAGAAGGCGAGGTGGGTGGGTGGGGGGCGCGCTGCGGCCGCCGGGGAGCCGGAGTGCGAAGGGGGCAGGAGGGCTACGGGGAGAGAAAGAGGGGGGGGGGGTCTGCGCGCTCTCCCACCTCCTCCGCTCTCCCTTTCCCGTCGGCTCGCCCGCAGCAGCAGCAGCAGCAGCGTCCGCCCGGCTCCCGCGCGCCGCCTGCCGCCTTGTCAATCACGGGGGCGCGCAGAGGCGACGCGGGGAGGGCTCGCCGTCCGCGTCTCCGCCAGGCAAAGGAGGGCTGCCTGCCGCCGCCGCCAGCCAATTGCCTTGCCGCTTTCCCCGCCGCCTTCAAGGAAAGGGCTCCTGCAAGCATGTGCAGAGTGCCCTCCCTGCAGCGCCGCGGCTTGGAGTTGGGGAAACTGGACGTGGGGGAGGGCAGGGGAGCTCTTATTTTAATGGGGCAAGGAAGGAGAGGGCTGAAGGGAAGAGCTGGCCGATGGGTTCATCACCCCAACTTACTCTTGTTACAAAACTACACCTCCCATCATCCTTTCTCCCACCTTTTTTTTGTTGTATAAATTTTTATTTTCAACATGTATTATTTATTATTCATTTAATTTGTATACCGCCCTCTCTCCCGTTTGGGGACTCCGGGCGGTGCACAGGGATAATAAAAAGATAAAATACATATAAATGCAACCAATTAGATAAATTTAAAATGAAATTAAATATATTTAACCCGGTGCTAAAATATTTTAAAACCCTATTAAAACGGTGGTAAAAACAAACTATCCCAGGCCGGCCGCATGAAAAAAGTAGGTCTTTAATGCTCGACGGAAGAGGTGAAGGTCTGTGATAGTACGAAGGTCGGGGGGGGCAGGTCGTTCCAGAGGGCTGGACCCGCCACAGAGAAGGCCCTTCCCCTGGGAGTCGCCAGCCGCCATTGTCCGGCGGACGGCACCCTGAGGAGGCCCACCCTGTGGGAGCGGACAGGTCGGGTGGAGGTATGTGGCAGGAGGCGGTTCTGCAAATAGCCAGAACCCATGCCATGGAGCACTTTAAAGATGGTCACCAAAACCTTGACGCGCACCCGGAAGGCCACAGGCAGCCAGTGCAGCTCGCGCAGGAGGGGTGTTATATGGGGAGTGTCTCGGTGCTCCCAAGATCCCCCACGTTCTGCACTAACTGGAGCCTCCAGGTGCACCTCAAGGGAAGCCCCATGTAGAGAGCATAAAAAACAAGTAAAAACATTCAATCATTTTCAACTTTGTATAACGTGTTGTTTGGTCATAAGTTTTTGGGCATCGGTCTTTATAATTACAAATATAGTTATTAATTTTCCATCCAGTGTAACCCAATATATCATCGTTATTAAGTTTAGATATATAAATATATATGTATGGAATTAAGACTTTTTTCCCCTTCATTTCATATCACCTTATTCTCTTGGATAATTAATTTTGTTTCTATAAAAACAAAATTTGGTTAACCAAATTTTCCATTAAATATGTATCTCATTAATAACCTAGTTAATATACAAAATATCTCTCTAAGATAACATAGTCTCAGCTTATTGCCATATCTGCCATTCATAACAATTGACTTTTATTTCTTAAAATTCTTTTATATATTATGTCTCCTGATTTCTTTTGTCTAGCCATTGATAAAAATTCCATACTTTATAAAATTGTTCATCCTCTTGTTCTCTAATTTCAAATGTCAGTTTGCTCATTTCAGCACAATTCATAATTTTGCAGATAATTTCCCATCCTTCCCCTTTTGACAGGCTGGTTGGGGTTGGTGGGAGTTGTGGTTCAGCGCCTCCAGAAGACCACAGGTCTCCTCTGAACAGGAGGGGTGAAGGAGTGACGGCTTGAAGTTACAGCAGCACTGGGGGAAGAAAAACCCAGACTTGTGACGGGTCCTTGCCCTTACAAAGGCCACAGCAGCTCAGGGTTGGGCGATCAGAATTCAGGACCTTCACCACCAGCATTGCACACAGGACAGTTGTAGTGTCTTGGGATTGTGCGATTGCCATTTGCGATCTTCTCGGTTGGTTTCTGGCCCACAAAATCCATGAAGGGGGGGTGGGGGAAGGTGAATTCACTTAACAACGGCATGATTTGCTGAACAAAGCATGCAGCAATTCATTTAGCAACAGTGAAAGGATGTAAAATGTGACTCATTTGTGGAGCAGTGGAAATTCTGAAACTCATCTGTGGCCATAAGTCAAGGATTATCTTTACCTACAGAGATACATACAGCAACAAGCTGAACACATTTTAAGAGAATATTATTTCCAGAAGTCAAGGTGATGGTTTTCCCAGTTGCAATGGATGGCTGTGAAAGCTGGACCATAAGGAAGGCTGAGCGCCAAAGAACGGAGGCCTTTGAACTCTGGTGCTGGAGAAGAAGACTCCTGCATTGAGTCTGCAAGGCCATCCAACCGGTCAGTCCTAGAGGAGATCCACTCTGGCTGCTCTTGAGAAGGCCAGATCCTGAAGAGGAAACTCAAAAGACTTTGGCCACCTAATGAGAAGGAAGAAGGACTCCCTGGAGAAGAGCCTCATCCTGGGAACGCTGGAGGGCAAAAGAAGAAGAAGGGAACGGCAGAGAAGGAGGTGCCTGGATGGAGTCACTGAAGCAGCCGGCGTGAGCTTAAGTGGACTCCAGAGGATGGTGGAGGACAGGAAGGCCTGGAGGAACATTGTCCATGGGGTCGCGATGGGTCCGACACAACTTTGCAACCAACAACAACTAACAACAACATTTCCAGAAGATGCTGGCAGTTGAACTAGAGGTCTAAGAGGATTCTCGACCATCCAGGGCATGGGCTGTCCCAAAGGTGCTTTTTCCAAAAGGCAATGATTTTTGTCCCTTGAAAATGTTTTTCTTCTTGGATGAGAAGAAGCTTCTTGGATGAGAAGCAAAACATTTCCAAAGGGGGTGGGGATCAAGGAAGTCCAGTTGTCTTCTGGAAAAAAAATAAAGCAGCTTTGGAATGAAATCAGATTCACAAAGCACATGTCTGGCCAATAAAGGAAAATTTTCTCCTTTCTCTCTAGATATATGAAATGGAGACCTAGAAGGGTCTCCTGAGCAGGTGGAAAAGGGATGCGTATCTTACTCTGATCACTAATAACCTGTAAGTAGAGTGAACCTTGGACTCTGTGGATGCAAAGCAGGTGTTCAGCCACTGAGCCACACCTCTTGTGGTGGCATAAATTACAGGGGAATGGTTTCACTGGAGGCCCAGGTTCAGCCTCGGACAGGTAGAGGCATAACTGGAACTGTGCAGAGTTTTACCTACCCCAACCTGGGCCCTTTCTTAAAAATGCAATTCTCCTAATTCCAGATCTCCGTTTCAAAGCCGAAGAGCCAGCGCTGTCCAAAGACGTCTCCGTGGTCATGTGGCCAGCATGACTCAACGCTGAAGGCGCACGGAACGCTGTTCCCTTCCCACCAAAGGTGGTCCCTATTTTTCTACTTGCATTTTTACCTGTTTTCGAACTGCTAGGTTGTCAGAAGCTGGGACAAGTCATGGGAGCTCCCTCCGTTACGCGGCGCTAGGGATTCGAACTGCTGACCTTTCTGATCGACAAGCTCACAGACTGGAAAAGTTTCATATATTCTTCTAAGCCCTGTTTTAATCATAGTTTGCTGCGTAAACCACAATGGGCTGGACATGAATGCCATATCAGTGCTACATTTTGTGTGATCGGTATAATCACATATACCAAATACGAAGAGCAAAGGTGGCCCTTCTTTATTTAGGAAATGTATTTATTTTAAAATCTTTGTAAGCCCCACACCCTCCAGAGCTGACATTAAGCTCTGAAGACATTCAGACATTCTCAAGGGGGTAGCTACGTATTACTGGAAGGACCCATTTTCAACCTACCTACTCTTTAGGCAAATCTAGACCGCATACTAGAAAGCAGAGACATCACCCTGCCAATAAAAGTGTGTCTAGTCAAGGCTCTGGTTTTCCCAGTTGCAATGGATGGCTGTGAAGGTTGGACCATAAGGAAGGCTGAGCGTCAAAGAATGGAGGCCTTTGAACTCTGGTGCTGGAGAAGACTCCTGCGAGTCCCTTGGACTGCAAGGCCATACAACCGGTCAGTCCTAGAGGAGATCCACCCTGACTACATCATCATCATCATCATCATCATCATTATTATTATTATTATTATTATTATTATCATCATCATCATCATCATCATCATCATCATCATCATCATCATCATCATTATCATTATGATTTAATCTTTGGTGAGATTCACAGCCTTTGGGGCTGGTTGGTAGCTCAACAGCTCGAGTCCTAACCAAGGACCTAGGAACTGTCAAGGTAACGTCGGAGGATAGAAGCAGTTCCAAGCAGGGTGTCCCTTTGTAGAGTCAGAATGCTCAAGTCCGGCAAACCTAGAACCTCCACATAGCGAGGCAGCCCTCTAGGTATTGCTCCAAGGGCTCCCATCACAATCGGGACAACACACGACTTTCTCTTCCACAGTCACTCAACTTCCATTTGCAAGTCCCGGTATTTTGTGATTTTTTCTTGCTGCTTATTTTCAATTTGTGCATCACCAGGTATTGCAATGTCAACGAACCATACTTTTTTCTTTTCAATTATTGTTATATCAGGTGTGTTGTAGGATTATTATTATTATTATTATTATTATTATTATTATTATTATTATTTTAATTCTTCTTCTTCTTTTCCTCCTTCTCCTTCTCCTCCTCCTCCTCCTCCTCCACCACCACCACCACCACTAAGTAGATGCAATCTATCTAGGTAGATGCAACCTTCAACCAACTTCTCTTTTGAAGCCTCAAGTGTGAGGGCTTCCCTCCATTGGCTGCTACATCCAAGGGATGTAATAATTTGCTTGGCAAATGAAGGGACAAATGAGTCAGGGAGTAAGACAGGCTGACATCCAAGAAAACGAAGATTCCCTTTCTAAGGCTTCTCATACAACCTTATCTAACATGTGCCTGGGAAGCCCGCAACCGTATCTCGCTTTCGATAGGTACCAGCATGTCATCATTCTCCGTGGAACATTTCTTGTCAACAGTGAAACTTTAGTCAGAATTCGGTGTGGGAGGGTAGGGTGACTGAGCTGTATTTGTGGAAATTCTCAAGGAGACATTAAAGCGTTGAGGTTTTTGTATATATATTTTTTTTAAAAAAATATGCTTGTGGTTAATATGAACTTACTGATTAGAGGTCACACAATTTAAGCAGTCCCTTGCCAAATATTTATTTATTTATTTATTTATTTATTTTTCATATTTATAACCCGCTCCCATCTCACCACAAAGGGACTCGGGGCGGCAAACATAGAATTAAATCAATATATACAAAATACAGAGATATTAGGTACCTGTGTTATAACCATTTTAAATCCCCATTTACAACTGGCAGTATTGGGGTTACGCAAGGCCGGCTAGTTGGAAGAGGTGAGTCTTAAGACATTTGCGAAAGAGGCGGAGGTCAGGAATGGTGCGGATTTCAGGAGGTAGGTCGTTCCACAGGGTTGGTCCTGCCACAGAGAAGGCTCTCCCCCTGGGCGCCGTCAGTCGACATTGCCCGATCGACGGCACCCTGAGGAGACCCTCTCTGTGGGAGCGTGTCGGTCCCAGGGATGTATGGGGCATGAGGCGGTCTTGCATATAGCTAGGTCCCGAGCCATGGAGCGCTTTGAAGATGGTCGTTAGGACTTTGAAGCGCACCCGAAAGACCACAGGAAGCCAGTGGAGCTCGCGTAGGACAGGTGTTATATGGGAGTGTTTGGGCGCTCCCGTAATTATCCGTGCGGCCGCATTCTGGACTAACTGTAGTCTTCGGGTGCACCTCAAGGGAAGCCCCATGTAGAGAGCATTGCAGTAGTCAAGTCGAGATGTGACGAGTGCTTGGGTGACTGTGCGTAAGGCTCCCCGTCCAGTAAGGGACGCAATTGGCGCATCAGGCGTACCTGATGAAACGCCCCCCTGGCCACGGCCTCCACATGGTCATCCATGGTCAGCCGAGAGTCCAGGAGGACACCCAAATTGCGTGCTCTCTCCACGGGGGCATTCTGTTCATCTCTCAATGGGGTTAAAAAGTGGGAGATTATGCAAAACAGAACAATGAAAATTGTCAAACTATTACAGCATCTTTCTTCAAATGAAAAGGCTGGTTATGGATTTAGGATGTAGATAAACTTCTCCGTCAGCCTGGGGTCATAACCTACGACTGCAAGTAGTCCTCGACTTACAACCAGATGTCTGGCGACTGTTCAAAGTTGGAAATAAAAAGCATCTCAGGACAGATTTTTCACACTTAAACGACCATTGAAACATCCCCGTAATCACGTGATCAAAAGTCAGATGCTTGGCAACTGACTCGCGTTTATGACGGTTCCCAGGGAATCACCTTTTGCAACTTTCTAGTAAGCAAAGTCAATAGGGAAGGAAGATTCACTTAGCAACCGTGCTACCAACTTAACGGCCGCAGTGATTCCCTTAAGAACTCTGGCAAGAAAGGCCGGCAAATGGAGCAAAATTCACTTAACAACTGTCTCGCTTAGCAACAGAAATATTGGGCTCAATTGCAATTCGAGGACTACCTGTACTTTATCTTTAACCCAAAACAGAACAAAAGCAGCTGGACTTTTTAGTATATATTACAACAATTATCCATAACAATACTTTGATACTTTGTGTGTGGGTGTGCGTGTGTGTTTGTGTGTGTTGCCTCAAATATATATATGTGTGTGTGTGTGTGTGTGTGTGTGTGTGTGTGTTAGTTTTATGAGCTGATCAATAAATAAATCAGGGAGACTAGTATAGATCTATTTCGAGCTTTTTAGCTCTCATCAGCTAGCCATACCTTTACTGGAATTCGAACTGGGGCTGTATTGCATATCAGGCAAGAGCCTTTAGCCTTGCTAAAGGCTAGTTGATGAGAGCTAAAAAGCTCGAAATAGATCTATAGTAGTCTCTCTGGTTTATTTATTGATCAGCTCATAAAACTAACACACATATTTAAAAAATCACACAACGGAACTCATGGCTTTCTGTCTAGATGGTCTCTGGTCAGGACCGTAAAGTTTAGAAACTTGAAATTTGGTTCCTCTTGTCTTCTAGGTGCTTGCTAAGAAAGGATTTTTTTGAAATGGCCTTCAGATCACTAGTATTTCTTATACAGTATTATATTAACACACTCTGATGCTAAGAAGTTAGACATTCTACTCCCCCTCCCCACCTGAAAGGAACTCTGTTCCAACTGCCAGTTGCCCTTATATTAACATGCCCTGATGCTAAGGAGTTACACATTCTATATTAATTTTCAAGCTTTAAGTATCAAGCCCGATCACATAGATTCATAGCGAAGCATGGTTATCCAGCTAGTGATTCATGTTTAAGTGTGACATAAATCCAGACCCCAAAGGTATGTGCCAGAGCGAGTTCTGAGTAATATATGCTTTCATTCTGCATGTAATTTTCTTACCGTATCTGTGGGAAAACAAATGCTGTCTGGGTTTTACCGGTGACTTCTTCATCACTTTCACTCACTCAGTCAATTTTCCCCTTCTGTTTCTCCCACAGTGTGGCAATTTCAAGAGAGGCTGGCATCTGGAAGAAAGTGGCAGTTTTTTATGCAGTCCGTCATGGGATAGGAACACAGAGCTGGAGTCAATGATGTTATTAACCTGTAACATGCCATTTTATTTGGGCAAACTGCAGGAGACTCTGGAGGACGGTGTGTGTGTGCTATGGGGTTGCAAAGAGTCGGTCATGGCTTAGTGATTGAACAACAAATATGCCATATGTTTAAAGGGCTAGTATGTTGTGTGAAGTCATCAGCTGAGGTTCATTAACCAGATTTAAGTGTGTGAATCTAGTTAACCGGCTAGAATGTAGAACATAGAACTGTAGGGCTGGAAGGGACTTTAGAGATCTTCCAGTCCAACCTCCTGCTCAAGGCAGACCTTATACCATCCCAGTCAAACGGTTTTCCAGTCAAATTTTTTGAAAACCTCCAGTGAGGGAGCAGCTACAACTACAGGAGACAACCTATTCCACTGATTATTTGCTCACACTATCAGAAATGTTTTCCTTATTTCTAGAGGTTGTATCTCTTCCACCCATTATTTCTTGCCCTGCCCTCTGTGTTCTGACCGTGGCTTCCCAAGAGCATGAAGCAAATCGCTTGTCCTGACAAAAAAATCCTTTTATTAAATTACTGTGAATTCTGCTCAATTCATACTGTGAATTCTGCTCCCTTGCAAAGTCTTTCAAGGGAGGATTTACAGTCACAGACTTCATCTGGCTTGGAGAGCTGCCAGGCCGATATCTGCAAAAGTTGGCAAGGAGTCTCGGAGAGTCACAAACCAATGAAGTGAACTCATGGTCTCCTGCAAACTCCACTCCCCTTTCGCTCCCTCTTTTATTTCCTCTGGGAGGGGCCATTCATTGTCGGGGCCTTACTCCCAAGTCGACCCCTATTCTTTAGCTGTTCCCTTCATCTAGCAACTGTGCGCATGCGCACACTGGGAACAGGCTCCAGCTGTTCTTCTGCCTCACTGATGGCAGCTGATAACTGGCATATGACTCTGGCCCAGTCTCTGCCTCCGACACAGAGCCCTCATCAGAGCCTTCCCCAGACTCCAGGACTGGCCCATGTTCCTCCCCAACCTCCTCACCGTCTGAATCTGCTGCCGGCTCTGCCGGCCGCTGGCGGGCCACAACACTCTGGTGCCTAGAGAATAAGTCAGTCCCCTCTGTTTGTGACAGCCCCTCAAGTACTAAGCAAACCATGGTTTAGCTTACTGTATAAATGCAATTTGTTGCAGACTTAGCAAAAACCTGAGCCATAAAAAACCCTTTGGGGCAAAAGTCCCACTGAGGAGAATGTACAGTATGGAAGTGAGGCTCCATGTATCAGGAAGGCTTATTCTATAGTCATCGTGTATACCTGTAGGCTGGGAATTAATAAGAGCTCAAATCAACTCATGTGAAGGGAATTAGAAACATATTGCTGTGGTCAATAGACAAAAGGTAAACAAAGCTTTGGGGTTTTGATACATTGGCACTTTGCTGCAACACACACAAATGTAAACAGGAGAATTTTAAACATAGTACTTAAATGTTGCCTTCAAGTATGTTTATTACTGCAATAACAATTCTTCAAATCCTCCTCTTTAAGTCCACAATTTACAGCGAAAATAGACTAGAGGAAATAAGCAGGATCTGTTTGGTGCAGGGATTATGTCTGGTTCTAAACTGTAACATGGACATGCAAATAAGAGGGAGGAATTCTAAATGTACTGAGAAGTTACCTTCGGGTATTTTATCATTGCCATCATGTTTCAAAGCTTCCGATTAAATCCTGAGCTTATAATACAATACAATACAATAGCAGAGTTGGAAGGGACCTTGTAAGTCTTCTAGTCCAACCCCCTGCATAGGCAGGAAGCTTATACCATTTCAGACAAATGGCTAGCCAACATCTTCTTAAAGACTTCCAGGGTTGGGGCATTCACAACTTCTGGAGGCAAGCTGTTCCAGAGGTTAATTGTTCTGTCAGGAAATTTCTCCTTAGTTCTAAGTTGCTTCTCTCCTTGATTAGTTTCCACCCATTGCTTCTTGTCCTGCCCTCAGGTGCCTTGGAGAATAGTTTGACTCCCTCTTCTTTGTGGCACCCTCTGAGATATCGGAACACTGCTATCATGTCTCCCCTAGTCCTTCTTTTCATTAAACTAGACATACCCAGTTCCTGCAACCATTCTTCATATGTTTTAGCCTCCAGTCCCCTAATCATCTTGGTTGCTCTTCTCTGCACTCTTTCCAGAGTCTCCATCTTTTCTACATCGTGGTGACCAAAACTGAATGCAGTATTCCAGGTGTGGCCTTACCAAGGCATTATAAAGTGCTAATCAAAAGGGGAGTGTAATTTTGAATCAAGATAATCTCTTTCAAATCAAGCTTGGCACCTTTTGGAAGTGTTGGAATATTTTGCTTGAATAAATCGACACACCACTTAAAAGAAAGTTGATTTTGTGCCATGATTTTAAGTCTGCTTAAAATCACCTTTTCCTCAATGAATGTCCAATAAGGATTGGGTTGAAAGTTCTTAAAGTTGGATATGCAATATTTGGTAAGAGGTACTGACTTTCTATGTTTTGGGTTAGTAGTTGCACTATTTTGTTAATCAGTGTTAGGATACACTGAGGTCAGATTTCAGTTTATGAAGGTGGGGTGAAATTACACCCTGAAAATGTGGATTCTGCCAAGAACCCTGGGCTTATTCTGCAACGCAAAACCATGTCTTCTTCCAAGAGGAAAAACTCTGTTTTATCTTTCTTTTTTAATCCTCAATGGAAAACCTGGGTCAGCTCATACGCAAACTGGCTTTCTGCCTACGCAATGGAAATTCCAATTAATATTTCTCCATGGATTCAATATTCATTCTGTGTCGTAAGAACAGAGTTTTCAGTTTCATAGCTCACGGCCTTATTATTTTGCTTGCTCGTTTCTATTTTCCTTTTTTTTTTTTTCCTTCACACCGGCTTCACCTTCTTCTCTTCCCATTTTGTTGTTATAGAACAATGATAAGGCTGGAAGGGGCCTCAGAGGTCTTCTAGTCCAACCCTCTGCTCAAGGCAGGATACTGTATCCCATCCTGGACAAACGGTCTAGAAATTGAAATACAGGCAGCCCTCAATTTGCAACAGTTCATTTAATGACCGTTCAAAGTTACAACGGCGCTGAAAAAAGAACTATTTTTTCACATTTACGACCATTGCAGCATCCACATGGTCACGTGATCGAAATTCGGACCCTTGGCAACTGACTTGTATTCATGGCCATTGTTGTTGTTATTAAAAGCTGCTAAAAATCGAGGATAAGAAGAAAAAAAAGGCTACTGACTCCTCACTTCAAGGCCAGGTTTTCCCCAATAACGGTACGGAGGTGCTTTGCATTGTTTTTTATGGCCCCCTCATCTTTTTGTTAATTGACTCCCCCCTTTAGAAGGCAGTTCTGGGATCTCCTGGTGGTCTCCCATCCCTCAGCTCAGCTTCCCATCCCTCAGCTCAGCTTCCCAGCCCAAACAAGGCACAACGCTGCACAGCAGGGCTCCCAGGAGGCGGCTGCCAGGCGTCAGAGCCTCAAAAGCCGGCCGTGTGTCTCATTACAACCCACCCCAGGCGAGTGGAAAGCGAGGGCGGCGTAGTTTATAAGCCAGCCGGGAGGCCGCGGCCCTTTCCGGGCGTCACTTTACAGTGCAGGCCGCGCCCCTTAGCGACCATCCGAAGAGGCCTTAGCAACGCGGGCGGAGGCGGAGCTCCCGCGCGGAAGTCTCGCGAGAGCAGGGCCGGCCAGGGCGCCAAGCGCGAAATTGCGGCTGCGCGGAATTTTCCGGCGCGAGCGAGAGAAAAAGAATGGAACGTTCCGCGGAGGCAGCGGCGACGACGGTGGCCGGGAGGAGCGCGAACTTACCTTGGTAAAAGGGTGGGGAGGGGGAGAGGATGCTCCGTTGCTAGGAGACGGGATGGGTTCCTCTAGGCTCCTGCATAGGCGCAATGGATCGCTCCTCCTGCTTTTTGGGAGGGAGGGGGGGGGAGTCCCTTGTAGAGGGCGGGGCTTAGCGCAGTGGCATCCCCAGGCATGCATTCTGCAAAGAAAGTGCTTCTGTGCATGTGCAGAGCGCTGCTCTGCCTTCCTGGTTGAGGCTGGGTTGGCTTATGCTATGGGGGGCAGGAATCTTGCAAAAGCAACCTGGGGGGCTTGCAATAAGAGAGGCTGATTGGGGGCAAAGGAGCCCCAGGGGGTGCATCATGCATCTGTCAGAAATGGTATAAGCCAGGGGTCTGCAAAATTGGCTCTTTTAAGACTGGTGGACTTCAACTCCCAGAATTCTCCAGCCAGCCAGGCTGGCTGGGGAATTCTGGGAGTTGAAGTCCACCAGTCTTAAAAGAGCCAACTTTGCAGACCCCTGGCTATAGGCAGAGTCTCCTGCTTGGGTGGGTGAGGGGGCAGGGGTTGGACTAGATGACCTTCAAAGTCCCTTCCAACTCTGTTATTCTGTATCTATCTCTGTCATCCTTACCCTGTAAAGGGGCATTTTGCCCAGAGAATGAAGAGACAGCCAGCAGCAAATGGGTGAGACGGGGGGGTGCTTGAGGACAGGAGAAAATGCACCTCTGCTATTATTACTATTATTATTATGATTACTATTATATACTTTATTCAATAAACATGAAACTCAATCAAGTGAACATTCAAAATGCATCACAAATACCACTGACTGGTGCTAATGTTTGATATGGGTTGCTGCCAGTGTCCTAGGTAACAACCAAGTACCTTCTTAAAATATAGTATTATTGTTGTTATTCTTTCTTTTATTCATTAAACATGAAACAGTCAAGTGAACATTTAAAGATATGTCATAAATACTATTGACTAGTGCTAATGGTTGATACAGATTGCTGCCAGCATCCTAGGTATCAACCAAGTACCTTCTTAAGATGTATGATGCTCCATTTTTGCAGTACTGCTGGTGTTACTGCAGGAAGCTGCAATTTGTTGATGTATCTTATAACATTTTTGGACGTGGTACCAAGTGCCCCGATGACAATGGGTATCACTGTTGCATCTTTCATGCATGGCGGCATATTTGGAGAGTGAAGAAGTTGGGGAGGAACGTGGGCCAGTCCTGGAGCCTGGGGAAGGCCCTGAGGAGAGCTCTGTGTCAGAGGCAGAGAGGGGCCCAGGGCAGTCTGACAGTTATCAGCTGCCTTCAGAGTCAGACATCAGTGAGGCAGAGGAACAGCTGGAGCCTGTTCCTAGTGTGCGCATGCACAGAGTTGCCAGACAAAGGGAACAGCTAAAGAACAGGGGTCGACTTGGGAGTAAGGCCAGACAATGAATGGCCCCTCCCAGAGGAAATAAAAGAGGGAGCGAAAGGGGAGTGGAGCTTGCAGGAGACCATTTGTTTGCTTCATTGGTTCATGACTCTTGGCCAAGTTTTACAGATATTGGCCTGGCAGCTCTCCAAGCCAGATAAGGTCTGTGACTGTAAATCCTCCCTTGAAAGACTTTGCTGGAGGTGAATGAGCAGAATTCACAGTCAATTAATAAAAAGGGTTTTTTGTCAAGACAAGGAATTTGCTTCATGCTCTCGGGAAGACTGGGTCAAAACACGGATTCTCTAGTTGTGAAAATCTGCATTGTATTTTTATTGGCAGGGTAGAGAAGTACCGGCCTCAGACCCTGGGGGATCTAATTTCCCACGAGGACATTCTGAATACCAGTAAGTATTCAATATTTACATTTTAACTGATCTTTAGCGACATGCACTTGTTACTTGTATGTACATACAACTTATGCACCGGAAACAAATTCCTTGTGTGTCCAATCACACTTGGCTGGTAAACAATTCTAATTCTATTTGTTGTTCTTGTTATTGCCCCAATTCTGAAAATTAACTCCCTAAAAAGAAATTACATTTATAGAATAGGATCTCTGTGTTCTTTCAAAATGTTGTTTCTTCCATGTTTTTCCAGCCTGCCGCATAACCTCCTTATATGTATGTATGTATGTATGTATGTATGTATGTATGTATGTATGTATGTATGTATGTATGTATGTGTATGTATATGTGTATGTGTATATATGTGTGTGTGTGTGTTACGTTTTTGAGCTGATCAATAAATCCATTTGAACTTTTCCTGGAGCTGATTGGAGGCTCTTTGGAGGGGGGATTTAAAGACACAAAAAGGAGCAGTAAGTAGTGGCTGTTTCATTTGAACTTTTCCTGGAGCTGATTGGAGGCTCTTTTGGAGGGGGGATTTAAAGACACAAAAAGGAGCAGTAAGTAGTGGCTGTTTCATTTGAACTTTCCTGGAGCTGATTGGAGGCTCTTTTGGAGGGGGGATTTAAAGACACAAAAAGGAGCAGTAAGTAGTGGCTGTTTCATTTGAACTTTTCCTGGAACTGATTTCTGGCTGTGTGCAGGGGGAAAGAAAGGTAAAGATTTCCCCATTTTGAACCACTTGAGGCTAAAGGGAGGAGTTTCTGGCTGTGTGGAGGGGGGAAGAAAGGTAAAGACTTCCCCATTTTGAACTACTTGTGGCTAAAGGGAGGAGTTTCTGGCTGTGTGGAGGGGGGAAAGAGAAAGGTAAAAGAAATAATACATTCTAGATTTGTGCGCTTAAGACTGTGATTGTATTTTATTTCAAAATGACTGGCTTAGTTCAATGTAATAACTGTTTTGCACCTGTCTTCCGCAGTACTCTTTTCAAATTTGGATACTGTCCCCCTTGCAGACAAATTAATAGATTACATAGACACATAACATATCTTGAATCTGTAATTTGTGATCTCCAGGCAGAAATTAAGTGTCCAATTCGGCCACTCCACCCTGTGGAGATGCCACACTACCAGCCTCCCCTACCGCAAAGATCCCACAGAAGAAGAGCAGCCTGGACAACTGTGGGATCTGGCAGGGTGAGAGCTGTGACCCACAAACACAAAACTTTCGCTGTGTCCCAGCATAACAGATATAGCGCCCTTGCTGATCTTAATGGGGACACTAAAGTGACAGGTCAAGGTAATAATGACGACTCAAATAAGCAGCGGATTGTGGTCCAAAGTGAAGAACCTACTTCAGAAATGCAAAAGTGTGAACCAGGGATCATGCATCAGTCACACAACAAGAGCAAGGTACCCAAAAAGAGAAGTCACCTCCTGATTGGTGACTCAATCGTAAGAGATGTAAACTTAGGTAAGGATATGGAGGTTTTGAAAGATGTCAGATGTTTACCGGGTGCTACAGCCAGCAGAGACAAGAGGCGTATTCTTAAGATAGTCACGAATGCAAGTAAGGACTGTGAAGTTGATGCTATTATACATCTTGGCACAAATGATCTGTCCCAAAAAGATGTAGCTTCTGTGCAGAATGATTTCCAGAGTTTGGGGTACGAACTTAGTAGTACAGGTTGTAGGCTTATCTTCTCAGAGGTTATACCAGTATACAAGGAACAAAAAGGAAAGGGCCAGCGCATAGCAGAGTTTAATGTGTGGCTAAAGGAGTGGTGTAAAAAGGAAGGCTTTGGTCTTATTAGTCATGATGCCTGCAGCTGGTCCAATGATAAACTGTACAAAAGAGATGGTTTGCACCCATCCAAGAAAGGGACTGAGTTACTTGGCACTAAATTCACAGATTTCCTGGCTAAACATTTAAACTGAATAGTGGGGACAGAGAATCAATAGATAAAGAATATTTCTGTCCCCAGCAAACTAAAATTCATAGGGTTATCAGTGCGTGTAACATAGATAATTGTGCAGGTAATATTATCAACACTGCTGTCAAGCAAAACCAAACAATTAACAGTGGGTGCCATACCATGTACATGAACCATACAAGTGGCAAAGAAATAGGGGCAAAGAGAACCATAGTCAGGCATAACACAGGTTTCGTAGACAGAAAACACAGGGTCAATCAAAATGGACTCAAATGTCTATACACCAATGCACAGAGTATGAGGAATAAACAGGGTGAATTAGAAATTCAAGTAAATGAGGGCAGATACGATATTGTTGCCATTACAGAAACTTGGTGGGATGAAACCCACAAATGGAACATACAGCTAGAAGGATTTAAATTATTTAAAAGAAATAGACCAAATAAAAGAGGAGGTGGAGTTGCACTATATATAAGAAATAATTACATCTCTACAGAAATAGAGCACAACAATGATGAGAACTATCTTGAATGTATTTGGGTCAATATTAAAGGTTGGGGGGGGAATGATATTGTCATAGGTCTATACTACAGGCCACCCAACCAAGCAGAGGAAGTGGATGTACTTTTTGCTAACCAGCTAACTAAGGTATGTAGGAAGCACACTGCAATAGTAATGGGAGATTTTAACTACCCTGACATCAATTGGGAAACAAACTCTGCACCAAGTGGAAGATCCAACAGGTTCCTAACAAACCTAGCAGACAACTTTGTTTCCCAAAAGGTAGAGAAGGGAACAAGGGGATCAGCAATATTGGACTTAATTCTCACTAACAGAGAGGAAATGATAGAAGGTGTAGAAGCTACAGGAACTTTGGGGGCAAGCGATCATGAAATACTGGAATTCAACATTATGCAAACAAAAGTAGTTGAACAAAGTCAAACTAGAGTCTTAGACTTCAAGAGAGCTAATTTCAACAAACTCAGAGAGAGCTTGGGAAGGATTCCATGGATGAGAATCCTCAAGGGGAAAACAACTCAAGAAGCTTGGGAAATTTTGAAAAATGAGATTATAAAAGCCCAGTCCAGCGCAATACCAATGAAGAAGAAAAATAACAGTTCCCAAAAGAAACCAGCATGGCTGCATAAAGAACTCTCTGACAAATTGAAAGACAAAAAGGATAAATATAAAAAGTGGAAAAAGGGGGACATAACCAAGGCAAAATATCAGCAAATAGCCCGAGCCTGTAAAGATGAAGTGAGGAAAGCTAAGGCTCACAATGAAGAAAGGCTTGCCAAAAAAGTAAAAAATAACAAAAAAAGCTTCTTCCAACATGTTAAAAATAAGAAAAAAGTTAAGGAAACAATTGGTCCACTGCTGGGAGAAAATGGCAAGAAGATGATAAGCAACAGGGAGAAAGCAGAACTATTTAACTCTTTCTTTGCATCTGTCTTTACACAAAGGGATAAAACAGTCCAATCAATCAAAAACAGCACCACAAATATCAGATTAGGAACACAAGTTGAAATAGAGAAGAAAATGGTAAGTGAGCACCTGTCTGCCCTGGACGAGTTCAAATCACCAGGACCGGATGGATTACACCCCAGGGTTCTGAAGGAACTGGCAGACGAGATCTCAGAACCACTGAACTATATCTTTCAGAGATCCTGGAGCACCGGGGAACTGCCAGAAGACTGGAAAAGAGCAGATGTGGTTCCCATCTTCAAAAAAGGAAAAAAAACAGATCCAGGAAACTATAGACCCATCAGCCTGACCTCAATACCAGGAAAGATTCTGGAAAAGATAATTAAACAACAAATAAGTGAACACCTAGAAGCAAACAAAGTAATAGCCAAAAGCCAACATGGGTTTGTCAAAAACAGATCATGCCAGACGAATCTAATTGCATTCTTTGACAAAGTAACAAAATCAGTGGACCAGAGGAATGCTGTTGATATAATTTACCTGGACTTCAGTAAGGCATTTGATAAAGTAGACCATAACCTACTATTAGATAAAGTAGAAAATTGTGGGTTAGACAGCACCACCACCAAATGGATTCGTAACTGGCTGACCAACCGCACTCAACGTGTAGTCCTCAATGGAACTGCATCTACATGGAAGGAAGTATGCAGTGGAGTCCCCCAAGGCTCTGTTTTAGGCCCAGTACTCTTTAACATCTTCATCAACGATTTGGATGAGGGGATAAATGGGGAACTCATCAAATTCGCAGACGACACCAAGCTGGCAGGAATAGCCAACACTCCAGAAGATAGGCTTAAGATACAGAAGGATCTAGACAAACTTGAACATTGGGCACTGTCTAATAAAATGAAATTCAATTGTGAAAAAAGTAAGGTCCTACATATAGGCAAGAAAAACCAAATGCACAAGTACAGTATAGGTGGTACCTTGCTCAATAGTAGCAACTGTGAGAGGGATCTCGGAATCCTAGTGGACAACCATTTAAATATGAGCCAGCAGTGTGCAGCAGCTGCCAAAAAAGCCAACACAGTTCTAGGCTGCATCAACAGAGGGATAGAATCTAGATCGCGTGAAGTGTTAATGCCACTGTATAGTGCCTTGGTAAGGCCACACTTGGAATACTGCATACAGTTTTGGTCGCCACGATGTAGAAAAGACGTGGAGACTCTGGAAAGAGTGCAAAGAAGAGCAACCAAGATGATTAGAGGACTGGAGACTAAGACATATGAAGAACGGCTGCAGGAACTGGGTATGTCTAGTTTGATGAAGAGAAGGACCAGGGGAGACATGATAGCAGTGTTCCGATATCTCAGAGGGTGCCACAAAGAAGAGGGAGTCAAACTTTTCTCCAAGACACCTGGGGGCAGGACAAGGAGCAATGGGTGGAAACTAACCAAGGAGAGAAGCAACTTAGAACTAAGGAGAAATTTCCTAACAGTAAGAACAATTAACCTCTGGAACAGCTTGCCTCCAGCAGTTGTGAATGCCCCAACCCTGGAAGTCTTTAAAAAGATGTTAGACAGCCATTTGTCTGAAATGGTATAAGATTCCTGCCCATGCAGGGGGTTGGACTAGAAGACCTACAAGGTCCCTTCCAACTCTGCTATTGTATAAATCAGGGAGACTAGGATAGATCTATTTCGAGCTTTTTAGCTCTCATCAGCTAGTCATACTCTTACTGGGATTCGAACCGGGGCTATATTACATGTTAGGCAGAAGCCTTAGCCACTAAGCCACCAGGTTCTCTTCCTGATCAGCTGAGACAGGAGGATAAGTATATGGTTGTGTCACAACATATATAGAATTCACTAGCCGTTCCCGGCCACGCGTTGCTGTGGCCCAGTTTGGTTAAATGGCCAACCAATCTGTGTGTAGATCTACACCTGCATACACAAACACATACACACAAACACCGTATAACCCCCAACCTACCTACCTACTGTATTTCTCCCTCTCTCCCTCTACCTACCTACCTACTGTATTTCTCCTTCTCCCTCTCCCTCCCTCCCTCCCTCCCTACCTACTGCATTTCTCCCTCTACCTACCTACTGTATTTCTCCCACTCTCCCTCTACCTACCTACTATATTTCTCACTCTCTCTCTCTATCCCTCTACTGACCTACCTACCTACTACTATGACATAATACAAAATGTCATAAAATAATTTCTGTGGCTCACTCTTCTCTCTGTATCCATCTACCTACCTTTTTTTTTTTTTACATTTTTTCCATTTCCGTGGCGTGTACCTGGCACAGGTGTGACATCTCCACAATATATATATATATCATTGGTGCCGTACTTGAAAGGAACGTTGTGTGAAAATTTGGAAGCGATCGGTGCAGGACTTTCGGAGATTACCTGTTTTGAACAAACTCTGGTTACATTTTTATTCATATAGATTTCCTAATTCTTTTACCAACCTGACCAGATAAATCACCTCCTCTATTCGATCAAATCCTTGCGGTTGTGCATCCCTAATCAAAAGCCCTCCTGCTGTATGCAACTGCATGTAGACTCTAATTGGCATAAATCTATAAAGGCAGGCTGCAACTCTTCTCTTCCCCCCATCCCTTTTTGAGTCCATCTGCTTCCAGGCCAATCGATAAACCAATTCGTATTGCAGTGTAATTACATCCTGGTCTCTGGGTTCAAATGTACCTCTGGGGAAATTCTCCTGCAAATTGGTTGAAGGCACGGAATTCTGTATAGATACCGGTAGTTGAGTGGCATGGTGGAAAAGAGAGAGAGATCAAAGAGATAAGCCCAGCTTTAAAAATAACTCCCATAGTAGAGCAGGAAGCTGCTATATATGCATAGGGGGAAACACAAGGTTATTATTATGGAATGTCGGACAGTCCGCCAGATGTTTACATTGGCTTTGGCTTTGTAGTCCACCTATCAAGTCCTTCCCAAGGACCCAAGGACCCAGGTTAGCTAGATGTTGTTTGATATTCTTCTCCCTCCCTCCCTCCCTCCCTCCCTTCCTTCTTTCCTTCCTTCTTCTCCTTCGTCTCTTCTTTCTCCTCCTTCTCCTTCTTTCCTTCTTCTTCTCCTCTTTCTCCTTCCTTCCTTCTTCTCTTCCTTCTCCTTCGTTCCTTCTTCTCTTCCTTAGTCTTCCTTCTTATCTGCCTTCTCCCTTCCTTCTTCTTTCTCCTCCTTCTCCTTCCCTCTTTTCCTTCTTCCTCCTCCTCCTCTTCCTTCTTCTCCTTCCTTCTCCTCCTCCTCCTCTTCCTTCTCCTTCCTTCTCCTCCTCCTCCTTTTCCTTCTTCTCTTCCTATTCCTCCTTCTCCTTCCTTCCTTCCTTCCTTCCTTCCTTCCTTCTTCCTTCTCCTCTTCCCCTTCCCCTTCATCTTACCATTATTTATTAAATTGCTGCCTGATTACTGCTACCTGATGACATTTATACACTGATTTACAGAGCTGATATACACCCTGTATATCAGGCTTGCTTTTGGCAAGATGGGCAGCTGTACAAATGTGATGATTAAATAAGTAAGTAAGTAAGTAAGTAAGTAAGTAAGTAAGTAAGTAAGTAAGTAAGTAAGTAAGTAAGTAAGTAAGTAAGTAAGTAAATAAATAAATAAATAAATAAATAAATAAATAAATAAATAAATAAATGTATGTCTCTTGGGCTCCCTCAATTTGCGGGCCAGCACGTGCTGTTAAAACTTGCAAACCATCTATGTGGGCACCCTAGAATTGGAGAAGTACAAATAGATAAGCTTGCAGGAAAAGCAGAATGATTTGCAAGCCAAGCAGAAGGATTTATTGCTTGTTGCTCAGGGTGACACGCCATCTCTGCTCTCTCTCTCTCTCTCTTTCTCTCTCTCTCTCTCTCTCTCTCTCTCTCAGTACAGAAGTTTGTCAGCGAGGACCGTTTGCCTCACCTCCTGCTCTATGGACCTCCAGGGACCGGCAAGACGTCTACGATTCTCGCCTGCGCCAAACAGCTTTATAAAGAGAGAGAATTCGGCTCCATGGTTTTAGAGGTAACCGCGCCTGTGGTCTTCACCGGACTTGAATCGCTTTCCCAGTGAAGGCGGGGGGGGGGGGATTCCTGCCAACACATTGTTTGTTTAGGTTGCAGCATTCTGTTTGCAAGGTTCTGTTCTACGTGCCTATATTTCGGGCTCCCCACGTCCCATTTCAAGTTTGGTTACCAAAGAGGGAGATTTAAAAAAGCTCTAGGAAAAAGACCTTGGGAAACTCATTGGCAGAATTAGCCTGTAATTCTGCATTCTAACCAGTATGCCACCATAGCTCTTCGATAGCTGTAGAGATAGATACGGTAGCTAGGTAGGTAGATGGATGATAGATAGATAGATAGATAGATAGATAGATAGATAGATAGATAGATAGATAGATAGATAGATAGATAGATAGATAGATAGAAGATGGATGGATGGATGGATGGATGGATGGATGGATGGATGGATGGATAGGAAGAAATAGAGATGATAGATAGATGGATGGATGGATGGATGGATGGATGGATGGATATTGAGATAGATAGATAGGTAGGTAGGTAGGTGGGTAGGTAGGTAGATTAATAGGTAGATAAGATAGATTAATATGTAGATAGATGGATGGATGGATGGATGGATGGATGGATGGATGGATGGATAGATGGATGGATATTGAGATAGATAGATAGGTAGGTAGATAGATATTGAGAGAGAGAGAGAGAGAGAGAGAGAGAGAGAGAGAGAGAGAGAGAGAGAGAGGAAGAAACATAGGAAGATAGATTTAGAGATGATGGATGGATGATAGACATGGAAATAGGTAGCAATAGTACTTAGACTTATATACCGCTTCGCAGTGCTTTCCAGCCCTCTCTAAGTGGTTTACAGAGTCAGCCTCTTGTCCCCCAACAATCTGGGCCTCCTCATTTTACCCACCTCGGAAGGATGGTAGGCTGAGTCAACCTTGAGCATTTTAGAATCGAACTGCTGCCAGTCGGCAGAATTAGCCTGCAGCACTGCATTCTAACCACAGCTTTTAATGTACGTTCCTTTTTTCGTTTAGCTGAATGCTTCTGACGACCGAGGCATTGATATTGTCAGAGGGCCTATCCTGAACTTTTCCAGCACCAGAACCATCTTCAAGTAAGCACCTTTGAGACTATTCTCCTCTACTTATTGAATTCCTTGGAAACAGACATGGTTTGGCCAGATATGTACGTGTCTGTCTGTATCTATCTATCCTCTCCTACAAACTGTTCTGACCTGGGCTTTCCCAAAAAGCACGAGGCAGAGTCCTAGTCCCGGCAAAACCCTTTTTATGAAACGGATGTGAATTCCTCTCATTCCCATTCAGCCAAGGCCTGGCAAACAGTCTTTCAAAGGTGAAGTTATGATCACAGACCTTATCTAGCTTGGAAAGTTGCCATGTCAATATTTTACCAAACGCAGTGCTGTGCGAGGAAAGACTTGGCACAGAGTCTCTGAGATTCACGGACAGATCTTCCCACTCCTGAAACAAAGGAACGAACGGACCAATTGTTTCCTGCAAAAGCCCCCTCCCCTTTCGCTCCTCTTTTATTTCCTATGGGAGGGGCCATTCACCGTCCATCTGTGGCTTTACATCCAAGTCGACCCTGCTTTCTGAGCTGTTCTTTTCTTCTGGCAGCTCTGCCCATGTGCACCCTGGGAACAGGCTCCAGCTGTTCCTCTGCCTCACTGCTATCTAGCTCCGAAGGCAGCTGAGAACTGCCAGACGCTTCGGCCCCATCTTTGCCGCCAACGCAGAGCCCTCCTCAGAGGCTTCCCCAGCCCTCAGGACTGGCCCAGGTTCCTCCCCAACCCTCCTCACTGTCCGAATCTGCTGCCAGTTCCACTGGCAGGTCACAACGACTAGATGGGTTTAATCAGTGATCAATGGGTGGGCATAATAGCAATAGCGCATATACCGTTTCGCAGTGCTTTTACAGCCCTCTCTAAGCGGTTTACAGAATCAGCCTCTTGCCCCCCCAACAACCTGGATCCTCATCTAACCAACCTCGGAAGGATGGAAGGCTGAGTCGACCTTGAGCCTGGCGAGATTCGAATCTGCCAAATTGCAGGTAGCCGGCAGTTGGCAGAAATTGCCTGCAGTACCACATTGTAACCACTGCGCCACCATGGCTCTCCAGTGCAGTCCGTTGAATTTTAAGAGTTCCCAGTTCTTGCTTCTCTGTCTCTGTTAGGAGAGGTTTTAAGCTGGTGATTCTGGATGAAGCCGACGCCATGACCCAGGATGCACAGAATGCTCTCAGGCGGGGTGAGTTGATGCCCCATGCCATCCAGAAAGGGATGCTGCAGAGATCAACAGTCCTAGACACGACTGCCGTTAACTTTTTTGATGGCAGCTGTCTTGATCTTCCGTCCCACCAGGAAGGCTGACGGCCTGTCTTAAGGTGGCCTTGAATCTGGCAGCACCAACCTAAACGTTGGACTTGATGCGTCTTTTCCAGTGATTGAGAAATTCACCGAGAACACCCGGTTTTGCCTGATCTGCAACTACCTCTCCAAAATAATCCCTGCTCTACAATCCAGATGCACCAGGTTCCGGTTTGGCCCTCTGACGCCAGAACTCATGATCCCTCGGTTGAAGCATGTTATCGAGAAGGAGAAGTGAGTAAAAAGTCAAAGGGTGGGGAACGACAGAAGGGAATCCGAGATCTGGCTACTCCAATTGTCAGGGTTCCAAGTAACAGCCCAGGTGAAATCAAAACTCCAAGGCAGGGTTCCTCCAAGTAGAGATTTATTAAGGAAAAGGTAAAGGTTGCCCTTGCGCAAATGTACTAGTCGTTCCCGACTCTAGGGAGCAGGGCTCATCTCCGTTTCAAAGCCGAAGAGCCAGCGCTGTCCGAAGACGTCTCCGTGGTCATGTGGCCAGCATGACTCAACGCCGAAGGCGCACGGAACGCTGTTCCCTTTCCACCAAAGGTGGTTCCTATTTTCCTACTTGCATTTTTTACGTGCTTTCGAACTGCTAGGTTGGCAGAAGCTGGGACAAGTCACGGGAGCTCACTCTGTTACGCGGCGCTAGGGATTCGAACCGCCGACGTTTCCGATCGACAAGCTCAGCGTCTAAGCCACTGAGCCACATGCCATATTGGCACAGCTGGGGAAAACCTGACTCTGAATTTCCCTGGGTTTTCCCCACCCAATTCAAAACGCAAAGTCCTCTCCCCCGTCCCTTTTGGTCACCCTCCAAAATCTGGATGGCTCTGGTCCACACCCCTCCAGGTGCTGGTGAGAACGTCCTTGGTTCCCAAAAGAAAGAGTGTTGTTTTGGCTACATTTTACCCCCAGCTATCTCAACTCCCCGTAAGAGATCCCTACTCCCTGGGCATGATGTAAAGTTGCCAGAATCCTGGCCAGGAGTGCTGGATGGAAAGAGTGAGCTTTTCACGGTTGTGCGACCTATTGTGTAGGATCACTGGATGTGCAGGAAACAACCGGATTCTCAGCGGCCTATTCGATCCCTCTTTTGCTCTTTCACAGCGTTGATGTAAGCGATGACGGAATGAAAGCCTTGGTGACCCTGTCCAATGGTGATATGCGCAGATCTCTGAACATCTTGCAGGTAAGGCTTCCTGTTCTGACGGGGGCTTCCCCAGCAGCGCGAAGCTGAGTCCTCATCCCGATAAGCCCCTTTTATTTCACTGACGGTGCATTCCTCTCCAGCAAAGTCTTCCCTCTCCCACAGTCTTTCGAGATAGTTCACCATTACCGACCTTGATCAGGCTTGGAGAGTGGCCAGGCCGATATCTTTCAGACGCCACAATACTTGGCAAGAATGCGGGAATGAACTAATGGCCTCCTGCAAGCTCCACTCCCTTTCCGCTCCTCTTTTATTTCCTCTGGGAGGGGCCATTCACTGTCCACCTGTGGCCTTACTCCCAAGTCGACCCCTGTTCTTTAGCTGTTCCCTTCGTCTGGCAACTCTGCACATGCGCACACTGGGAACAGGCTCCAGCTGTTCTTCTGCCTCACTGATGTCTAACTCCGAGGGCAGCTGATAACTGGGACCAAGCAAACAAACCAGTGATTTCTCATCTCTCTCTCTCTCTCTCTCTCTCTCTCTCTCTCTCTCTCTCTCCCCCTCCCTCCCCCTCCCTCTCTCTCTCCCCCTCCCTCCCCCTCCCTCCCTCCCTCTCTCTCTCTCCCTCCCTCCCTCTTCCTCTCTCTCTCTCTCCCTCCCTCCCTCCCTCTCTCCCTCTGTCTCCCTCTCTCTCCCTCTCCCTCTCTCCCTCTCTCTCCCTCCCTCTCTCTCTCCCCCTCTCTCTCTCCCTCTCCCTCTCTCCCTCCCTCTCTCCCTCCCTCTCTCTCCCTCCCTCTCTCTCTCCCTCTCTCTCTCCCTCCCTCTCTCTCTCTCCCTCCCTCTCTCTCCCTCCCTCCCTCTCCCTCTCCCTCCCCCCCCCTCTCTCTCCCTCCCTCTCTCTCTCTCTCTCTCTTCCGTCTTGCAGAGCACCTACATGGCTTTTGGCCAAGTGACCGAAGAGACCGTCTACACTTGCACGGGGCAGCCGCTGAAGTCTGATATCGCCAACATCCTGGACTGGATGCTGAACCTGGACTTCACTTCCGCCTACCGCAGTATCCTTCAAATCGGAATCCATGGGCAGGTGGCTTACTGGGATGGAATGGGGTGGAATAGAAAGTATAGGGTGGGATGGAATAGAAAATATGGGACGGAATAGGAATGGAATGGAATAGGAAGAGAATAGGGAGGGAGAGGAGAGGAAAGAAGAGTAGAATAGAACAGAACAGAATAGAAAATATGGGATGGAGTAAGAATGGAATGGGATAGAATAGGAAGAGGAATAGAATAGAATAGAATATAATATAGAAAATAAATAGAAAATAGAATAGAATAGAAAATAGAATAGAATAGAGAATGGAGTAGAATAAAATAGAAAATATGGGATGGAGTAAGAATGGAATGGGATAGAATAGGAAGCGGAATAGAATAGAATAGAAAATATGGGATGGAGTAAGAATGGAATGGAATGGGATAGAATAGGAAGCGGAATAGAATAGAATAGAATAGAAAATATGGGATGGAATAAGAATGGGATGGAATGGAATAGAGGAATAGAATAGAATAAAATAGAATTAGAAAAGAAAAGAAGAAAGTATGGGATGGAATAGGAATGGAATAGAATAGAAAATATGGGATAGGATGGAATGGGAATGGAATAGAATAGGAATAGAATAGAATATAGAATGGAATAGAAATGAAATCACAGAACTGGTTTCTCCTTGACATTTTGCTCAGACATCCTGGAACTGAAAACCTTGAAGGGCCTGGCTTTGCAAGACATTCTAACAGAAATTCATTTGTTTGTTCACAGAGGTAAAAGGACTTTGGGGTGCCGGTGTGTCATTCTTTTACTATTTCGTTAAAAATTTACCTCAGGAAGGCTGGATGAGACAGAAGCGTTATTGAGCCGTTTTTGCTCATCGCTTCTGGTGCGGATGCATGTAGCAATAGCACTTAGACTTATGTGCCGCTTCACAGTGTTTTTACAGCCCTCTCTAAGCGGTTTACAGAATCAGCCTCTTGCCCCCCAACAATCTGGGTCCTCATTTGACCCACCTCGGAAGGAGGGAAGGCTGCGTTAACCCTGAATCGGTCAGGATCGAACTGCTGGCAATGTATACCGCTTCACAGTGGTATATAAGATTGTTGGGAGCAAGATGCTAACTCTGTAAACTGCCCAGAGATGGTATATAAGTCTTGAGTGCTATTGATATGGCTATTTTAAGGTACAATGAAGGGGAACCGTTTTTGTAAAATGCTGTCTGTGCTCTCTCATCCTACAGTTGATTTCCCAACATCTGTGCGGATCCAGCTGCTGATCAAGATGGCAGATGTGGAGTGAGTATTCTTCAGGGCACAATTGTTTTTAAACATATTTAGGATGATGTAGACCCAAGGCTAAGATTTTATGGGTGTGCCGACTTCCAACCTCTGGTAAAAAAATGCATGCGTACAAATGCATGCGTACATACAAGACGTGGAGACTCTGGAAAGAGTGCAGAGAAGAGCAACCAAGATGATTAGGGGACTGGAGACTAAAACATAGGAAGAACGGTTGCAGGAACTGGGTTATGCCTAGTTTGATGAAGAGAAGGACCAGGGGAGACATGATAGCAGTCTTCCGATATCTCAGAGGGTGCCACAAAGAAGAGGGAGTCAAACTATTCTCCAAGGCACCTGGGGGCAGGACAAGAAGCAACGGGTGGAAACTAATCAAGGAGAGAAGCAACTTAGAACTAAGGAGAAATTTCCTGACAGTAAGAACAATTAACCTCTGGAACAGCTTGCCTCCAGAAGTTGTGAATGCCCCAACCCTGGAAGTCTTTAAAAAGATGTTAGATAGCCATTTGTCTGAAATGGTATAAGCTTCCTGCCTATGCAGGGGGTTGGACTAGAAGACCTACAAAGTCCCTTCCAACTCTGCTTATTGTATTGTATTGTATTGTATTATTTTACCTGGGGAGTGTGGAGACTATGAAAGCGACAACTGGGGAAGCCCTGATTTCGGGTCGCGTTTCTCTGTGCACGACGACTCTATGGTTGTGGCTGGGGAATTCTGGGAGCCGAAGTCCACGAGCCTTAAGCCAGTTGCCAAGGTTCGTCCAGCCTGCCACTATGAGAACTAGAAGCTTGCTTCCCTACAGAAAGAGGAATTGCCCATATCCCGGAAGCGCAGAGTGCCAACGCCACAGAATTGCACAGGTTCAAAGCTCGCTGTGTAACTTGCCTTAGCACATTAGGACCTGGGTACCTACGAGATCGCCTTCTGCCACCGAGAGCCTCCCACCGGCCAGTACGCTCCCATAGAGAGGGTCTCCTCATGGTGCCATCGGCTAGACAATGTCGACTGGCGACACCCAGGGGGAGAGCCTTCTCCGTGGGAGCACCTCTCCTCTGGAACGAATTGGCCCCGGAGTTACGAATTTCCCCTGACCTACGCACCTTCCGCCATGCTCTTAAAACCTTTTTTTTTTTCCAACAAGCTGGGCTGGCGTAAATATGAATTTAATTATTTATTAATTTTAATTGGGTTTGTTGGCTTTTATTTTATTTATTTTATTTTATTAAATTTTATTAAATTTATACCCCGCCCTTCTCCTAAAAAAAGGACCCAATCTTAATCTTAATCATGGGCCAAATTATTTAATATGTTTTTCAATTGTTTTTAACTTTTGCATATCTGTGTTTTAGTTTGGCTGTACACCGCCCTGAGTCCTTCGGGAGTAGGGAAGTATAAAAAATTAAATAAATCTAAAATTTCACGCCAAACTTGAAGATTTTTCACATTGTGGGACCGTGATGGCAAACCTATGGCACATGCATGCCAGAAGTGACATGCGGAGCCATCTCTCTGGCCACGCAAGCCATCGCCTGTTGCTCTTTCGGGTTCTGGTGCGCCGGCCAGCTGGTCTTCAAGTGCACGGGAGCGCCAGAAACCGGAAGAGCAGCTGCCCCGGAAGAGCAACGCACACTCCCATTTCGGCACTCGCCAACACTGTTGTAGGATGTTCTTTGCAAGTTAAATAGGTTCCTTTAGAAAAAGTTCACCCACAAGATCGATCCCCTCCTCTTCCATTGTCTTTCAGACACCGCCTGGCTGCAGGGACGAATGAGAAGATCCAGCTGGGGTCTCTTGTAGCCGCCTTCCAGGTCACCAGAGATCTGATTGCCGCTGAGGCGTGATGACCAAGCTCCTCTCCCATGGCCTGAACTACAACCCGGGTCCCAAAGGGTTGCCCTTAGAACTCATCTGGACCCTTCCCATCAAAACCTTGCAGTTTTTGGATGTCCTACAAAGCCTGATCGTTCTCAGCGCTTCTTAGGATCTTGCAGAAGAATGTGGTCCTCGTTAAGCAATCTGGACAGAATCATTGCCAGTCTACATAAACAAGAAATGATCTTCGAGATGCTTCAGGACGAAGGTTCTCGTTTATTATGTCTCTGGAATCATATCATCGGTTCAGAATGTCTCCAAATACATTCACGCCAGCACCTCGTGAAGCTGCACCCTGAAACCCCCTCCCCTCCCCAATCTCAAAATAAATTCATTTATATGAAAGTATCATACAATCGTGTCGTTGGAAGAGACCTCGGATTGCTTAGTTCAACCGCTGCTGAATTCTGAATTTAAAGACCTTGAATGACTAGGAACAGCTGTTTCCCCCCCCCCCCCTCCCCCCACTATTCCACTGGTTGACAACTCTTTATCGTAAGGAAATTCCTAGATTTAGATTTAGGAAGTTCCTTATAATAAGCAAGACACGATCCTCTCGCCCACCACCTGGTAGATAATTCAGATCTCCCATCGGGCTCCATTCCTGATCATTTATTCCAGCTGAGCAGAATAAATCCTCTTGATTTCTATCGGCTGTAAAATTCTTCGCATCCTGTCTCCCAATTTAACAAGCCGCCCACTTATTAATGGTGCAACTTGCACGTTTCTTGCACTTGGGGAATTCCTAAATCCCGCCAAAATATCACCACACTTTGGTGTTTCTGTTCCAAACACCAAGACGTTTCTCGTTGCTTATCCATCATTGGCCGTTTTGCTCTCTGATCTTCGGTGTGGAAGGGACCCCAAACTGCTCTGAGATCATGAATCTTGATATGTACCCCTTTGCTTATTTCACTGACAAAGTGTTTCCCCCATTCAAGCCAGCCAAAAATAAAATAAATCCCAGCTTTGATTTCCCATCTCCCTGTAAACAACAGAAGCTTCATCCAGGGGTCGATCGTTTTGCAGGAAAGATTTTCCAATTCCATGTTTGCATTCATGGAGAAGATCCAAACCTGATTTTTTCCCCCTAGACAGACAGGAACCCAAATCACTTCGGAATGACCAAAAAAGTTGCCGATAGTTGTTGATACTCTTATCATTCTTTCCTTCTGTATCCTGAGTTGGTTTTTTTTTGTTTAAAAAAAATATCCGAGAGGCAACTGTGGGTGTCAAACCCACATCCCAGTAAAGCCCGGGAGGGTAACTGGCCAATTTTAAGATTTCTTCCACGTGGCTAGTTCAGAAAAAGAGAGTTTGCCAACAGCATCCTTGGCTCATTTTCTCAGCTGGGAAACGAGGTTGCTTCCTTGCTTGACATCCCAAAGAGTTGGGTCTTGTGTGCGTGTACAACGCAAGGCCAGGTGAGAAACGGATGGGTCACAGCAGCTCCTCCTTTGGGCCCATGTCATAAAGTCCTGTAGGTGAGGAATTCCTTCATCTTCTTGGGAATGCTCAGCGCCTGGACTTGGTAGCTGGTGAAGCAGCCGCGGAGAACTTTCCGGCACAAGTGCTTTAGAGAAGAGAGGGCTTGAGGAGCTGTCCAAAACTGGGCGTGGCCATCTCTGGTCCTGCAACGGAAAGAGGCAGAGATGAGTTCGTTAATTAAAATGCACAAGTACAGTATAGGTGGTACCTTGCTCAATAGTAGCAACTGTGAGAGGGATCTTGGAATCCTAGTGGACAACCATTTAAATATGAGCCAGCAGTGTGCAGCAGCTGCCAAAAAAGCCAACACATTTCTAGGCTGCATAAACAGAGGGATAGAATCTAGATCACGTGAAGTGTTAATGCCACTGTATGGTGCCTTGGTAAGGCCACACTTGGAATACTGCATACAGTTTTGGGCGCCACGATGTAGAAAAGACGTGGAGACTCTGGAAAGAGTGCAAAGAAGAGCAACCAAGATGATTAGGGGACTGGAGACTAAGACATATGAAGAACGGCTGCAGGAGCTGGGTATGTCTAGTTTGATGAAGAGAAGGACCAGGGGAGACATGATAGCAGTGTTCCGATATCTCAGAGGGTGCCACAAAGAAGAGGGAGTCAAACTATTCTCCAAGGCACCTGGGGGCAGGACAAGAAGCAATGGGTGGAAACTAATCAAGGAGAGAAGCAACTTAGAACTGAGGAGAAATTTCCTGACAGTCAGAACAATTAACCTCTGGAACAAACTTGCCTCCAGAAGTTGTGAATGCCCCAACCCTGGAAGTCTTTAAAAAGATGTTAGATAGCCGTTTGTCTGAAATGGTATAAGGTTCCTGCCCACGCAGGGGGTTGGACTAGAAGACCTACAAGGTCCCTTCCAACTCTGCTATTGTATTGTATTGTATTAAAAAGATGGGGAGACTCTAGATCAGGGGAGTGGTCAACCTGGTCCCTACCGCCCACTAGTGGGCGTTCCAGCTTTCAGGGTGGGCGGTAGACGGTTCATGGGCCTCTCTGAGCACTCCATGCACCAGATTCTTAAGATTTCCCCCCTCTTCGAAACAAAGGGCTCACGGTTCTCGCCCAGAACTTACCCCGTTGCGATGATCCCCCCATGTGGGAAATAAGTGCAGCAGAGTCCGTTCTTCACAGGAGCAAAAGCAACAGGACTCTCCAGCTCTAAGGCCCAGATCCGGAGGAGCCTAAAGGAGGTAAAAGTGTTCTGACTTAGGATTCCCGAGAACCTGAAGAAACTCCTGGTCCCGACAAAAAAAACCTTTTAGTAATTGACTGTGAATTCTGCTGATTCACATCCAGCAAAGTCTTTCAAGGGAGGATTTACGGACACGGACCTTATCTGGCTTGGAGAGCTGCCAGGCCGATCTCTGCAAAACTTGGCAAGGAATCTCGGAGAGTCACGAACCAATGAAGCGAACTCATGGCCTCCTGCAAACTCCACTCCCCTTTCGCTCCTTTTATTTCCTCTGGGAGGGGCCATTCATCGTCCCCCTGTTGGCCTTCCTCCCAAGTCGACCCCTGTTCTTTAGCTGTTCCCTTCATCTGGCAATTCTACGCATGCGCACACTGGGAACAGGCTCCAGCTGTTTGTCTGCCCCATTGATGTCTGATTCTGAAGGCAGCTGATAACTGCCAGACGGTTCTGGCCCCCTCTCTGCCTCCAACAGAGCCCTCCACAGAGCCTTCCCCAAACTCCAGGACTGGCCCATCTTCCTCCCCAACCTTCACACTGTCCGAATCTGCCACCAGCTCTGCTTGCCACTGGCAAGCCACAGCAAAAAGAACTTTCTGGCATTCCCAAATCGAGCCAAAGAACCTAACTAAATAAAGCCAGTCTTCTTAAGCTTCCATGGGTTTTGGATCTCTGGCTCCTATCTCTCGTAGCAGGGTGTGACCTGATGGCCCCTGTAGGCCCAACCATCTGGAGAACATCAGAGGAGTGGTGTCAAGCTGCCCAGGCCCACCCAGTCAGCCACGCCCAGTGAGTGGCATCAAGGTGACCATGCCTAACCAATTGGCCACGCCCACCCGGTCAGCCACGCCCCCCTGAGGTCAACCGCAGCCCCGATGCGTCTCAATGAAATTGAGTTTGACACCCTTGCGGTAAAACACAATATCTGAGATAGGATCCTTTCTTCAACTAATTATAAGACTCTTGAATGACAGAGACAAAGCTTCTTCACACGAACTCAACTCGAGACACTCGAACCTAGAAATGACACGTTGTTCTCTGCAAACTTCCTTAGCAGAGGCTTCCTTTTAAACCCTCTTGGGAAGGGCCAGTCATTAGGCAGCTGGGACTAATTCACCTCCTCCGAGTTCGCCTCAGCTGCAACTGAAACTTTCTTTTTTCAGCCCGTCTTAACCTAGCATCAGAGGCAAACTGGCCTTGATCCTCCCACTGCTCCAAGACCCAGGTGCCTCCTGATGACCAGTCGGGCTCCTCCTCCAGAGCAGACTCATAGGACCCCTCACTAGAGAAGTCCATCAGCAGCTCATCCGGAGCCGGCTGGGCCACAATAGGATCGTAGCAACATAAGCATTTCCATTCCACTCTGAGCCTCTCACCTGTCGTCTGCCACTGTGGCGAGGAAGAGGCCTTCGGGTGAGAAGCACACAGACCTCAAGGAGCTGGTGTAGAAGTTCCCACCTTGGTCCACTGCAGGTTGCAAGGGGATATGCCTGCGAAGAAGGGGGAAAAAACGGTTGGCATCTCCTTACTAGCCCAGCTGCAGGAACGACCAGCTGCTGCTGAAAGACCCCTGTAAATGCACCCAGTTCAATCCCTTGGTAAAGCTATCTAATCCAGCAGTCACCAATTGGTGGTCCGTGAGAAAATATTGATGGTCCGCAGAAGAATTATTTGCATTGTTTATATTGCACTAAATCCGGGGTCCTCAAATTATGGCCCCTGGGACGGATACGTGCAATGAACGCTTGTGTTGCTGCAGAGAGTCTTCCCCCTTCGGGGTCTTTTTGTGCGGGTCAGAGTGGGGCAGGAATTCCGACTTGGGGTCTGCTTCGGCCTCCTGGTGAGGGGCTTTGGGCGAAGGCTGGAGGGAAGTGGCGAAGAGCCGGAGGGCCTCGTTCCAGTGGGGCTGCATCCTGGCCTGGAACTGGCTGACCACCTCAGCCCTCAGAGCCTCCAAGTGCCGGCACCTGGCCTTGCACTCCTGCAGGTCTTCCCTCTGCTTGGAAAGCCTATGCTCCTAGTCCTCAGTGAGGCGCTTCGGCTGAGCCTCCTTCTCAGTGAGATCCAATTTGAACTGAGCTGTTTTGCCAACTCTTTCTCCTGGGGGGCTGCTTAGCTCCAGCAACGGCTTCTGGTGGGGCCCTAAGGAGCCCAGGTGGGCAGGCGAGGAGTGGCTGGGAGGGGAGGGGAGAGGCCAGCGAGGCGCCCTTGAAATGAGTGACATCAAGTTCGCCACGCCCATCCAGTCACATGACCCACCTAGCCATGCCCACCCAGCCGGTCATTTTACTGCCCTAAAAGATACAGCCTGTTGTGCCTTCAAATGGTTTCTACTGTACTGTCATAAAATGGATTCTACTGTACGGTGCAGTGGAGTTGCCGTGGAGTTCACAGTCCTCCACAATCCCTCTGGTAAGGGGTAAAATCCAACATTAGAAATTACGTTTCGTCTGGACATTTCTATCCACCTTCCTTACCAAAGGGATCTTAATTTCTCCCCCGTACAGGGATCCCAGAGGATCACGCAGGTGTCGTAGGAGGCAGTGGCAAGCAGAGCGGAATCTGGGGAAAAGTCACAAGACGCCACACAGCCTTGGTGGCCCTCGAGTTTCCGCAGCAGGCAATAGGATTTCATGCTCCAGAGCAGAGCCTGGCAGGGCGAGAAACGACAAAAATAAATAGCAATAGCTAGAGGGAGGGAGGGAGGGAGGGAGGGAGGGAGGGAAGGAAGGAAGGAAGGAAGGAAGGAAGGAAGGAAGGAAGGAAGGAAGGAAGGAAGGGCAATAGCACTTATATACCGCTTCACAATGCTTTACATCCCTCTCTAAATGGTTCACAGACTCAGCCATCTGGGTGTTCATTTTACCCACCTCGGAAGGATGGGAGACTGAATCAACCTTCAGCCAGCCAGAATCAAACAGCTAGCAGTGGGAAGAATTAGCCTGCAATACTGCATTCTAACAGGAAGGAAGGAAGGAAGGAAGGAAGGAAGGAAGGAAGGAAGGAAGGAAGGAAGGAAGGAAGGAACAGCACTTCCTGTTCCTTCTATATTGCTTCACAGCCCTTTCCAGCCCTCTCTAAGCAGTTGACAGAGTCAGCCTCTTGCCCCCCAATAATCAGGGTCCTCATTTGAACCACCTCGGAAGGAGGGAAGGCTGAGTCAACCTTGAGCCTGGGGAGGTTCAAACTGCCAAATTGCCGGCAGTCAGCAGAAGCAGCCTGCAATGCTGCATTCCAACCACTTGATCACAAATCGAAAGGCAGATCTATATACCCACCTCATTTCTCACTGCCAGCAACATGACCCTTTCCGTGTAGAACTTAACTCACCGATTTCTCTCCGGCCACGGAGCAGAGCATCTGCCCGTCGGGAGAAATGGAGCAACCGTAGACCCACTGCAGATGTCCAGAAAGCACTTTCAGCTGCTTCCCTAGAATAAAATAGAAAAGGAGGAGGGGGAAAGTGAGGAATAGAGACCCAGATGGGAAGTCTAAATGCTACAGGTCCCCCTGCTAAGGACGCCCAACTACTAGGGCCAACAAGCAGGGCCTTCGATGTTTCAGGGTAAAATCACATTGAACAAGGAGAGATTCAACCTGGAAATAAGGAGGAATTTTCTGACAAGGGAGAACAATCCACCCATGGAACAGAGGTTGCCTTCGGAAGTTGTGGGAGCTTCATCCCTGGAGGCTTTCAAGAAGGGACTGGAAGGCCATCTGTCAAGAATAGTGTAGGGTCTCCTGCTTGGGTGGAAGGTTGGACTAGATGACCTACAAGGTCCCTTCCAACTCTGTTAATCTGAATCTATCTAAGATGATCAAAGATCTGGAGGCTAAAACATATAATGGATGGGTTGCAGGAACTGGGCCTGGCTAGTCTAGTGAAGAGAAGGACCAGGGGAGACAGGAGAGCAGTCTTCCAATATTTGAGGGGCTGCCACAGAGAGGAGAGGGTCAAGCTGTTTTCCAAAGCACTCGAAGGCCAGACAAGGAATAATGGATGGGAAACTGACCAAGGAGAGATTCAACCTGGAAATAAGGAATTTTCTGACAGGGAGAACAATCAACCCATGGAACAGAAGTTGCCTTCGGAGGTTGTGGGAGCTTCATCCCTGGAGGCTTTCGAGAAGAGACTGGACTGCCATCGGTCAGAAACAGTGTAGGGTCTCCTGCTTGGGCGGGGGGAGGGGTTGGACTAGATGACCTACAAGGTCCCTTCCAACTCTGTCCATCTGTGTAATTGTTCTTACCATTTTCGTTTTGAAAAAGTTTTATTGGGTTTTACAATTTTTTACAAATAGGGTAAGGGTATGGTGTAAAAAAGATATTGTGAGAACCTTCATGTCGAAGTCGTTGACCCCTTCCGTGGCTTCATAACAAAATATAGATAATACATTAAATTTTCATTTGTACTACAAAGTGGAAAGAAATGCAAATATATCATTGTAAAATCTATGCTAGCAATCATGTATAAACATCCAAACATCCAAAGTTATACTGCTGAAATAAAGTCACTATTGAGATCTAAGTCTTTTGGCAATTGTATCTTCTTCTCCCTGGCCCCCAGTGGGCAGGGCCGCGGCACCCTCTGCTCCCCCATTTTCATCCTCCAGGATTGAGGAATGTTTTTTAAGAAAGGCTTCCGCCTCTGCAATTGTTTTAATTCTTACTCTTCCTCCCTCCCAGAACACCAACATTCCCTCTGGCATCACCCACTTGAACCAGACCCCCTTTTTAAATAATCTTTTAGACAAGAAGGAATACTTCCTTCTTATCTCTCTAATCTTTTTCGGGATCTGCTTCAAGATGGCAATCTCTTTCTGCTGGTAAATTAAAGGACTGTCTCTCTGCGCTCTCAGGATCCTTTCCCTTGTAGACCTTCTTACAAATTTAATATGTATCTCTCTGGGTACTTCATTTATCCTGGCATATGCTGAATTTATTCTATATATCAAATCTATGTCCCCCCTAATATCTTCTATATGCTTTTGTACATAATCTGCTAAAATTGTACACATTAAATCAGTTAAATCTTCACCGCTTGATGTTCTTACCGTTTTGAGCGAGGTCCCAGATACGAAGTGTTTTGTCCCGGGATGCGGAGACGAGAACGGAACAAGGGTTGACGGGTGCAAAGCTCAAATCCCTCACCACGTCTTGGTGCCCCAGAAGGTGGAAAAGCAAGCTTCCTGCCGAGAAAGAGGCGGTGAGCAAAAGGAAAATGACGCGGTTTGTCGAGGATTATCTGCAGCTTAATTGCCAAAATCCTTACAACATTTATGTCTTTGCGTTTCAATCGATCTGCTTTAAAAAGACTCTCGAAACCAACATACTTGGGCTGTATTGTGGCAGGATGCGAAAGAAGCTTCACACCAGAGGTGGGTTGTTGTGCGTACCGCCCGATATGGCCCTACCGGTAGTGACCAGGAGCAGCTGAGAGCGTACCAGTATGGTGACTCATTTGGCCCACCCGCCCGGGCTCTATAGTTGTTTTTATGGCAAACGGTTAAGTGCGCATGTGCGCACAGCCTGAAGTGCCTGCAGAAGCCCCAACAAGCAGCCTGTTGTCACAGGGGTGGTGGATTGCGCATGCATGCGTAGAGCACATCTGGCGGGTGCATAAACAGACCGCGATCAGCATACCGGTAGCGACGGTAAGAGCACCCCACCATGCTTCGCACGCCCGTGCTTGTATCTGTAAGCAAATTTGTCAGAGTGTGCACAGCGTGGCCACTATTTTGAGAAAGCCCAGGAGTAAAATACAGGACACAGAAGTTTTGTCTTTCAAACAGCGGCTTATCTACATAGACAGTATATCACAGAAGGGAGTACACCCCCTCCCACTTTGTAAATATTTAAATATATCTTGCCAGCAGTTTAGATATGAATGGCTGTATGTTGCATTATTTGGAGGGGGCAGCACTTTTACTCTATTATACAAGCTCTGTGCTCACTACTTTACATTGTATGAAACAATACACTTAAATATTTACAAAATGTGAGGGGGCGTACTCACTTCTGTATATATAAATACATGTACTAGGCAAAACGTGAGAGAGAAGAGAGAGGAGAGAGAGGAGAGAGGAGCGAGAGAGATATGCCCTCACATGGCCTCTCTTATATACACAGCTTCTTAAAGTGGCAGTAACCCTGCTGGCTCAATCTCATTGCATCATCTTGGTTTACAGCCTTACAGCAGCTGGTCAGCTATTCAATCATCATCACCTTAACAATATTTGCAAAGGTTGCCTTCTGTTTCAGGAAACGAAGGCAACTTACCTGTTTCTACTTCCCAGACTTTAATCTGCCCGTCATGTAATCCCGTGGCCAGGATCAAGCAAGGAGACATTTCCTTCCGGTGGAGATACTTATATGTTTGGGGCGGCAGCCACGAACTAAACGCCAGACCCCAGACGATCTGTCCACATTCCAAGCTCTTCTCCTTGGTCCTGCCATAACCCTTGGCCTTGGTTTTTGCACACTGGTTCTTGTGTTCCAAAGCTTTGCCATGGCTGTGGTTGGAAGGAGGTCAAAAGAGATGAAAAGGGTTAGGAAAGATCCTTCAAGTTGCTCCCTTCCTTCCCTTTCGAGCAACATCCCAGTCGACAAAAATCAAGGCTGAAAATCAGCTGGCTAGCGCATGCATGCACGCTGGAGCTGACAGGGCAATGCCTCGCGTGCCCTCAGAAATGGCTCTGCGTGCCACCTGTGGCATGCATGCCATAGGTTCTCCATCACGGTTATAGGTTTTCCAGTTGGAGCAGGGACTGGACTAGAAGACCTCCAAGGTCCCTTCCAGCTATCCTATCCCTATTCCATTATTCTATTCCATTTCCATTTCTATTTCTATTCCTATGCTATTCTTCCCTTATTCTATTCTATTCTCTATTCTCTATTCTCTGTTCTCTATTCTCTATTCTCCATATTCCATTCCATTCCTGCCTGAGCAAGGGGCTGGACTAGTAGACCACCAAGGTCCCTTCCAGCTATTCTAACCCTATCCCTATCCCATTATTCTATTTTATTCCATTTCCATTTCTATTTATATTCCTATTCTATTCTATTCTCTATTCTCTATACTCCATTCCATCCCTGCTTGAGAAAGGGGCAGGACTAGAAGACCTCCAAGGTCCCTTCCAGCTATTCTAACTCTATCCCTATCCCATTATTCTATTCTATTCTATTCTATTCTATTCTATTCTATTCTATTCCATTTATATTCCTATTCCTATTCTATTCTTCCCTTCTCTGTTCCATTCCATTCCATTCTGTTCTCTATTCTCTATACTCCATTCCATCCCTGCCTGAGCAAGGGGCTGGACTCGAAGACCTCCAAGGTCCCTTCCAACTCTGCCATTCTCTCTTATTCTGACTATCAGGAGTCCAAAGGGCCTGGCTGCTTTGGGAAGGAGCTGCAGCACCCCCCACCCCGGTGTGGATACTCACTGCTCAGTCCTCTGCAAAGGCCACGGGAGCAGCCTGACCACGCAGTGGCCCTGTGACCAGGCAAACCAGGTCCCGTCAGCGGAGAAGGCCACGCTCCAGGTCTCACAGCTGGATTTCCAGTCATGCTGTTGGGGTCGTCCCGGCTTGAGCTCGGCCACGAGGAGGGGCTCCCCTGGGGGGGGGGGAGGAGGATGGCTGTTGCATTACAGAGCAGACCCCTCCCTCATATATACAGCCCACGCCACGAAAAGCAGAAAATACAGGGAGACCTCGGACGGAGAGGTAGTCCTCAACCTACGACCACAGCGGAGCCCCCAACCTCAGGCTGCTTTAAGGGAGACATTGGTTAACTGAGTTTTGCCCCGCTGTACGACTTTTCTCGCCACGGTTGTTAAGAGAATCCCTGCCGTTCTTCAATTAGTAACTCGGTCGTTAAGTGAATCGGGCCTCCCTTTGGGCTTTTGCTCATCAGAAGGTCGTCAAAAGGGGATCGCGTGACTCCGGGGCGCCGCAAGCGTCATACATCTGAGTCAGGGGTCAAGCGCCCAAAGCTTAAATCACGTGACCTTGCAATGGTCGTAGGTGTGAAAAAGGGTCATAAGTGACTTCCGCCCCCCCCCCAATGCCAGGGGAAGGGGAACCCGTTGTGGTGGCTAAGGCATGGAGTTAGAAACTGTGGAGCCCTGAGTTCCAGTCACGAAGCCAGCTGGGTGTCCTTAAGCCAGCCCCTTCCTCTCAGCCCTGGGAAAGAGGCAATGGCAAAACCCACTTCTGAAAATCCTTGCCAAGAAAATTATAGGGGGATTTTATCCAGGGACTCCCTCAGTAGGAGTCAAGGAAGGAGAGGAGGAAAGGAAAGGAAGGATGGAGAAGGGGAAGGGAGTGGAGGAGAGGGAAGGGAAGGGAAAAGGAAAGGAGGGGAAGGGAGAGGAGGAGAGGATAGTGGAGGGGAGGAAAAGAGGAGGAGGATGGGAAAGGAAGGGGGAGAGGAAAGGAAAGGAGGATGGAGAAGGGGAAGGGAGTGGAGGAGAGAGAAGGGAAGGAGGATGGGGAAAAGTGGAGGAGAGGGAAGGGAAGGAGGATGGAGAAGGGGAAGGGAGTGGAGGAGAGGGAAGGGAAGGAAAATGGAAAGGAGGGGAAGGGAGGGGAGGAGAGGATAGTGGAGGGGAGGAAAAGAAGAGGAGGAGGGGAAAGGAAGGGGGAGAGGAAAGGAAAGGAGGATGGAGAAGGGGAAGGGAGTGGAGGAGAGGGAAGGGAAGGAGGATGGGGAAAAGTGGAGGAGAGGGAAGGGAAGGAGGATGGAGAAGGGGAAGGGAGTGGAGGAGAGGGAAGGGAAGGGAAGGAAAAAGGAAAGGAGAGGGAAGGGAAGGAAAGGAAAGGAGGATGGGGAAAAGTGGAGGAGAGGGAAGGGAAGGAGGATGGGGGAAGTTGGAAAGGGAGGGGAGGAGGAAAGAGGAAGGGAGGGAAGGGAAGGAAAAGGAAAGGGAAGGAAAAAGGAAAGGAAAGGAGGGAGAGGAGGAGAGGATAGCGGAGGGGAGGAAAAGAAAAGGGAGGATGGGAAAGAGGGAAGAGGGAGAGGAAACGAAAGGAAAACGAAGAGTGGGAAAGGAGGGGAAGGAGAGGAAAGGGTTAAGAAGGGCTTAGGGGCTTAAAAGCACCAGGCTATCAACTGGGAGGCCCTGAGTTCTAGTCCCACCTGCGGCCCAAATTCAGCCAGGGGTCATTGGGGTCACTTAGCACCAGAAAGGGGGGGGGGGGCGGCAAAGGAAGGTGGAGCTCTCGCCTCCCAAGCAGGAGGTTGTGAGTTCGATCCTAGGGAGAGGCAGATGTCGGGTCTCCTGCTTGGGCAAGGGGGTTGGGCTAGGTGATCTGCATGGTCCCTTCCGACTAGGTCCATCTGTTCAAATCTTGCCCAGGTTCGCCCAGGCAGTTGCGCACACCCCCAGGGAGACCCCCAGAGGGGGAGGCGGGAGGGGAGGGATCCCGGGGTCTCCTTCAAGGTCCGCTGCAGGAGGAGAGCCCTGTTGGTGCCCCCCACCCCTCCCGGTGTCCGAGACCCCCCCCCCCCTTCGTCCGATTCAAGCAGGAGGTGGGAGGCGGCGGGCGCTTGTTTCTACCCTGGGAAACGCCCGCGTCGCCCCTCGGTCTCCCCGGAGCTGCGGGGAGAAGGGGAGGGGAGGGAAACCGGCGTGCCCACCACTCACCTTCCGCCGCCGCCGCTGCCTTTCCCCCCGGGGGCCGCCGCGGCCGGCAAACATCACCCGGGGCCGCGGCCGCTTCCATCCGGGGCCGCTTCCTCCTGGCGAGCCCGTCCCTGCCCGGGAGGAGCCAGATGACGGCGGGCTCGCGGAGGACGGGAAGCAGGCGAGCCCGAGCCGGCGCGCAACCCAGGGATCGGGAGGAGGAGAAGAGGAGGAAGAGGATGGATGGAGGAAGCGCGCTCCGCCCCTGCGCCACTTTTGCGCCCTGGCGAGTGGCGAAGGGGAGCTGGTGGAGGGCTGCAGCCGATTTACTCGGGAGAAAGTGACCTGGCCCCGACTCCTTTCCCTCGGCTGCTTTCTCCAGCTGGCGCCTGCTGGACCGCAGCTCCCATCCTCCCCAGCCTGATGGGCTTTGGGGCAGAGTCTCCTGATCCATCCAAGCTGTTTTTCCTATCTGGTGCTTGCTTGACCTCAGCTCCCATCCTCCCCAGCCTGATGGGCTTTCGTGGAAGGAATAGTCTGAGTCATCCAGCTGCTTTCCCCATCTGGACTGCAGCTGAGCAGCTCCCATCCTCCACAGCCTGATGGGCTTTGGGGCAGAATCGCCTGATCCATCCAGCTGTTTTTCCTATCTGGTGCTTGCTGGACCGCAGCTCCCATCCTCCCCAGCCTGATGGGCTTTTGTGGAAGGAATAGTCTGAGTCATCCAGCTGCTTTCCCCATCTGGACTGCAGCTCCCATCCTCCACAGCCTGATGGGCTTTCGTGGAAGGAATAGTCTGATCCATCCAGCTGCTTTTCCCATCTGGCACTTGCTGGACCACAGCTCCCATCCTCCCCAGCCTGATGGGCTTTGGGGCAGGAATAGTTTGATCCATCCAGCTGCTTTCGCCATCTGGTGCTTGTTGACCTTGCTTGGCCTGGTGGGCTTTGGGGTAGAGGATCCTAAATCCCTCCAGCTGCTTTCTCCATCTGGCACTTGCTTGACCACAGTTCCCATCCTCCACAGCCAGATGGACTTTCTGGGTGGAATCCTGACCTCAATGGTGGTCATAAGTCGAGGACTGGCTGTACAGAAAATGCTAGCCATGGCAGGCATTTAGTTGATAAATAACACACATTTAGCTTAAAGACTGCAAACGAGAACAGCTCCAGTTCTTCAAAGGCGTGGAATGAATTACAAAACCTCGCATAATTCAGCTAGTCACACCCACATACCAAACACACTTAACATACACACACCCTGCAAGCAAGTAACCTTTGTATCCAAAAGACACACTTTTATTCCAGGAACAAAAGACCACGTCCAGATTTACGAGGATTTTGACCTCGGCTTTGGAAGGAAATAATTAATTCAGGAGTGGGAAAAGGTCAGGCTTCCTTTGCAAACACACAGGAAAACGTGTGAATGCTCCAACTGGCAGTTTTTAAGGAGAGGTTGGGCGACCATTTGTCTGAAATGGCCTAGGGTCTCCTGCCTCAGCAGGGGGTTGGACTAGAAGACCTCCAAGGTCCCTTCCGACTCTGTTAGTCTGTTATATCAATGAACCTGCATCTCCATAAACATACCCAGGTGTGTAAGTTATTCTAGCACCTGACATCCAAGATAAAACCTGTGCAGGGTTCTATCCTCAACAGGTACTGGTCATCCTCAATTTACAACCATTCATTTCCAGTTCTCGTCACAAGAGTGGGGCGGTGGCCTAGAGGTGCAGTTCTCGCCTCACAGTCAAGAGGCTGTGTGAGTTCGATCCTAGGTAGAGGCAGATATGTCTTTCTCTGGGCACAGTGAGAATGTATCTGTTGAACAAAACTCCAGTCTGGCGACAAGAAAGGCATCTGGCCATTCAGATCTCTGCTAGCTCCATTCACAGACTGACTGACTATATACCTTGCCAGGTAACAGCTGCGGCTGCTCCTCCTACAATTCACAGACCGCTGAAGAGCCCAGAAACGAGGCATGTAGCTTAATGATGCCAAATCCTCTTCGTGGGAAGAAGACCCTCGAGTTCAATACCCAGGTAGAGCTGAGATCGCCTTCTGGCTGAAGCCCCCCACTCCCAAATGTCTGCCTGTCGTCTTGGGTGACATAGCACACAATCTTTCTCAGTGACGTCCGACATTTCAAGCCCTAGAGCAGGGGTCCCCAATCTTTCGGACCATTAAATTCATAATTTTAAATTCCCCAGGCCACTAAGATGATCTGCCTAATGATCGGCTGGGTGGGCGTGGCTAGGTGGGTGTGCGATTGGGTGGATGTGGACAACTCAATGTCACTCACGTCGAGGGGCGCCTCGCCAGCCTCTATTCGCCACTCTTCGCTTGCCCGCCTGGGCTCCTTAGGGCCCCACCAGGAAGCCGTTGCTGGAGCTAAGCAGCCCCCAGGAGAAAGAGTTGGCACAACAGCTCAGTTCAGATTGGATCTGGCCGAGAAGGAGGCTCAGCAGAAGCGCCTCACTGAGGACTAGGAGCATAGGCTTTCCAAGCAGAGGGAAGACCTGCGGGCGTGCAAGGCCAGGTGCCGGCGCCTGGAGGCTCAGCGGGCTGAGATAGTCAGCCAGTTCTAGGCCATGATGCAGCCCCATTGGAACGAGGCCCTCTGGCTCTTCGCCACCACCGTCGCTTCCCTCCAGCCTTCGCCCAAAGCCCCCCACCAGGAGGCTGAAGCAGACCCTAAGTCAGAATTTCTACCCCCCCCCCTCTGACCCGCACAAAAAGACCCCAAAGGGGGAGACTCTCTGCAGCAACACAGGCGTTCATTGCACATATCCGTCCCAGGGGCCGTAGTTTGAGGACCTCTGATTTAGTGCAATATTAAAAAATGCTAATATTTTTTCTGCGGACCACCAACTTTTTGCTCGCGGACCACCAGTGGTCCAAGGATCACCAGTTAGTGCCCTAGAGGACACAAAGTCTTATTAGATGCCTCAAGTCTAAACAGGAGCTGCTATGATGCTTCCTTCCCTGAAGCAGACCCTAAGAGCTTTGACTCCTATTAAGAGTCCTATCCAAAGAGAATCTAAGCTGGGAATCGGAGAGGCCAGCTGGGAAATCTCTCCGGGTCCCTCCAGCTCTTCCGCTGGGCCACAAGCCTTTTTCCCCAAGGACAATTGTCTTCTTCTGGCTCCGAAAAAGCCACTTCATTCTTTATCCTCGCCCTACGTCGCAAATGTTGTTTCAAATTCCGCAGGGCACAAAGCACAGCCGAGCCGCAGCAGCAGCAAGGGAAGGAAAAAGCAAAAAAAGATGGGGATAACTTGGCAGGAATCCTTTGTGGCGCAGTTCCGGCCACTCTGCGAGACACGCTTCCGTTTCTTAGTACATGAAGCATAAAGGAAGAGATGATCCGCTCTACAACGTGGGTTGGGAGCTCCGGATTTCCTCCAGGGAGATGGACGTTTCCGGAAACGAGCCTGAAAAACATGCACCGACATTTAAAACGGGAGCCAGGTCTGGTTAGCATCTTAGGCATGAAATTCTGACCGGGTGACGCTCACCGACGCAAGGCAAGGAGTCTGTTTCCCCTCGAAATAAGGCCTAAGAAATGCAGTGAGAAATATATATATATATATTTAAATGGTAAAGATGTCTTTTGGGGTTCAGCCCTGGGAACTGCAGGGACAAAATGAGGCCGCACAATTCCTGCCTCAACTTCACTCAGCTTACTTTCAGTTGATCTGGTAGAACATCCGTTCCCTATTCCTTCCGTCTGATGTAACGTTGGCTCAGTGGTGGACTCCAAGTACAGGTCCTCTTCTTCTGAATCCATAAGTTCAAGGATGTCCCCCGCATCTGGATTCCTGCAATGAAGACAACGATGACTATAAGTAAGTAAGTAAGTAAGTAAGTAAGTAAGTAAGTAAGTAAGTAAGTAAGTAAGTAAGGAAGGAAGGAAGGAAGGAAGGAAGGAAGGAAGGAACTTCTTCTTCTTCTTCTTCTTCTTCTTCTTCTTCTTCTTCTTCTTCTTCTCCTCCTCCTCCTCCTCCTCCTCCTCCTCCTCCTCCTCCTCCTCCTCCTCCTCCTCCTCCTTGCTTGGACCATCCCAGCCAGGTGATGTTCAATAAAGAGCACCTTGACCCATGGCCCAACCTGGCAGACAGGTGACATTTTCCAGATGGAAACCATGGAAGATATGATCAAGTATGGGATCCTTGATATTCTGGTTGTCTTCTTGCAGATTTGTCATTGCCCAATTAGGTCTAGCATGGATGATGTTACCAAGTTGGGTAATGAAACATCTGCAAGAAAAGAGCCAAGCTCAGAGAGCACCAAGGGCCCCACAGACCTCCTCCTCCTCCTCCACCAATTCTTGCTAGAGGTGTATTGTAATGGAGGTAAGAGAGCAAGAATAAGTAAAGCATTATGGTATGAACTATTAAAAAAAGGTGGGCTGAATCTTCTAAATATTAGAAATTATTGGGTAGCTGGTCAATTAAAGGTGGTCCCAGATATTATAGTAGTAAGTAGAAGTTTAAAATGGAGGGATATAGAGTTGAAAGAATTAAGGGAAATTGGCGGTCCTTATAGAAACATATTGGTTTAAAAAGGATATTTAAAAAATAGCTAGGAAGATTCAAAATCCTCTTTTTAAAAAAATGATAGAATTATGGAATAAATGGAGATACCGGCTAATGCCAGGAATTTCTCCTTTAACACCGGTGGTGGAAACGGAGAAATTCCCTAAGATTGAATTGAAAGAATGGATTAGTAAAGTAAAAGAAAATCTGATATATAAATGGGAAGACTGGAAGAACAAAATAAAAAATAGAACACAACTAAAGAACGTTTTATCAGATATTAAATTAAATTTGTGGCATAGAATCTAAAATATGATCATTAGAAATACTTATAAGTGGCAAACTGCTTTCTTGCCCAACCCTAAACCTGATGAAATTGTTGGGTTTTATTCCCTGGGCGAAGCTTTATACAAATCCATGCGCTGTCTTGTTTCAAGAGAGTCATGCTACCACAAGGTTTAACAACCCCTTCTCCAAATGATGGTTTCTGTAGATGAAACAGGTTGAGACTTTATAGTTAAGAAATAAAGGCACTTACCGAAGCACGTTCACTGGAAACATGAAAGAGAGAAAAAGAGAAAAGTACCTTTATTAAAGTTACTCATTTGCTTTTTAAGTTCATACAGTAAGCATCAAATGCAATGTCAAATCTCTATCATCGATCTATCTACAGTATCTATCTATCGATCCATACTCTGTCTGTCTGTCTGTCTGTCTGTCTATCTATCCCTCCCTCCATCCATCCATCCATCTATCAATCAATCATCTCTCCCTCTTTCTATCTCCATCTCCATCCATAATCTCTCTATCTTTCTATCTATCTATCTATCTATCTATCTATCTATCTATCTATCTATCTATCTATCTATCTATCTATCTATCTATCTCCATCCATCATTCTCTCTCTCTCTCCATCTCCATCCATAATATCTCTCCCTCCCCCTATCTATCTATCTATCTATCTATCTATCTAGAGATCGACCGCGAGACCCCTCGCATGTGGGGTGCCTCAGGGGTCGGTCCTCTCGCCCCTCCTGTTCAACACATACATGAAGCCGCTGGGTGAGATCATCCGTGGTTTTGGGGTAGAGTACCATCTGTACGCTGATGATACACAGCTGTACATTTCTACCCCAAACCACCCCAACGATGCCGTAGCGGTGATGTGCCAGTGCCTGGAAGCTGTACGGATCTGGATGGGAAGTAACGGACTCGGGCTCAACCCGACCAAGACCGAGTGGCTGTGGTTTCCGGCAGCCCGATTCAACCAGCTCACTCCATCGCTGGCCATAGGGGGCGAACATCTTGCCCCTGTGGATGGGGCGCGCAATTTGGGTGTCCTCCTGGATGCCCGGCTGTCCATGGAAGATCAAGTGACAGCCGTGGCCAGGAGGGCGTTTTACCAGGTTGGCCTGGTTCGCCAATTGCGCCCCCTATTGGATCGGGACGCCCTTTGCACAGTCACTCATGCCCTCGTGACATCCCGACTGGACTATTGTAACTCTCTCTACATGGGGCTGCCCTTGGGGTGCACCCGGAGGCTTCAGCTAGTCCAGAATGCAGCCGCGCGAGCAATTATGGGGACCGCTAGGTCTACCCATGTAACACCGCTCTTACGCGAGCTGCACTGGCTACCTGTCGTCTTCCGGGTGCGCTTCAAGGTGTTAATTATCATCTTTAAAGCGCTCCATGGCTCGGGACCTAGCTATCTGCAGGATCGGATCCTGCCTCATACATCCTCACGGCCGATTCGCTCCCACAGAGAGGGGCTTCTCCGGGTGCCGTCCACTAGACTATGTCAGCGGGCGACACCCAGGGGAAGGGCTCTCTCTGTGGCGGGCCCGGCCCTCTGGAACGACCTTCCCCCCGATATTAGGACGACCACGGACCTCCGCTCCTTCCGTCTTAAATTGAAAACCTACTTTTTCCGTCTGGCCGGCTTGGGATAGCCTCCTTGTCCTGGGGTTTTTAGGGTAATTTTAATTATTTTTAGTGTTTAGGGGTTTTAGGGCAGTTTTTTAGTTTTTATAGATGTTTTAGCGCAGGATTTGTTGTTTAATTGTGATTTTAAATTATGTATTTTGCTGTGTTTACTGTTTTTTAATTTTCCTGTGCCCCGCCTCGAGTCCCCTGGGGAGAGAGAGCGGGTAACAAATAAAATTTATTATTATTATTATTATTATCTATCTATCTATCTATCTATCTATCTATCTATCTATCTATCTATCTATCTATCTATCTATCTATCTATCTATCTCTACGGTTTTAAATTTCTGAAGGTAACAGGTAAGTAGCAATGGAAATGAAGCAGTGGCATTTGGCCCATTGGAAGTAGTATATAGATCTATTTTGAGCTTTTTAGCTCTCATCAGCTAGCCATACCCTTACTTGGATTTGAACCGGGGCTGTATTACATATTAGGCAGATGTTTTAGCCACTAAGCCACCAGGTTCTCCTCCTGATCAGCTGAGACAGGGGAATATATACATATATATATATATATGTTAGGTTTTTTAAGGGCTGATTAATAAATAAATTGTAAGAGACCAGGATGGATCCATTTCGGGCTTATTAGCCCTTTTCAGCTGGCCATACTCCTTCTACTGGGATTTGAACTGGCACTCTCCAGCATATCAGGCAAGCCTTTTTATGCCTTGAGCTATCCGGCTTCCCATGATTACATCAGCCTTAAATATATATATATTTATTTACCTTCCTATCATCAAATGTATTGGCTGCCTATTTTAGCAACAGATATCACATTTAGAAACCTTTGGTTATCTTTTACTTAACGATTGGAAGGGTGTGCCAATATATTCAAAATATTTTCTTTCTCAAAGTTCTTACAAGATTGCCTGAAGCGCAATCCACCAAAGACACATTTTGAAAACCCCAATGCATTCCGTGGGTTCGATTACTCTGATGAGCAATTTTCTCCTCTCTCACCTTTGAGGCACACCTGAGGTCCTGCGTAGAGAAGGACTCCAGAAAAGACCAAAACTCCCAACAATAGAAGGACGACGACAGATCCCACGATGCCAGCAATGTTCACAGGCTCTGCAGAGAAAATTGGAAAGAAAAAGAAAAAACATTGAGATGGGAAAAGACACCCAGAAAGAGAGAGATGGAAATGCTAGGAAGCAACTCCCCCTCCTCCTCCTCCTCCTCCTCCTCCTCCTCCTCCTCCTCCTCCTCCTCCTCTTCCTCCTCCTCCTCCTCCTCCTCCTCCTCCTCCTCCAATGGACCTATCACCATTTTTCACACCTATCCCAGTGTGGTCATAGGATTAAAATTTGGATGCTGGGCAACTGGTTTATATTTATGACGGGTGTTGACCTTCTGACAAAGTCAATGGAGGAGTCAGACAGCGCTCCAGAGGGTCAACGACATGGCCCAGAGGATCATGGGATGCCCTCTCCCCTCTCTGGAAGAGCTTTCTAGCTCCCGCTGCCTTAAGGAAGTTCAAAGCATTCTTAAAGATCCATCTCTTCCTGGGCAGCCTTTTTTTTTTTGAACTATTACCATCTGGCAGCCGGTACAGGGCAATAAAAACAAGGACAAATAGGTGGAAAAACAGCTTCTATCCCAGGGCAGTAACTATATTGTGCAATATTGGTTTTTCAATTTCAATTATATAGCATGTGAAGAAGGTGTGTTTGTGTTTTTATTTTTATAGCTATAATGTACATTGAAGACGGCGTTTAATTTCGTCATTATACCATTTGCAATGGCAATAAACCAAACCAAACCAAACCAAATCAAACCAAACCAAACCACTGCAGTGATTCCCTTAACCCCTGTGGCGAGAAAGATCGTAAAATGGGGCAAAGCTCACTTAACAACCATCTCAAGTAGCAACAGAGATTTTGGCCTCCATTGTGGTTGTAAGTCAAGGAATGCCACCCTGAGAATCCATCAGAGAAAGAAAATAGGCAAGGGCAACAATGGAAAGGAGGGAGGAGGAGGAGGGAAAGGAAGAAAGGGCAAAGCAGAGGAAGTAAGGGAGGGGAAGCAAGAGGAGGAGAGAGGGGAAGGAGGAGGAGAAGAGAGGAGGAAGGGGGGAAAGAGGGGAAGAAGAAAGGAGGAAGGAGGAGGAGGGAAAGGAAGGAAGGGTAAAGCAGAGGAAGTAAGGGGGGAAGTAAAAATAGAAGAGACAGTAAGAAGGAGAAGAAGAGAGGAGGAGTGGGGGGGAAGAAGGGGAAGAAGAAAAGAGGAAGGAGAGGAGGAAAGGAGAAAGGAGAGAAGGGAGGTTAAGAAGAAGGAAGGAGTTAAGGTTGTTGCAAAACAAAATGGAGGTACAGGGTGGCAAGAAGGAGACCCCAACTGTGCTTTCTATATTGGTAAGAAGATAGCGATAAATGTTAATAGCGTTTTAACAGATTAACCGAGTTGGAAGGGACCTTGCAGGTCATCTAATCCAACTGCCCTACATGTGCCTCTACCTAGGATCGAACTCACAACCTCTTCCACCTCTAGGCCACAACAGCTTCCCAGTTTACAAGAATGTATATTTGTGAATGTATATGAAAGGGGGGGGAAAAAAACCCTTTATACCAAATAAGTAAGTTCAGGGATCGCCACTACTTCCAACGGGCTAAAGTGCCACTGCTTTGTTTCCATTGCTACTTACCTGTCACCTTCAGGTGGACGTACACCTCCCGCAGGCCCAGGAGGTTCTCGGCCTTGCAGATGTAGTAGCCTTGGTCTCTGCCTGTGGAGCAGTTCTGGATGACCAGGGTGGAGACCCCGTCCTTCTGGCTGACGAGAAACCTCCCACCCGACCGGATCTCTGTCTCCACCTTGGAGACGTTGCGCAGCCAGGTGATCCTGGCAGGTGGGTTGCCGGCTGTCAGTTCACAAGTCATCTCCACGGATCTGCCCACGAAGCAGCTCTTCATCGGGTTGGACATGACGAAGGGCCTCTCTGACGCAGGAGGGAAGCAAAGTGGAAAAGGGCATCTTGTAACAGAGGAACGGAGTTCCTGGAAGGGACCTTGTGGGTCATCTAGATCAACCCCCACCCACCCACCCACCCCCAGCCCAAGCAGGAGACCCTACACCATTTCTGACAGATGGTGGTTTCAGTCACTTCTTGAAAGCTTCCGGGGATGAAGCTCCCACAACTTCTCAAGGCTCAAGTAGGAAAAATCAAATTTTAGCCAGACTGCTTTTAGATAATCCAATATTCTTGTCTCACAGCTTTAGTAAGAGGAAGGAGGAGGAGGAGAAAGAGGAAGGAGGAGGAAGAGGAGGAGGAGGAGGAGGAGGAGGAGAAGGAGGAGGAGGAGGCGAAAAAAATCAAACTTTGGTCAGGCTGCTTACAGATAATCCAATATTCTTCTCTGACAGTTTTATTAAGAGGAGGAGGAAGAAGAAGAAGAGGAGGAGGAGGAAGAGGAGGAGGAGAAGGAGGAGAAAGAAGAGGAGGAGGAGGGAGAAGGAAGAGGAGGAGGAGGTGAAAAAATCAAACTTTGGCTAGACTGCTTTCAGATAATCCATTATCCTTGTCTAAGAGCTTTATTAAGAGGGGGAGCAGGAGGAAGAGGAAGAAGAGAGGAGGAGGAAGAAAGAGAAGGAAGAGGAAGGAGGAGGAAGAGGAGGAGGAGGAAAAGGCAAAAAATCAAACTTTGACCAGACTGCTTTCAGATAATCCATTATCCTTGTCTGACAGCTTTATTAAGAGGGGGAAGAAGGAGGAAGGAGGAACTTTATACAGAAGTCTAGGGGGGAAAAAATCTCAAATGGGAGGAACAAGCCTGCAAAGAGTAAAAACGAGCGACTTAAAAACCAGCCACCCCTTACATCCGGAGCATGGAAAGAGAGGAAGGGAAAAGGCAGAGAAACCCCTCCCAGCTCTTCAACACACGGAGTCTTGGAATGCACCAGGAAATGGTGCGATTCAGGGGTCTCATCCTTGACTCACCCAAGCGCGTGGTGCAGGTCTGGTTCTCCGACTCATGGGCAATATGGCTTCCGCGACAGACAAAGTCCTTGCCCCAAAGCTGGCGGGATCCTCGCAGAGACGTCACCACGGAAGCGTCGGCAAGATGGGCAGTGTCGGGATCCATGACTAGATCTTCCGGGTGGATCCACTGGAGCGTAGGGGGTGGGTAGCCCCCGGGCCAGCTGCAGGACAGTTGAACCTCTTGAGGATTTTCCGTGGAGGTCTCGGCCCGACATTTCGGTGACGACGGTGGGGGATCTGAAGAGAGAGGCTTGCAGAAGGACTGGGAAATAGCTATGGGTCTTATTTATTTACATATTTATTGCCCACTATCTGATAACCTGGGTATTTTTTAATAAGGGGGAAAATGTCTGGACCAAACGTAATTTCTAATGTTGGATTTCCCCCCTTAACAGAGGGAGCTGCCTTGCGGAGTACTGTGAAGGCGTTACCATGGCGACTCCACTGCTGTACTGTAGAAGCCATTTTACGGCAGTACAGTAGAAGCCACTTTAAGGCACAACAGGCTGTATCTTAACAGAGCACACACCGTGAGGGGTGTTAGGGGTGTCATACCCCCCACAGAATTTGTTTCCGGAGAGTAAGTCATCTGTGTACCAAGATTGGTTGAAATTACTCCAGGCGTTCCAGAGTTATGATGGAACACACAAACAGACACACAATATATATATATATATTTAAGCACTGGAGACAAATATTAAAAACAGGGTCTAGGATCAATTCTGACCATGAGAGAAAAGGGACTTCTAATGGCGAGAGGACAAGAGATTGAGGAGAGAAAGCAGAAACAGAATCTCGTGAAAAGCAAAATCAGACAATAAGGAACATTTGGGAGAGAAGAGGAGGTGGGATTTAGACTTTAGCAAAGTTAATAGTTGGGGATGATAGACTTTGTAGTTCAGAACACCTTCTGCTAACTATTCTACTGGTCTTTGTGGAACTACCAAGTAGATTAAGAGAAGATTAGGACCTCATCCTGGTTGTGCGTTGGTCCTTTTTATCTACAGAATAACAGAATTGGAAGGGACCTTGGAGGTCTTCTAGTCCAACCTCCTGCTCAAGCAGGAGATCCTATAATATATCCGACAAATGGTTGTTCCATCTCTTTTTGAAACCCACCCAATGATGGAGCACCCACAACTGAAGACAAGTCTTTCTACTGATTAATCATTCTCATTATTGTTAAAATATTCATGACTGGGAGAAACATGGGAACAAGGTCAGCCAATGAATAGGCATAGCAACAAGGTCCGCCAATGGGAGCTGAAAAAGCTAGGGGCCAGGGCCTGGTTTAGCCTGCAACCTTCTGAGTCTGTGCAAAGAATTGAAACAGAAACTTAAGCAGTCTGCTGCTCTGAGAAGTAAACTAGCTGTCTGTCTGGGCTTGTCTGCTGATATGAAACTAACTGCTCGTGTTTGCCTGTAACTCTCCTGCCTTGTGTTTATTTGGAAGAATCAGCTATTGTTATTGTACATTTATTCATCTATTCTTATGCATATAAAGAAGTTAACGGATCCAGCTGAATCAGTTCAATTTCAATTTCAATTCAATTCATCTATCACAGATTCATTTATCTGTGTGTGCTTTCTGGATTGGAATTTATGCAACACACTCTGACAATTATCAGGACATTTCTCCTTGGTTCTAGGTTGGCTCTCTCTTTGCTAAGCGTCCATCCGTTATTATTTCGTTCTTGCTGACTTCGAACATTTTAATTCCTCCATGCTGAATGCTTTTAATCTTTTTTAAACGCTTCAAGGGAATGATTCCTTAAGAGAAAGGCACGGGGCCAACCGTTTTGTGCATTTCCAGAAATCGCAACATTCCCTGGGGGGGAAAAAACCGACATTTGTGGCACACACCCTGCCACTATTTCCCGTCATACGTACAGTAGACCAGGAGTTCGCGGATGACGGACTTCTGGCGTTGGCTCAACAAGTTGGTGGCCAGGCATGAGTAATTCCCTTGGAAGTTGGGCATGATGTTCTGCAGCACGAAGGAACTCTGCGAGCCGTTGACCTCGGTGAAGTGTTCCTGCGCAGAGCCAAGTGGGTTAAAATCCCACTTAGTGGCCGAATCAGGCCTGGCGTCACTGCCGCAGGTGAAGTTCAAGACGTCGTTACTTTTGGCGTAAAGCGTGCCATTGGGCAACGTCCCGGTGGGTGATATGCTGACCTCCATCTGGTCTGGTCCACCTGGAAAGCAAAAAGCAAGCCAAAATAAAAGTGTCAATGGTCATGATGACGTAAAAAAAATGATTTTGGGGGGGAGTTCGCAGGATGGAAATGGGATCTTAGGCACCTGCAAGGTTCAAATCTCCCCCGGTGCTCAGCCGCATTCTTGCAATCATGATTTACAAATACAATTAGCAGAGTTGGAAGGGACCTTGGAGGTCATCTAGTCCAACTCCCTGCCTAGGCAGGAAACCCTAGACCATTTTAGACAAATTTAACCCAGACGTTAGGATCGGAAGGTTGGAAAGCACCTTGGAGATCTTCTAGTCCAGGGGTCTGCAAAGTCGGCTCTTTTAAGACTGGTGGACTTCAACTCCCAGAATTCCCCAGCCAGCTATGCTGGCTGGGGGACTCTGGGAGTTGAAGTCCACCACTCTTAAAAGAGCCGACTTTGCAGACCCCTGTTCTAGTCCAACCCCCTGCTCAAGGAAGGACACCTTATACCAGGGGTGTCAAACTTGATTTCATTGAGGGCCGTGGTAGGATTGTGTTTGACCTTGGGGTGGGGGGGCAGGGGGGGCATGGCCAGGGTGGGTGTGGCCAGCTCAACGTCACTCAGGTTGGGGGCACCTTTGCTGGCTAAGTGGTAAGGCAGGACTTCCCACAGTCTCCTCCCCCCACTCATTCTAATCTCCTTCCTTCCTTCCTTCCTTCTTTCCTTCCTTCCTTCCCTCCTTCCCTTCTTTTTCCTCCCCTCTTCCTTCTTCTTTCTTCTTCCTTCCCCTCTTTCTTTCTTTCTTTTTCCTTCCTCGCTCTCTTCCCACCTTCTCTTCTTTCTCTTTCCTCTTTCCCTTTCTCCTTTCCTGTCCCTTCTCAAACGCAAAAGAGGAAACGTTCTGCATTTAGTTTGCTTTGCTAGCCCTCCGCCAGTTAAAATGGAGCTCGGAGTGGGGTGGAGGGATCTCCATTTTTGCTGAACGAGGCACCGGGGGCTGGTCGTTCGCTATTTCCAGGGTGGAACTGCAGGCCAGATCTAAGCACTCCCAGCCGTATCCGGCCCTCGGGCTTTGAGTTTGACACCGCTGCCTGATACCATCCCTGTCAAACAGTTGTAACAGGTGAGCAGAGAGAACTGGAGAAAGTGGTTCCCCCCAGGTAAGCAGGTATGCCCTGGAAAGCTTTCAAGGTAACAACCCACAACTTGGAATTGCACCGGAAGGCCAGCCGACACAGCTGTGCACAGTAGTGACAGAGGGACACAACCAGAAGCGTCTGTTACAGTCCCACTACAGGTGACCTTCAACTTCCAACCATTTATTTAGTGACGTCTGAAGTTACAACCGCAGAGGTGGGTTGCTCCTGATTCGGCCCCGGATCAGGTGAACCGGTAGTAGCGGTGGCGGGAGACTCCGCCCACCTGCACAGAAGCATCGCGCGCGCGAACCAGTAGTAACAAATTTGGCAACCTACCACTGTACCACGGCAGTGAAAAAAGTGACTCATTTTTCACACTTATGACCGTTTCAACATCTCCGTGGTCATGTGATCAAAATTCAGGCACTTTGGAAGCTGACTCATATTTGTGACGGTTGCAGCATCCCGGGGTTACGTGATCCCCTTTTGTGACCTTTTGACAAGCAAAGTCCATGGGGAAGCCAGATTCACTTAACAACCAGGTTACTGACTTAACAACGGCAGGGATTCACTTAGCAACAACAGCAAGAAAGGTCGTAAAACAGGGCAAAGCTCCCTTAACAGCTGTCTTGTTTTAGCAAGGGAAATGTTTGGGGTCGGTGGTGGTTGAAGACAACCAGTGTTGCGTTTTGAACTAGTGAAGCAGGCATAACCGGTGAAAAGCGGACATAACCTCAGCATGCCAAGCAAAGCTTTTCTCCTCAACCACAACAGCAGCCGGAGGTACCAGGAGCAGGTGGCCGTGGCCAACTAGGATCTGAGCCAAGGACAAATCCTGGCAATGCTGCCCCCCATGGGAATTAAGGCGGCTGCAGACATTTTCCGATACACCTGTTAAACTTCCTGCCCTGTTTTCTTATGCGCATTGAAAGACAAACACCTGGCATGGCACAAACCAAAATCCCACCTCGGTCAAGAGGTCATTTTTGGCACAATCTGTTGCCTGCTCTTCACACACACACACACACACACACACACACACACACACACAGCGCGAGATAGATAGATAGATATGATTGATTGATAGGAAGATGGATAGATATGAAAGATAGATAGAGATAGAGAGAGAGAGAGAGAGAGAGAGATGATTGATATGATTGATAGGTAGATGGACAGATATGAAAGATAGATAGATAGATATAGATATAGATACAGATACAAAGATAGATAGATAGATAGATAGATAGATAGATAGATAGATAGATAGATAGATAGATAGATATGATTGATAGGAAGATGGATAGATATGAAAGATAGAGATAGATAGATAGATAGATAGATAGATAGATAGATAGATAGATAGATAGATAGATAGATAGAGATAGAGAGAGAGAGAGAGAGAGAGAGATGATTAATATGATTGATAGGTAGATGGATAGATATGAAAGATAGATAGAGATAGATAGATAGATAGATAGATAGAGAGAGAGAGAGAGAGAGAGAGGAGAGAGAGAGGAGAGAGAGAGAGATGATTGATATGATTGATAGGTAGATGGATAGATATGAAAGATAGATATAGATATAGATATAGATATAGATATAGATAGGTAGGTAGGTAGGTAGGTAGATGGATATGATTGATAGGTAGATGGATAGATATGAAAGATGATAGATAGATAGATAGATAGATAGATAGATAGATAGATAGATAGATAGATAGATAGATAGAGATAGATAGATAGATAGATAGATAGATAGATAGATAGATAGATAGATAGATAGATAGATGATTCACTCAACAACCACCTTCCTAAGCAAGCGATCGTCTGGTCTCAATTGCGGTCACAAGTTAAGGATTACCTGCCTTGCACACCTATAAATCTGCCCCGCTTGAGAGGTGCTGTTGTGCACCAGTTAAGATGGGTGCGGCTCTCGCCTTCCGTACGCAAACAGCAGAACTACTGCCCAGCCACACCTTGAAAGCAAACAAGAAGTTGAAACAGGGGTTGTGTCTGGCAAGATTATTGTGCTCACAACCCTAGGAGAATGCGGAAATCCTATGGAAGGGGATTGCGTAGGTGTCAGTGTAAGTAAGTTGACAGAAATGGCAAACTTGGCCTGTTTGATTTGAGGAGAGAAACAATAGAATAACAGAGTTGGAAGGGACCTTGGAGGTCTTCTAGTCCGAGCAGGAGACCCAATGCCATCTTGGACAAATGGCTGTCCAATCTCTTCTTGAAATCCTCCAGTGAGGGAGCACCCACTCCAACTTATCATAATTTAGGTTAATTTACTCAGATTATAATAGAACATAGAGTAATAGGGCTGGAAGGGACATTGGAGGTCTTCTAGTCCAACCCCCTGGTCAACCAGGAGATCCCATATCATCTTGGATGAATGGCTGACCAGTCTCTTCTTGAAAACCTCCAGTGATGGAGCGTTCACAACTTCTGGAGGAAAGTTGTTCCACGGGTTAATTGTTCTCACTGTCGGGAAATTTCTCCTTAGTTCTACGTTGCTTCTCTCTTTGATAAGCTTCCGTCTGTTACTTCCCATCCTGCCCTCAGGTGTTTTGGAAAACAGGTTGACCTCCTCTTCTTTGGGCCATCTGCTGCTGTGGCCTACAGTTGGAGCTCTCGCCTCCCAATCAGGAGGTTGTGAGTTCAATCCTAGGTAGAGGCAGGTGTAGGGTCTCCTACTTGGGCAGGGGGTTGGACTAGGTGACCTGCAAGGTCCCTTCCAACTCTGTCCATCTGTTAAAAGCATTGGAGGACTGCTATCATGTCACGGTGGCTCAGTGGCTAAGACGCTGAGCTTGTCGATCAGAAAGGTTGGCAGTTCGGCGGTTGGAAACCCTAGTGCCATGTAACAGAGTGAGCACCCGTGACTCGTCCCAGCTTCTGCCAACCTAGCAGTTTGAAAGCACGTAAAAAATGCAAGTAGAAAAAAGAGAACCACCCTTGGTGGGAAGGGAACAGCGTTCTGTGCACCTTCGGTATTGAGTCATGCCGGCCACATGACCACGGAGAACGTCTTCGGACAGCGGTGGCTTTGAATTGGAGGTGAGCACTGCCGCCTAGAGTCAGGAACGACCAGCACAGATGTGCGAGGGGAACCTTCACCTTATCATGTCACCCTAATCCTTCTCTTTGTTAGACCGGACCCAAATACAATGTTTTTCCAAAGCATTCACGTGAATTTCCATGGCAATCTCTACTGGATTATCAGGCTCATATTTTCACTCTGATTGCTAAAGTGGAATTTTCCCTTTCCTCTCCCAGCGGACTGCTCCCTTATCTACCCTCATTTCTCCCTTACTTGCTCCACCTGGGAACCGAACGCTGAAAATAAAGCCCTGATTTCCCAGCCTTGCTTCATTTTCAGAGCTCAGCTTCCTGCTACCTTTCTCAGGAAGGTTTGATGCGGCTGGCCGCTTGTTTATCCTGCTTCTCAGCTTGCAGAGCGATAACATATGGAAGGTTGATGGAGATTCCCAGCCATCCAGGTCCTGGTTGTCCCAAAGGTGCTTTTTTTCAAGAGGCAGTTGGGCTTCCTTGGTTTCTCTTTGAAGACGTTTCACTTCTCATCCAAGGAGCTTCTTCAGTTCTGACTGCATGGCGGAGGTTGGAAGGATTTATATTCCTTAGCAGTCCTCTGGTCATTAGCACCCTTTCTGTTGAGGCCCCTTGGGGGGTTTATCTGTGCCCTCAGGGTCACCTGGAGAGTGCAAATGGGTGTGGAGACTTCTTGGAACTGTTCTTTGCACTATTCAGGCAACCCAAACTCCCGGATGATTGGACCCAAATCACCCAGCCAGCTTTCATGCCTAAAGTGGGACTAGAACTCACCGTTTCCTGGTGATTGGCCCAAAGTCACCTAACCAGCTTCCATGCCTAAGGCGGGACTAGAACTCAGCATCTCCTGGTAACTGGTTGCTAGGCCAGCACTTTAACTACAAGAAAAGCTTTACAATAAAACTAGTCCTGACCAATTAGGCAGTGAGGGGTTGTTGTCCCCCCCCCCACTCCCCCCATGATCGACCTTGTTGACTTAATGCAACATTTACACGCATGGAGAGAGATAGAGATAGAGATAGAGATAGAGAGAGAGCGCTGTGGGTGTGTTTCTAGCATAACTCTGGAACGCCTCCAGTAATTTCAACCAAACATGGTACATTATTTTCTGGAAACAAATACTGTGGGGCTAAGACACCTCTAAAACCCCTTGGTGTGTATGTGTGCTCTGTTAAGATACATCCTGTTGTGCTTTGAAACGGCTTCTACTGTATGGCCGTAAAATGGCCTCTACTGTGGAGCACAGTGGAGTTACCATGACTTCACAGTCCTCCACAAGGGGGCTCCCTCTGGTAAGGGGGGAAACCCAACATTAGAAATTACGTTAGGTCCAGACATTTCCCTCCTACAAAATAAATAAATACCTGGGCAATGCCGGGTTATCGGCTAGTTATTTATATTTTCCCCTGTTTATATTTGCCTGACATCCACACCAACACTTTAAACAAGGTGAAGGAAGACTTACTGGCCATCCGTAACTGGATCCTGTGGGTATGGTTGGACTCAGCCAGCATCTCCCTGCACACGTAATGGCCTTCATCCTGCCAGCGCAGTCTCGAAATGTGCAGGGAGCTGTTTCCCACCAGGGAAAAGCGGCTGTCTGAAGGCAGCGTCCCATCCGAGGAGAAGAGCATGGGAACCGCGCCCGGCTGGCCATGAAACCACTGGACCACCAAGACTTGAGCAGAGGTGTTCCAGCATCGCAAGGACACTTCCCCGTCCAGTTCACCAACGGTCACTTCTTCGGTTTCTGGAGGGAGAGAAAGTTTTATTTATCTAGATGTTCTGATTTCTGGGAGCGGAAGTTCCTACGCGACTTAAAAGTTGCCCAGGTGGCAGAACGCGGAGTTAGAATTTCCATCCATCTAGGCTGGCACCGAGGGCCAGTTTGGTCCAGTGGTTAAGATAGCAGGCTAGAAACCAGGAGATTGTGAGTTCTAGTCCCGCCTTAGACATGAAAGTCAATTGGGGGACTTTTGGGCCCAATCACCAGGAGATTGTGAGTTCTAGTCCCGTCTTAGCCATGAAAGCCAGCTGGGTGACTTTTGGACCAATCACCAGGAGACTGTGAGTTCTAGTCCCATGTTAGGCATGAAAGTCAATTGGATGACTTTGGGCCAATCACCAGGAGACTGTGATTTCTAGTCTTGTCTTAGACATGAAAGCCGGCTGGGTGCTTTTGGGCCAATCACTAGGAGACTGTGAATTCTAGTCCTACCTTAGGCATGAAAGCCAGCTGGGCGGGACATTGGTCCCTTTCCTCCCTCTCAGCTCAGCCTAACCCACCTCACAAGGTTGTTGTTATTGGGGGGAAAACAAGAGGAAGAAAGTGGATATGTTCGCCAAGTTATTTGTACAGTAAAGGCGGGATATTAACCCAAAACAGATTGGGCATGCCACCCTGAACCGTGATTTAGACCCTCTTGAGTGAATCAAACAGGGTGCGCTAGGTTTTAACAAAGCGCACCGAAATCCCATCAACTCTCGGAAGCTGATATGAGAGAAGAGCAGAGGATTCGCAGTTGCACTAAAAGCAGCGCCTGGGCTTTTATCCTTGCCAAGCAGAATGCAGACTCATCCTGCTCTATTAAGTCTGCGTCCAACAGCCCCATTCCTCCCTCGGAACTCTGCGCACAGAGAGCAGCCTTTTAAATTTTTCATTCTGTCAGGCTGCTTAGCTTGGTTGAATGGGTCAGGCTGAAAAGCAGGGAGAAATTGCCTATAAATTCATCATCACCTAGTTATTTTTGCACGCTAAAGAGTTGCGGTTGACCAGGGAGAAGCCGGGTTGGGTTTTGTCCAACTCACAAATTCATTCTAGTTTACTTTGTAATTCTACCTGTCTTCTATTCACAGGCTTTCTTTCTTTCTTTCCTTTCTTTCTTTCCTTTCTTTCTTTCTTTCTTTCTTTTCCTTTTCTTTCTCTCTCTCTTTCTCTTTCCTTCCTACTACCTATTTCTTTCTTTCTCTTCCTTCTTCCTCCTCCCTTTTTCTTTCTTTTTTCTTTCTCCTTCCTTCCTTCCTTCCTTCTACCTACCTCTTTCTTTTCCTTTCTTTCTTTCTTTCTTTCTTTATTTCTCTTTCTTTCTTTCTTTTCCTTTTCTCTCTCTCTCTCTCTCTCTTTCCTTCCTACTACCTTTCTTTCTCTTCCTTCTTCCTTCTTCCTTCTCCCTTTTTCTTTCTTTTTTCTTTTTCCTTCCTTCCTTCCTTCCTTCCTTCCTTCCTTCCTACTACCTACCTCTTTCTTTCTTTCTTTCTCTCTCTCTCTCTCCCTTTCTCTGCCTTTTTCTTCCTTTTTCGCTTGCATTCCTTCTTTCTCTCTCCCCTTCTCTCCCTCTCCCCCTTTTTCCTTTCTCACAAAAATGTTTTGCTTCTTGGTCCCTTTTCCTAACCGAAACAGGGCAAGCTTATCAATTGCCCCCGCCTCACCTTCACCCTAACCCAACAGTTAGAAACAGGACTATAAAATAATCGTAGAAAAACTATCCATCCGACCACCACCCTCTCCTCCCCGACTTTAGACTTCAGAAGGAGAGAACAGGCAGTTGTGACCGGAAGCGCTTTTGAAGCTTGGGGAAACAAAAAAACAAAACAAAAGACAAACACAAGCATGCAGTATTCCTGAAAATTTTGGAGTTGTGTTGGGGTGGAGGGGGGGGGGGTGGAGGAGAAGACGCGAAAGGCGTCATAAATCCCATTAAATCCCGACCGGTCTAAAACTCGGTGGAACGAGCGATCTCTTCAAAGCAAAGCGTTTCCCGATCGCTGCAAATCAAGCCCGCGCGTTCAGTTTTATGCAGGAAGGCGAAAGAGGCGCGGGAGGGGACCGGGGGGGGGGGGTGTCCCCGCAGAAACTTCGGGAGGGAGGCGAGGGTGGCATCCTTGTTTGGGCAGAAAAGCCAACGTTAAAGGCGACCTCTCTTTCCTCGGTATTGGAGAAGGAAGGAAGGATCCCGGCGAGGCGTTAAGATGCTTTCGCGAGGGTCTCCTTTGAGTTTAGTCCCTCTTCCCGGGGAAATCTCCTCGTGGTCTCCTTTCCAAATGGGACACCACCACCCCTCCCGCCGACCTCTTTCCGCCTCTTCCCGGCTCAGCCTTGCCACCTGCTCTGCCAGCTCGCCCTGCCCTCTCCTGCCCCGCCGATCGCCGCTTCGCCCGAGGGGTACCTGCAGCGCCGCTGCCCCCCGAGAGGGCCAGGACCAGAAGAACGCAGGCGGCCGCCCGGCTCGCCATAGCAGCAGCTCGGACTGGGGGAACCGAAGCCAAGCCGGCTCAGCTCCGCGGATTTACGGCTGGGAGGGCGGGCAGCCTGGACGGAGAGGCGGAGAAATTCCCCCGCGGGAGGCGGAGCGGCTGCGGGCGACGCGCTTCGCTCCCGCTTGCTCTACCTGGCGCTGGCAGGTTAAGTGGGAACTTCCCAGTCACCCAGCGCAGGTAGTCCTCGATTTACGGCCAAAATCGAGCCCAACCGTCGATGTGGCTATGTGTGTGAGACCTTTCTTAAGTGAGCATGGCTTTTCTGGCCGCCGTTGTTAAGTGAGTAACCCAGTTGTTAAGTGAATCTGGCTTCTCCCTTGAACTTGGCTTGTCAGAACGCGGCCCAAGGGGATCTCGTTTACCCCGCGACCGTCGTAAATACGAAGCAGTTGCCAAGCGGATGAATTTTGATGGCGTGGCGATAGGGACACAGGTCACAATTGTGAAAAACGGTCATAAGTCACTTTTTTCAACGCTGCTTTAACTTTGAATGTCACTCAACGAATGGTTGTAAGTCGGGGAATACCTGTAGAGCTGGACTGAGGACCCAGCCGTGAACCTCAATGAGTTACAAATACAGAATGACGGAATTGGAAGGGACCTTGGAGGTCTTCTAGTCCAGGGGTCTCCAACCTTTGCAACTTTAAGTCTGAAGGACTTCAGCTGGAAACTGGAGAAGTCTGGAAGCTGAAGTCCTTCAGACTTAAAGTTGCAAAGGTTGGAGACCCCTGTTCTAGTCCATCCTCCCCTGCTGGAGCGAAAGACCCTATCCTCTGCCATTCGGGGCTGTCCAATTTCTTCTTGAAAACCTCAAGTGATGCAACCATTTAAGAGTTGCACAGAAATTATGAATATCCGGTCGGTATGTTGTTTAACCAGGGGTCTCCAACCTTTGCAACTTTAAGTCTGAAGGACTTCAGCTCCCAGAATTCTCCAGTTTCCAGCTGAAGTCCTTCAGACATAAAGTTGCAAAGGTTGGAGACCCCTGGTTTAAAAGATACAATGTAGAGTGATGACTTTTCCTTTTTAAATTTACTCTCTTTTTCCCCCTCTGTTTGTCTTATCAATAGAATGCCATTATATAGCTTTACTTTACATATAAAAGGATGTAAAAATAATTAGTAAAATTAAGATCGAGATATAATAACTGTAATAACTGATATGGAAAACCAGGGATGACTATTGAAGGAACCCATAGAAACCCGTGATTAATTGACATATTCTCTAAAATCTATAATTTGTCATGGAAGATGGCTTTTTATGTTTTTCTTTGCTATGTTTGTATTATCTGGGTCTATTCAAAATAAATAAAAACATTATCACCAAAAATAAAAAATAAAAAAGAAAACCTCCAGTGATGGACCACCATCAATTTCTGGATGTTATGCTGATTAATGGTTCTCACAGATAGGAAATTTCTCCTTCATTCTAGGTTGATGTTGATGCCATTTTAATTTGGCTGGGAAGGTGGTTCATGTCTCTAATCTGTTTAGGAACCTCACTTTGGGTTGCTGGCAGTGGTGAAATTCAATTCTTTTTTACTACCGGTTCCATGGGCGTGGTGTGGCTTGGTGGGCATGGCTTGGTGGGTATGGCAAGGGGAAGGATACTGCAAAATCCACATTCACTCCCGTTCAGCTGGGACTCGGGAGGCAGAGAATAATGGGGGCATGGCCAGCCAGAGGTAGTATTTGCCGGTTCTCCGAACTACTCAAAATTTCCGCTACCGGTTCTCCGGAACCTGTCAGAACCTTCTGGATTTCACCCCTGGTTGCTGGGGTGTATGGCTGGAAGTGGGTTTGTTAACACCTGCATTGTAGAAGCATCACTGGAGGTTTTCCAAAAATGACTGGACAGATCAGTTGACAGGGATGCAATAAGATCTCTTGCCTTGGGCAGGGGTGCAGTGTGTGTGTGTGAATGTGTGTGTGTGTGGACTAAGAGACCTCTGGGGTCCCTTCCAGCCGTATAATTTTGTGGTCCTGAGCCTGCTGAATCCATGACGGGGCAGGGCCAGGCTCTGAACCCATCAGGATTGACTCTCCTTGCTTATTCTGGAAGTCATCTCTCCTGAGTCATTCACCTTTGGCGCAGTGTGCCAAGCAAGAAAAGTGTGTTGGCTCTGCAGGAATGGCTGCTAACGATGGGTGAGCATGTGAAGAGAGATGCCAGGGTGTAGTGTCCAGGGTCTGGAGGGACCCCACAGCCTTGGGGCCCTGCCTGATGATGTTAACTAGCTAGGTAGTGAAATGTCTTGAAGAAAACAACCAACTTAGACAGCCCTACACCACCACCACTCCTCCTCCTCCGCCTCTTCACACATCCAACTCCCTTCCATCACTGATGATGTTACATAGTTGGGTAATAAAATATCTACAAGAAAACAACCAACTTCAGACAGCACCATGGATTCCACAGCCCTCCTCCTCCTCTTGTTTGCCTAGAACTGATGATGCTACCTAGTTTGGTAATAAAACGTCTGCAAAAAAACAACCAAGCTAGCTAAATTATACCATCAAAATTATACCATTATACTTCCCAAAGTGTGCAAAGACTTTAGAAAAAGTATTTCATCATTTTTTCCTCTTTTACTATCGCTAGTGGAGGAAGGTTTTGCAGATGAATTATCATTAGTTTGCTAAAATTGGCAATGCCCTAATGCTTTTAATCGCTGTATAAAAACAGCTTCTCAACTTCATACCTTGAAAGTGGCTGGGTTTTCAACTCCTAGACTGCCCCAGCAAGCATTGCGGAACTTCAACTCCCAGAGTTCCCTTCTTCCGACAGAGCCGAGCCTCTGCTCCCATCTCGGCCAATAGGAGCAAAGAAGGAGAGGTCTCGCTGCCTGGGATTGGAGGAGCAACCTGCCACTCGGAAGCGCCCCCCCCTCCCCGCAGGAGCCTGGATGAGTCTCGCGCGCTGCGTTTGCTGGCTGCAGCGAGCTGGGAAGAAGGGCTTGGGGACTCGTCCCTTTGGTGCAATCATGCCGGTAGACTTGAGCGGCTGGGGAGGCTCTTTAAACCTCCCGGAGGTGGAAGACAAGCCGTTGCATCCTCTGCGGGTCCGCTACGGGTCGGTGGAAATCGAGGAGCTCGGTCAAATACTGACACCGACCCAGGTAGTAAGAGCCGCCTGCGCGGGGAAGGGGTTGCAAAGTTGCATCGCTCCCCTCCCCTCGTCCTTTTGGGAGGGAGCCGGGGCTTTTTTCTCTCTCTCTCTCTCTCCCCCCCCTCCAAATTTGCAATTCCGTTGTATAGGATCCCGCAGTCTCCCTTGTTGCAAATTGGCCAACGTGCCACAATTGCAACCGGGGGCAAAGTGCCGTTTGGATGCCCTCTCGGGGACTCGGTTATTTGCAAGGGAACCCAAATAAATACATTTAAAAAAAAAAAACACCAACCATGCATCTGAACGTGCATTATGGTCTCCCGCTTGGCACGACCCCTTAGCTGGCCCGATAATCCTGCGTGGCCTTTTGGAAAAATAAAAAAGGGCACCCGATTGTTTTTTAATGCAAACGATAATTTTTGCAAAATCGTTTTGTTTTTTGGGCCTGGCCTTAAAAATAGAAGAGAGCAAGATGCAATTTAGAAAAAAAGGCACGCGATTGTTTTTTTTTTAATGCAAACGATTCTTTTTGCAAAATCGTGGTGTTTTTTTTATTTCTTAGCCTGGCCTTAAAAAAATAGACGAGAGAAAAGAGCAAAGTCCAATTTGGAAAGAGAGAAAAAAAAAAGCCCACCCTAAAAATACAAAGGCGCCCGTGGCCAAATTGGCATCGTTCCAAAGAGAGGCGGAGACCAGCAAGCAAAGCGGCTGGGGGTGGGGTGGGGGTTCGGCTCTCCCTTCCCGTCCCCCTCGGTTGCAAGGCCGGTGCAAGGCCCCGGGAGCGCGTGCCGGCTGGGAGGTGAAGGCCGCGTGCGTTGCAACATGCGGGACGGAGCCTTGAGCTACATTGGACGCAAATATATATATATATACAGTAGTGCGTGCAATGCAAAAATCGTTTGCTTGGACAGGGAGCCGTTTTAAGCCGTCGGGGAGGCGTATCTGGATGAGAGTTGACAGCGCGGTTTAATTTCTAACCCAAATGGTGGCTTATTTTTTTATTTTTCTTAAATCCAACCGGCTTCTACACTTGCAGATGATGTTCAGCTCTCCCTGGTTTGTCATATCGATTGCTTTTCAATATAATTATGATGATGTAAGGTTTGAGAAAAAGTTTTACACCCATAGAAGTTGGGGCATACATCCAAGTCACAATGAGAATAGAATAGGAATAGGATTTAGAATGGAGTAGAATAAGAATAAGAATGAGAAGAATTATTAGGATTTGGAATTGGAAATAGAACCAGAATAAGAAGTAGGAATGAATAGAATCGGAATAGAATAGAATAAAATGGAATAGAATAGAATAAAATGGAATAGAATAGAATAGGAAAGAATAGAATAGAATACAGAATAGGAATAGAATAAGGAATAGGGATAGGATAAGAGGGAATAGGAATATAGAATAAGGAATAGGGATAGGATAAGGAATAGGGATAGGATAGGATAAGGAATAGGAATAGAATAGCATACGGAATAGAATAAGGAATAGGGATAGAATAGAATAAGGAATAGAATAGAATACGGAATAGGAATAGAATTAGGAATAGAATAAGGAATCGGAATAGAATAGAATAAGGAATAGGAATAGAATAGAATACGGAATAGGAATAGAATAAGGAATAGGGATAGAATAGAATACGGAATAGGAATAGAATTAGGAATAGAATAAGGAATAGAATAGAATACGGAATAGGAATAGAATTAGGAATAGAATAAGGAATAGGAATAGAATAGAATACGGAATAGGAATAGAATATGGAATAGGGATAGAATAGAGTAAGGAATAGAATAGAATTAGGAATAGGAATAGAATAGAACAAGTGTGATTGGATGATTGAATGAGCCAAAAATGAAACTTTAGACCAGGGGTCCTCAAATTTTTTGAACAGGGGCCCTGACTTTCAAACTATTGGGTGGGGGGGGACACATGGACCAGCTGGGTGGGCGTGGCTAGGTGGTCATGTGACTGAGTGGGTGTCACCAACTTAGCTGTCCATTTTGCCTTTGTCCTTGCTATACTTGCGGAACCCAAGGAATCTATTTACTTAAGGACACACACACACACACACACCAAAAAAGGGAAAAAGAGTGGAAACTTCTCCTTTTCGCACACTCTACTCCCTTTAGCATTGAGGTTACCTAGTTTGGGTCATGAAACGTCTGTAACAAAACCACCAAGCTCAGAGAGAGCACCAAGGGCCCCACAGTTCAACCCTGAGCTACCAATATTCTCTTCTATCAATCGGGGAATTCTGGGAGCAGAGGCCCCAATGTCTTAAAAGTGGCTGAGATTGAGAAACGGTGCTTCTAAGCATCAATTTCCACCTTCTGGGACAGGAAATGCTTTTATTTTTTATTTTTTTGCCTGTTTGTCGTTTGCTGAAAATGCAGAGGGAGAAAAAAAATTAGCAACTCTTTTAACTATAGAGCTGACTTAGTCCATGGACATTTCTTCTGCCTTGTCTTTTTTTTTTTTGGTTTTTTCCTGTTTTAAAGAGGAGCAAAATGGTTATCCTTGTTTATACGGGCAGGTCAAGAATCGGCCCACCCTGATCGAGTGGGACAATTGCCACCCGGATAAATTCTACACCTTGGCTCTTACGGATCCTGATGCTCCCAGCAGGAAAACCCCCAAATTCAGGTGAGTTGAGTTGGGGGTGCTTGGAAAACGATCCCCGTGAAGAGGAACATTTCTTCCCAGGTTGCAAGGTGGGAATTTGCAGGCACGAAAACCCAATTCTCTTCTCCTTTTGTTAGGGAGTGGCACCACTTTTTGATGACCAACATGAGAGGCAATGATATCAGCAGTGGGCAGGTTTTGTCTGACTATGTTGGATCTGGGCCGCCCAAAGGAACAGGTAAGTGCCAGCGATAACCTTTCAAGGCAAAAGGAGTAGTTGCTGTATGCATTATCTTTCATAAAGTGGCTACTGAACAAGTATCTCAACTTACAGCTAGATAGATAGATAGACAGACAGACAGACAGACACTCTCTAATGACCACCTATAATAATAATAATAATAATAATCTTTATTGTCATTGTAAAAATTACAATGAAATTGGTTATATACATATATATACACAACACATTGCATCAGCCTTATGTTGCATCAGCTTACAAATTACAGTTTACATCAGCTGGCAGCTATTAAATCCTCAGTACCTGAGATAGATAGATAGATAGATAGATAGATAGATAGATAGATAGATAGATAGATAGATAGATAGATAGATAGATGATAGATAGATAGATAGATAGATAGATAGATGATGGATGCATGATAGGGGATGGATGCATGATAGATCCATTCATTTTCCTCCTATCCATCCTCTCCTCCCATCCATCCGTCTTCATTCCCTCCTCTCGCCCATCCGCCCCTCTCCCATCCATCTCTCCATGGAATCTTCCATCCCTCCATCCATCAACCTTCTCTTATCCTTCCTCCCATCTATCAATCTATCCATTCATCTAACCTCCCATCCATCCATGCAATCTTTCATCCCTCCATCCTCCCATCCATCAGCATTCTCATCCTTTCTCCCATCCATCCATCAATTCACCCATCCCTCCCTCCCTACATCAGCATCCTTTTATCCTTCCCCACGTCTGTCAATCCACCCACTCACCCCTCCATGCAATCTTCCATCCCTCCATCCAATCTTCCACCAGCATCCTCGTATCCTTCCTCTCATCTATCAATCCATCCATCATTCATCCAACCTCCCATCCATTTATCCATCCTCAATGTATCCATCTCTCCATGCAATCTTCTGTCCATCCATCCATCCTCCCATCCATCCTCTTATCCTTCCTCCTATCTAGCCATCCTCCCATTCATCCATCCTCTCATCCATTCTTCCCATCCATCCATCCCTTCCTCAATCACTGCCTCCATTGTCCCTTCCCTCCGTCCAATCCACCCTCAGAGTTGCATGCTGCTGGACTCCCCAACGGCTCTGAGGAGGCTGGCAGAGGGCTGGATTGAACCCCCTTTAAAAAGGGTTTTCTGCTTCTTATTTTGCTCTTGTGCATTTTCAGGCCTTCACCGCTACGTCTGGCTGGTTTACGAGCAGTCCCAGCCGCTGACTTGCAACGAGCCCATCCTGAGCAACCATTCGGGGGACAAACGGGGAAATTTCAAAATATCGGCCTTCCGCAAGAAATACAAGCTGCCTACCCCCGTCGCGGGCACCTGCTACCAAGCCGAGTGGGATGACTACGTGCCGAAACTCTACGAGCAGCTGTCTGGGAAATAAAACCGCCTCCGTGTGTTAGTGCCCTAGTTCCTCTTTCTTGGAAATTCCTTCCCTTAGGATCAACTGGTTGGCTCGGGATGCATTCCTGAAAACAAATTACCATTGAATCTGTAAGATGAATTAATCTACGTTAATTCGTTACGGGGGCCCTTTTAATCAGCAGTCTTTTATTGGTTTTTAAAAGTTTTTTTCTTTTAAAACCTGCAATTGAATTGTACCTCACGTTGCTACTTTTCGGAAGCGTCGATCCTGAGAATAGAAAGCACCCCTTTCCTATAACCATCTTAAATATTATCAGAGCTTATCAGAGCAAATATTAACTTAGCTTGTTGTGAAAGGGAAATTGCACATGTATTTTGCCTTTAAAAAAAGGGTGGGGCACAAGAGCCAACCATTTTATGTAGAACACCCCAACCTGCACTCCCATAGAGTCAGTATTAACTGCAGTATTTCTCGTCAGCAATAGTATTACGGAGCCCAATGCATCTGGAAGGCTCCAGAGAAATCAAGAATCTCATAACATTGGAATAGAAGCATCTCTTACCATAAGTTAGAGGCAGAGCCGGTTCGGCGTGGTTTGCAACCAAAGGTTCCTGTAACCTCTCTGATTTTCCATTAAAGAGGAATTTGGCTACTGATCCCACAACTTGACCTTTATAGTTTGTTTAGAGATTTTGGTTATCTCGATGAACTCTTGCTGTTACTGGATATTCTCAAGTTCTCATGTCTGTTTTAAGAAGGCCGGGATTGTTCAAGTTGGATTTCTCTCGTTCTGCCGATAAAATTTCTGGATATCATTGCTACTGTCTCCCCTGTAAATGGCAGTTAAAAAGAGTATATAGCAACCCTTGGATGTTTTCCCATTTTCCCATTTAGTATGCATATCCACTGAAAGCTTCTGTCTTTATGGGTTTGCTTTGCTCTTATTGAGAGATTTTCAATTAAAAATGAAGGTTGCCTTCACTTTTTATGCTGTTCCTTCATACATAACCTAGGCTGGATTAACCCAGAATAGTTCCATTCTAAAACTTGGCTCATGGTGGCTCAGGGGCTAAGACGCTGAGCTTGTCGATTGGCAGTTCGGCGGTTCGAATCCCTAGCACCGCGTAACGAAGTGAGCTCCCCTTACTTGTCCCACCTTCTGCCAACCTAACAGTTCGAAACCACGTAAAGAGTTCAAGTAGAAAAATAGGAACCACCTTTGGTGGGAAGCCTTTGGCATTGAGTCATGCCGGCCACATGACCACGGAGACATCTTCAGACAGCGCTGGCTCTTAGGCTTTGAAACGGAGATGAGCACCGCCCCCTAGAGTCGGGAACGACTAGCACATATGTGCGAGGGAAACTTTTACCTTTATCTTAAAGCTTGGCTCATTAACCTTAGGCTTTTGATGGCTTAATCTTTCCCATAAACCAAGTTAACTTAGCTTAGTACAGGTAATTCTCAATTTATCACCACAATTGAGCCCCAAATTTTTGTCGTTAAGTGAAACTGAGTTTTGCCCCATTTTACGGCGTGTCTTGCTGCAGTTTTTAATGAGCCAGTGCAGGTGTTTAGTAACAGGGTTGTTATGCGAATCAGGCTATACCTCTTCGCTTGTCAAGAGGTCACCAATGGTGATCACCTGACCCCAGGACACAACCGTCATAAATACGAGCCTCTTGCCAAGGACCTGAATTTTGATCAGATGAGCAATAGCTGTAAGGGTGAAAAACGGTGAAAAGTCACTTTTTTCAGCACCATTATAACTTCGAATGGTTACTTAATGAACCGTTGTAAGTTGAGGACTTCTATATTGTGATATCAGGAGAATTGGTTCGTTTGATAACCGAGTTAACTTAGTTAGGAGGTGCGAGGGATCTATTCCAAACTCTGGCCTTTAAACTTCCTATCCTGAACAGGTTTTATTGTGATAATTGTTTCAATTATTGTTTGGGAAATCCACCCCAGGATTCGCTATAAGGTGGGAGGTTGTATAAACGTTTGAAATGAAACAAAGAGGTGATTGTCCATCCTTGCCAAAAAAAACCCACACCAAAAAAACAACTTCTAAAGAAGAGTAGAAGATTATTTTCCATTGTTGAGGGACTTTTGAAGAAAAAACATTTGTCCTTCATTTGTCCTTTCTGCCAGCCGGACAATAGAAAACAATGGCACTCCCTATTTCATTTTATTTTATTTTTTACAAATTTACAAAGGACTTTATTTCTCCTCACACACACACACCCCCAAAAAATAATAATAATAAACTGGGCTGATCCCCTGAGCAAAAATTAGGTATTAAGGCCATTACTTGTCCATGTGAAATGTTAAGAGTTTAGGACACAACTGTGCAAGCAAGGTTGAAAATGGGGCAAAACTCACTGAACAAATGTCCCGCTTAGCGACATAAATTTTGGGCTCCATTGTGGAGTGTAAGGAAAGCGTTGGAAGGGACCTTGGAGGTCCTCTAGTCCAACCCCCCTTGCCTAGTTCAGGAAACACTATAACATTTGAGACAAATGGTTGTCCAGTCTCTTAAAAACTTCCAGTGTTGGGGCATTCACAACTTCTGGTGGCAAGCTGTTCCACTGGTTAATTCTCACTTGTCAGGAAATTTCTCCTCAGTTCTAGGATGGTTGCTTCTCTCCTTGGTTAGTTTCCATCCATTGTTTCTTGTCCTGCCCTCAGGTGGTTTGGAGAATAGCTTGCCCCCCCTCTTAACAGAATAACAGGGTTGGAAGGGACCTTGGAGGTCATCTAGTCCAGTCCCCTGCCTAGGCAGGAACCTTATACCGTTTCAGACAAATGGCTATCCAACATCTTCTTAAAGAATTGCAGGGTTGGGACATTCACAACTTCTGGAGGCAACTTCTGTTCCACTGGTTAATTGTTCTGACTGTCAGGAAATTTCTCCTCAATTCTAAGTTGCTTCTCTCCTTGATTAGTTTCCACCCATTGCTTCTTGTCCTGCCTGAAGGTGCTTTGGAGGATAGTTTGACCCCCTTTTCTTTGTGGCAGCCCCCCAAATATCGGAAGGCCGTTGTTTTCAGGCCTTCTGTCTCCCAATGAGGCCAGGACTGTGGTGCCCAGTTAGGAAAAAAAGGTCCGCATTAAATGACAGTTTTGTGCTAGGCCTAAGACCAGAAAGTGCAAAAGGAGCCATAGATACACGAACAGCGAAGAGGGGGCACTAATCAGGTCCTCTGAAGGAGGGAGTCAGAATTCTGGGTCCCCTATTTAAATTCCCTTTACTAATTACCTCCCAGTTTCCTTTTTTTTTTCTTTTTTCCTTCCATTATCCCTCCCATTTTCTTCCCTCTGTCCCAATTTACGTCCTCCTATTTCCCTTTTTTCGTTCTATCCTTCCTTTCTTCCATCCACCCATCCTCCCATTTTCCTTTCCCCCCCTTCCCTTCTCGTTTTCCTTCCATTCCAAACACCCTCCCATTTTCCTTCCTCCTATTTTCCTGCTTTCCTTCCTTCTATTCTCCCTCCTGTTTTCCTTCCATCCGTCCTCCCTCCCAGTTTCCTTTTTTTTTCATTCCTTCCATCCCATTTTCCTCCCTCCTCTCCTCTCGGCTTCTCTTCTCTTTTATTGTATTGCAAAATTTCAGTGGCGATGTTTGTTTGTTTTTCAATTTAAAAGAAAAAAGACCCAAAGGATGGAGGCAGTATATTCTCCACTTTAAAAAACAAAACAAAAAGGAGTTCCGTGAGAATGCGTAAGTCGTTTGGTCACCACTCTAGATTATTCCTAGCTCTCTGCGGCCGAGACGGGCGGGGCGAGGAGCGAAGGCAGGAGCTCCTGCCTCGCGCCTGCGCAGAAGAGCCCCTCCGACGGCTCTTCGAACCACGTGGGGGGGCGGGGCGGGAGGGGGTGTTCCAGAACGCGATTGCGTCACAGCGAGTCTCAAGGAGATTCCGGGCGTCTGTTTCGCAGCGGCTGCCGGAGCGAAGCCGGTGCAACCGCAACAGCAGCAGCCGCCGACCTCACCATGCCCAGGGGCAGCCGGAGCGCGCCGCCTCGCCCGGGCAGGTAGGTAGCCGTGGGACCCACCCTCCCAACTTTCGAAGCCCCCTCCTCAAAAAAAAAAGGATCTGAGCTTTGGCTCCTGCCACTCTGTCGATCCCCCCCCCCCCGCCAACGACTCCTCTCCAAGGTCAGAAAGCAGGAGAAGCGCTCTGTGCATGCTCAAGAGAGCCTTCTTCTTTCTCGGGGAGGACAAGGGGGCGCTTGTGTTTTAAAAGGGTCTCGGCCAATTTCAAACGTTTTTTTGGGAGGGGGGGGAGGGAAGGGTTCTCTTGGGCTCTTGCCTTCCGAGAGGGGGAAGCGCTTTGTGCATGCTCAGGAGCCCCGGACAAGGGGCTAGGACAAGGGGGGTGGGTGGGTTAGGTTTAAAAAGCCAGATCTCAGCCGATCTTCAAAAGTTTGGGGTTTTCTCTCTCTCTCTCTCTCTCTCCTCCGAGGAAGGGAGACGGGCAGCGCTCTGTGCATGCTCAGGAGCCCCGTCTTGGGTAGGACAAGGGGGGGGGGTTAGGTTTAAAAAGCCACGGGTGGGGGCTCAGCCGATCTTCAAAAGTTTTGGGGGTCTCTCTCTCTCTCTCTCTCTCTCTCTCTCTCTCTCTCTCTCTCTCTCTCTCTCTCTCTCTCTCTCTCTCTCTCTCTCCGACTCTTTCCTCCGAGGAAGGGAGACGGGGAGCGCTCTGTGCATGCTCAGGAGGCCCGTGTTGGGTAGGACAAGGGGGGGGGTGTTTGGTTTAAAAAGCCACGGGTGGGGTCTCAGCCGATCTTCAAATGTTTTGGGGGTTTCTTTCTTTCTTTCTTTCTTTCTTTCTTTCTTTCTTTCTTTCTTTCTTTCTTTCTTTCTTTCTTTCTCTCTCTCTCTCTCTCTCTCTCTCTCTCTCTCTCTCTCTCTCTCTCTCTCTCTCTCTCACACACACACACACACACACACACACACACACACACACACACACACTCTTTCCTCCGAGGAAGGGAGACGGGGAGTGCTCTGTACATGCTCAGGAGCCCCGTCTTGGGTAGGACAAGGGGGGTGTGTTAGGTTTAAAAGGCCACGGTTGGGGTCTCAGCCCATCTTCAAAAGCTTTTGGGCTTCTCCCTCTCTTTAGAAGGGAGCCACAGGGATTCTTCCCTCCAAGGGGGAGAGATGGGGAGCACTCTGTCAGGAGCCCTGCCTTTGAGGGGATGGGGGGGGGGGTTGCCTGTATTTAAAAGGCCTCGGGTGGTTCTCAGCCAACTTCAAAAGCCTTTGGGGTCCTCCCTCTCTCTTGGACTCTTCCCTCGGAGGAGGGGAGAGGGGGAGCGCTCTGTGCATGCTCAGGAGTATCAATTTGCGGGGGATTTTAGCTTGCTTTATTTTTAAAAAAGTAGAGGTTGCACAGAGTTAAGGATTGTAAAAAAAGAAAAAGAAACAAAGTTGTACAGACCTGGTGAAAACAGAAGGTGGGAATATTGAGCTCCTTCTCTGCCTTGAGTTGATCTCTCGCCTCCCAATCAGGAGGTTGTGAGTTCAATCCTAGGTAGAGGCGGATGTAGGGTCTCCTGCTTGGGCAGGGGGTTGGACTAGATGACCTGCAAGGTCCCTTCCAACTCTGTTATCTGTAAATAGTTTTTAAAATTGGAAATAAAACAAGGAGGTCGATTCTCCCTCCTTCCTTGGGAAAAAGGCCCTCGTGATTTCGTTTTCCAAAGAAAAATCAAAAGGAAAGCATCTTACGCAGGTTCGATGCTCCCATTATATCTTGCTTAATTAGATCTCTTTGGGATTCAAACGATTTAGTATCACGTTCTCTTTTTCATCTCCTCCACCCAGTCATAAATCTCATATTTTGACCCCTGCTAAATCTGCCCATTCCTATCCCGAATGAATGGCATCTCCAGGTCTTAATATATTTGACATTATCACCACCTGAAATTTTCTCTTGGCGCGCACAGTATGTCCTTTTTCTCTTTCCCTCCCGTAACAACAATCTTGCAAAGTAGGTCGGACTAGGGACGAGAGCATCTGTGGCCGGGGTGGGGGTGTGGAGTGCATGGAACATATTTCTCCTTGCTCTTAATGACAAAAATAAGGGGGCAAAGTCTACTTAAAGCTCCCTAAATAAGCTTCCAAGCAGACAGATCAGCTTAGAGCTGTCCGTCTTATTTAAATCCTGTGTGTGTGTGTGTGTGTGAGACACACACACTCATCCTGGGAAGAAAAGGCCGAACCTAAGCATGTGGGCGTTCGAAGATTTTAAAACGTATTTTGGGGGTGTCAATTTACCCCTTGAAAAAGACAAGGCGCTTGAAGGAGAGAGAAAGGCCCATTGAGCGGCTGTGTTGTTGTAGGGCTCGTTTTGTGAAAAGGTTTGGAAAAGGACGGTCTTGTGTGGAGAATTCGCACCCAGGCCACGCATGCCCCGAAGTTGCTTTTCCAAGAGGCCAAGTGGAGTTTCTTGTTTGTTGGTTGGTTGGTTGGTTTCCTCCCTTTGAAAACCTTCCTCTTCCCATCCAAGAAGCATAGGCCCTATCGGGTTTTCAATTCAATTGTAGAGCACCCTAATGGCCAACCGATGGCACACCATAGCCAGCTGGTCTTCTGGATTCTGGCACGGCGGGCAGCTGGTCTTTGCGGGCGCTGGAGTGCTGGAAAACTAGCCATGAAATGGGCTGAAAAAACAGCCTGGAAAACAAAAATGTTTGGACTGTTTTCAGGCTGTTTTCCAGACCGTTTTCAGGCTGGTTTTTGGTTGTTTTATAGGCCAAGAATGGTACAAAAACGGTCTGCTAACAGTCCAAAAAATGGCTTGAAAACGGCCCAAAAATACCAGGCAATTTTCAGGGCTGTTTTCAGGTTGGTTTGGGGGCTTTTTTAAAGGGTGAAAACAGTGCAAAAAATAGTCTGAAAACGTTCTGAAAAGCGGCCTGAAAACGTCCCTCCAAAACGCCTGAAAATCAGGCAGTTTTTCATGCCGTTTTCAGGCTGTTTTATGGGCCATTTCCAGGCTGGTTATTGGGTTGTTTTTTAGGCTGAAAACGGCCCAAAAATGCCCCCCCAAACAGCCCCAAAACTGCCCAAGAACCAGCTAAAAACCAGTCAATGTTTTGGGCCGTTTTCAGGCTGTTTTGCAAGCCATTTTCAATCCGGTTCTTGGGTTGTTTTTAAAGCCAAATACGGCCTGAAAACAGCCCCCAAAACAGGCATGTGTTTGGGTTTCCGGTCCTCCAGTGCGCGCAAATGCACGTTCCGTTTTTGGGCACTCGGTGCCGAAAAGGTTCACCATCATCGGTGTAGAATGTGAAGGATGTGTCGGTTTTGTGTTTTTATTTTTATGGTTATAAAGTACCCCGAAGATGGCACTTAATTTCGTTGCAGGAGGTTGCAATGGCAACAGAGTTCAACTAAAACTAAACTTAAAGCTGCTTCAATTCCGGGATGTTTTCCGTAAGGGAAAACGAACAAACAAACCAGAAACTCCAGTTGCCTTTTGGAAAATTACCTTTGAGGCGTTTGGAATAAAAGAAGGCTGACCCCGGGTGGATTAGGAGTGAATAGGAAAGGAGATTTCATCCTTCTGGATGAGTCAGCTAAAACGGAATTGAGAGGAGAGGTCAGGTGAGACGCCGAATATAAGCCGTCCAACCAAAAGCCACATCGGGGGAAAAAGGCTCCAGGGAGATTTCGTTTTGGTGCCTGCTGAGCCATAGAGACTTTCTGGGAGCTTTTGGAGAGCAGCCAAAAAGGCGAATGGAATCCTTGGTTGCATAAACATAGAGGCATAGCATCAAAACCACGTGAAATCTTAGGGCTTTATAAAGCCTTAGTAAGGCCACATCTGGAATGTTGTTCTTAGTTGCGAAGTCGTGTCCGACCCATGGGCAACGTTCCTCCAGGCCTTCCTGTCTTCTCCCATCCTCTGGAGTCCATTGAAGCTCACGCCGGCTGCTTCGGTGACTCCATCCAGCCACCTCCTTCTCTGCCGTCCCCTTCTTCTTCTTTTGCCCTCCATCGTTCCCAGCATGAGGCTCTTCTCCAGGGAGTCCTTCTTCCTTCTCATCAGGTGGCCAAAGCCTTTTGAGCTTCCTCTTCAGGATCTGGCCTTCTACAGAGCAGCCAGGGTTGATCTCTTCTAGGATTGACCGGTTGGATGGCCTTGCAGTCCAAGGGACTCAGTGCAGGAGTCTTCTCCAGCCCCAGAGTCCAAAGGCCTCCATTCTTTGGCGCTCAGCCTTCCTTATGGTCCAACCTTCACAGCCATCCATTGCAAGTGGGAAAATCATAGCCTTGACTAGACATACAAATTTTGATTGGCAGGGTGACGTCTCTGCTTTTTAGGATGCGGTCTAGATTGGCCATCGCTTTCCTCCCCAGGAGCAAGCCGCTTTTAATTCCTCGGCTGCAGTCCCCATCTGGGGTGATCTTGGAGCCCAGGAACATAAAATCAGTCACTACCTCCATTTCTCCCCCATCTATTTGCCAGGGATTGAGAGGGCCGGATGCTACAATCTTAGTTTTCTTAATGTTGAGGAAGTCTTAAATTGAAAACGCACTTTTTCTGCTTGGCCGGCCTAGGGTAGCCTCTCTACTATAGTATTATAGGGTTATAGGGTTTTAGTGAATTGGCATTGGGAATTTTAGCGCAGGGTTTTACTGTTTAATTTGCTTTTAATTGTTTTGTGTATTTATGTATATTTATTGTTTTAACTTCCCTGTGCACCGCTCCGAGTCCCCTTGGGGAGAGGAGCGGTCTAGAAATTAAAATTTACTTACTTACTTACTTACTTACTTACTTACTTACTTACTTACTTACTTACTTACTTAGTAGCACTTTATAAATCCTTAGTAAGGTCACACCTGGAATACTGCATGCAAAAGTCTGTTGGATATGTTTACTCCCTTGAGTTATTTGTTAAAACAATCCAAAGCAGGATACAAATGAATGAATGACTGAATTAATGCTACTGAAACTTACCCTCTCCCTCTCCCTCTCCCCCCCCCCCTCTCTCTCTCTCTCTCTCTCCATCCCAGCAATGCAGTAGCTTCTCATGCCCCCCCTCCTGCTCATCCTCCTCCTTCTGCCATGGCCGCCCCGACTCAGCCTCAACAACCGGGCTTGATGGCCCAGATGGCTACCACAGCAGCAGGGGTGGCCGTGGGCTCCGCCGTGGGCCACGTGGTCGGAGGCGCTCTCACGGGAGCCTTCAGTGGTGACAGCAGCTCCTCCCAGCCCGCCAAAGTGGCTAGCAGCCCTGTCCAGGTGAGACTCACTTCGGAGGAACTCCGGGCTCCATTCCCACAACACGTGTCACAGAATCAGGTCCATCAGAAAGGTCGTCAGTTGGGCGGTTCGAATCCCTAGCGCTGCGTAACGGAGGGAGCTCCCGTGACTTGTCCCAGCTTCTACTAACCTACCAGTTCGAAAGCACATTAAAAAAATGCAAGTAGAAAAAACAGGGACCACCTTTGGTGGGAAGCGTTCCGTGCGCCTTGGGCGTTGAGTCATGCTGGCCACATGACCACGGAGATGTCTTCGGACAGTGCTGGCTCTTCGGCTTTGAAATGGAGATGAGCACCGCCCCCTAGAATCAGGGTGAGGGGAACCTTTACCTTTAATAAAGTTTTCCAGTTCTCTAATTTCTACCTGTATTAGCCAGCCATGGATAAAACAAATTCTGTTAAAAAATACTCCGTATCTTCTTTATCTTTAACGCCAACCTATCCATTTCTGCACAATCTGGTATTTTTTTTAAAAAATTGAATTTTCTTTCGTCTCTTCCTTGGCTGCCTCTAGGAGTCCCGGCAGATACCAACCCACCAGCCATCCCAGTATGGACCTTGCCTGTACGAGATGAGGCAGTTCCTGGATTGCGCTACTAACCAGAGTGACCTGACCTTGTGCGAGGGCTTCAACGAAGCCCTGAAGCAATGCAAGCAAGCCAGCGGTGAGTATTACCACGGCGGAGGAGAAAGGAGGCATCTTGGTGAAGGTTGGAAGGAGTCTGGTGGCTGTTGTGGCCCACCAGCGGAACTCACGTGCCCGCAGAGACGGCTCCGCGTGCCACAGGTGCCATAGGTTCACCACCACGGTCTTAGACTTATATATTCATTGTGCTTTTACAACCCTCTCTAAGCAGTTTACGGAGTCAGCCTCTTGCCCCCCAACAATCTGGGTCCACATTTTACCCACCTTGGGAGGATGGGAGGCTGAGTCAACCTTGAGCCAGTCAGGATCAAAGTTAGCCTGCAATACTAGATAGATAGATAGATAGATAGATAGATAGATAGATAGATAGATAGATAGATAGATAGATAGATAGATAGATAGATAGATAGATAGATAGATAGATAGATAGATAGATAGATAGATAGATAGATAGATAGATACAGCTGGATAGTTTGACAGCTGGAGAGAGAGAGAGATGAGACATGAGAGATAATAGATAGAAAGTTACAGATAGATTAGATACTAGATAAATAACTAGATAGATACAGATGGATAGCTGCATAGATAGCTTCATAGATAGATAGGTGGATGGATGGATGGATGGATGGATGGATGGATAGATAGATAGATAGATAGATAGATAGATAGATAGATAGATAGATAGATAGATAGATAGATAGATAGATAGATAGATTACAGATCGATAGGTAGCTGGATAGGTGGGTGGATGGATGGATGGATAGATAGATTAGATAGGTAGGTAGGTAGGTAGGTAGGTAGGTAGGTAGATAGATAGATAGATAGATAGATAGATAGATAGATAGATAGATAGATAGATAGATAGATAGATAGAGCTGGATAGTTTGGTAGCTGGAGAGAGAGATATGAGAGATGATAGATAGAAAGATACAGGTAGATAGATTAGATAAATAGATAAATAACTAGATAGATAGAGATGGATAGCTGGATTGATAGGTAGATAGATAGATAGATATTCTCCTGTTGATGGCAAAGCAACAATGTGTTAGATTGTCACCATCAGCCACCAGTCTTTAATTCCTTCCGTCCTTCCTTCCCTCCCTCCCTCCCCTCTCATTTTCCCAAATAAAGATCTGAAATGTTAGAACTCTGCTTGGCAGGGGTGGGGCTGGGGGGGCAGAAATCCCCTGTCCATCCTTGGGTCCCATTCGGGGCCCCACACAGCCACTGTCTCGCCATCGCTTGGATGAAAACCGCCTTGCAGGTCGAGGCCAACTTCTCCCGTCTTCCTTTTGCAGGTGTGGCTTCCCTTCTGTGAAGAAACGAGGAAGGTCAACGCGGAGCCACCAGGGGACACACGAGAATTAGCAGAGAACCCGGCCAGCTCAGTCTGGTTTTCTCAGTTGTAGATTTATAAGCAGCGAAAGGTTTTCAAACGCACGGACAAAATTGATTTTTGTACAGTGGGAAAGTCAGATAAAAGCAGATGGTTTATTTAAGACTACCACCCGAGTGCCGGCTCCTGTTTTATTTACGTCCGGGTGAATCGGGCTTGATTGGGTTTAAAAGAGGGATATGCAGGGAGTCCTTGATTTACAACGGTTCACTTAGTGGCCTGTTGTGGCCCAGCCGCCTCCGGATGAGCTGCTGATGGACTCCTCTAGGGAGGAGTCCTCTGAGTCTGCTCTGGAGGAGGAGGGAGACGTTATAATAATACAATACAATACAATAGTAACTTCTTGTGGCTAGAACTTTGAACTTCTTGAGGCTAGAGGGAGGAGCTTTTGGCTGTGAGGAGGGGGGCAAGGAGAAACATAGAACTACAAGAGAGTAAGCTACATTATTTCCCCATTTTGAACTTCTTGAGGCTAGAGGGAGGAGCTTTTGGCCGAGAGAGAGGGGAGGCCAAGAAACACAGAGGTCTAACATATCTATAAATCTAACATATCTATCTACGTTGAGGAAGCAGAGAGTCTGGCTGGCCACCAGGAGGCGCCTGGGTCTTGGAGTAGTGGGGAGGATCAGGGCCAGTTTGTCCCTGACGCTAGATTGCGAAGGGATGAGAAGAGGAGGCGACAGCTACGCCAGAAGCAAGCTGGGAGGCCCTGAATTGGTCTCAGCTGCTTAATGAATGGCTCCTCCCAAGAGGGTTTATAAGGAAGTCTGTGAGCAGGAGGCAGTTGCAGAGAACAATGTTTGAAGATAGCTTTGTGTAGATTCCAGGTAGTCGTGTTTTTGTTACGAGGAATTTAAGACTCGCAGTCAAGGGAGATTGGCAAGCAGACCAGAGAGATAGTGGCAAGCAGCCAATCTTATCTCAGTCGGTGGGGGCAGAACAGTGACCGTTCAAAGTTACAACAGGACAGGAAAAAGTGACTTATGACCGTTTTACCACACATGACTCTTGCATCATCCAAATCCAGGCCCTTGGCAACTGACTCGTACTTATGACCATTGCAGAGTCCTGGGGAATCCAGATTCACTCAATGACCAGGTGACTCACTTAACAATGGCAAGGGTTCACTTAACAGCCGTGGCAAGAAAGGTTGTCAAATGGAGCAAAGCTCACTTAACTCGCTTAGCAACGGAAATTTTGGGATCCGTTGTGGTCGTAACTCAGGGATTACCTGTAGAATTAGCCAAACAAGTCTGTCCGAGAATGGGAGCGTGAAGATTTTATGAAGGACGCGTCTCATAGATCTTTCTCCAAATGTGGACCCCGTAGGTCGCAATGCTCATAATTCCAGCTGAAGGCATCATGCTTAGGAAGGGAAAAGATGATGGTTGAACTTGGGCATTGGGGTTGGATTTGGCATGTCTGCCTGCCTAAAGTATTGGTGGACATGTTGGGCTAGGTCCACGGGTGTCAAACACGTGCCATCTCGCTGCCGTCACGTGATGTAGCGCGATGTTTCCCTCCCCTTCGTGGAGCTGGGATGGGCGTGGCCTGTGCATGACGCATCCAGCCCGCGGCCCGCCAGTTGCACACCCCTGGGCTAGGCGAATTCAGGTCCGAATCCCCGCACTGTGTACGAGCAAGCCACATGATGGCTTAGCACAGGGGTGTCAAACTCGATTTCATTGAGGGCCGCATCAGGGTTGTGTTTGACCTCAGGGAGGGGGGGAACGACACAGGGTGGGCGTGGCCAGCTTGATGTCACTCATGTCAGGAGCACCTGTGGTAGCCCGAATGCTTTGCTAGTGAAAATGAGCTCCGTAGCTCCGTTTTCTGCTGCCATGGCCTCCTGCAACTCTCTGCCAGAAAAAATGGAGCTCGGGAGGGCCACATTTGGCCCTGCTGAGCTCTGTTTTTGCTGGTAGAGGCACCGGTCCTTTCCAGGGTGGACCAGTGAGCCAGATCTAAGCACCTTGTTCGGCCCCCGGGCTTTGAGTTTGACATTCCTGGTTTATCACGATCAGGTGGAGAGCACTTCTGGGCATTCACTCGGGGTGGGGCGGGAGGAGGAGGAATGATGGGAGGCAGAGTACCTGCACACCGGTTGCACACCAGCGGAGGGGAGTGTTCTACCGCCGTGCCTGACACACGAGTCTCAGCTGATTCTTGACTCTCAGCTGATACCCGACTCTCAGCTGGTTCCCGACTCTCTCAGCTGATTCCCAACTCTCAGCTGATCTCCGACTCTCAGCTGATTCCCGACTCTCTGAGCCGATTCCCGACTCTCTCAGTTGATACCCGACTCTCAGCTGATTCCCAACTCTCAGCTGGTTCCCAACTCAGCTGATTCCCGACTCTCTCAGCTGATTCCCGACTCTCAGCTGATTCCCGATTCTCAGCTGATTCCCGACTCAGCCGATTCCCGACTCTCTCAGTTGATTCCCGACTCTCTCAGCTGATTCCCGACTCTCAGCTGATTCCCAACTCTCAGCTGATCTCCAACTCTCAGCTGATTCCCGACTCTCTCAGTTGATTCCCGACTCTCTCAGCTGATTCCCGACTCTCAGCTGATCTCCGACTCTCAGCTGATTCCCGACTCTCTCAGCCGATTCCCGACTCTCTCAGTTGATTCCCGACTCTCTCAGCTGATACCCGACTCTCAGCTGATTCCCAACTCTCAGCTGGTTCCCAACTCAGCTGATTCCCGACTCTCTCAGCTGATTCCCGACTCTCAGCTGATTCCCGACTCTCAGCTGATTCCCGACTCAGCCGATTCCCGACTCTCTCAGTTGATTCCCGACTCTCTCAGCTGATTCCCAACTCTCAGCTGATCTCCAACTCTCAGCTGATTCCCGACTCTCTCAGTTGATTCCCGACTCTCTCAGTTGATTCCCGACTCTCTCAGTTGATTCCCGACTCTCTCAGTTGATTCCCGACTCTCTCAGCTGATACCCGACTCTCAGCTGATTCCCGACTCTCAGCTGATCTCCAACTCTCAGCTGATTCCCGACTCAGCCGATTCCCGACTCTCTCAGTTGATTCCCGACTCTCTCAGCTGATACCCGACTTTCAGCTGGTTCCCGACTCAGCTGATTCCCGACTCTCAGCTGATTCCCGACTCTCTCAGCCGATTCCCGACTCTCTCAGTTGATTCCTGACTCTCTCAGCTGATTCCCGACTCTCAGCTGGTTCCCGACTCAGCTGATTCCCGACTCTCTCAGCTGATTCCCGACTCTCAGCTGATTCCCGACTCTCAGCTGATTCCCGACTCTCTCAGCCGATTCCCGACTCTCTCAGTTGATTCCTGACTCTCTCAGCTGATTCCGACTCTCAGCTGATTCCCGACTCATTCCCGACTCTCAGCTGATACCTGACTCTCAGCTGATTCCCGACTCTCAGCTGATACCCAACTCAGCTGATTCCAGACTCTCTCAGCTGATTCCCGACTCTCAGCTGATTCCAGACTCTCAGCTGGTTCCCGACTCTCAGCTAATTCTTGACTCTCAGCTGATTCCCGACTCTCAGCTGATAACTTGAACTGTTGTTCGGATTTGGAGCATGCACACTGAGCTGCGCTCGAGCATCTGTGCGTGGGGCAAGCCTCCATTCCAATTCAGCCTGCAGGAGCGGTTGGGGGGCATGTGCCAAGGGGTTGGGGAGGAGCCATGGCATCCCTTGAATGGTGCAGAGGAGCACTGACTTCAATGCACTCTGGAGAACAATACAATCTACACTTTGAACGACTGTTTATTCCTCGTTTGCCAAACCGGAACCTGGCACCAGAGGGAGCCGTAACGGAACTTAAAAGAGAGGAGTGACCACTGACCCCTGGGCTGGAGGTTCTCCCCTTGTCCAGTTCGTATTTTTTCTGTTGTGGAGGAGAATGTAGGTAGGACCAAGAGGAACCAACGGTTGGACTCATTCCAACTCCAGGGCCTCGCATTGTTATTTTCCGGTTGGTCAAGGCTGGGCTTCTTCAGATGCGGGAGATAACAGTGTGGGGGCGGACGAGGAGGGAAGAGAGGTGAAAAAAGGTTCAGCTTAACCGCATGACCCCCTGCTGGGTCTTAATTTAGATCTCAGCTTATTGCATAAAGCTTGCAAGGCCAGTAGTGTCAGGTTAAGCCTGGCAATGCAGATCTGGACCTTGGAGATTAATGCTCCCAGCCTGCCAAGGATGAGGCAACCTTGATTTAAAAAAGAAAAAGATATCCTAATAATTCAACACAAGGTCTGTCTGTCCCTTCGTTCTCCAAATGGGGGTTTGTCCAAAACCTGGTTTGCAAGAGGTCGTTTGGCTAATGCAGAGAACTAGAAATGCCTTCCCTCTGTTTTGGTGATTGCACAAGCTATGTTTGCCCCCTTTTCGATATGTAAACATTTGAAGGCTTTCGTTTTCAGAAGTCGACCGTGTCACTTGGGGTTTTTAAACATTTTGTTCAGGGACTGGTCAGCTCTCTTTAGCTGCTTCTGAATTCGAAGCTTTCCTCAATTTAGAGAGGGAGGGAGGGAGAGAGCTAGAAGAGTTTAGAGTTTATTGGTTTTTTATACCGCCCTACTCCCGAAGGACTCAGGGCGGTGTACAGCCAGAATAAAAACAAATATCTAAAAGTTTTTAAAGTTTTTAAAAGACATACTAAACTTTGGCCTAAAAGTGGGGAAAAAAAACAACCAACCTTGATTCAAATTAATAAAAATGTGAATTTAAAAATCATGTTTTATGCCAGCCGGGCTTGTTGGAGCACGGTGGAAGGTGCGTAAGTCAGGGATAGTTCTTAATTCCGGGGGCCATTCGTTCCAGAGGACAGGGGCTCCCGCGGAGAAGGCTCTCCCCCTGGGTGTCGCCAGTCGACATTGTCTAGCCGACAAAAAGCCTTTCCTAGAAGGAAAGAAAAAAAAAGGGAAGAAAGAAGAAAAAATAGGGGAAAAAGAAAATAGGATAGAAAGGAAAAAATGGGGGGGAAAGGAAAGGAAAAGAAAAGAAAAAAATAGGGAAAAAAGAAAAATAGAAGGAAAGAAAGGAAAAAATGGAAAGGAAAAGAAAAAAGGTTGAAAGAATGGAAGAAAAAAAAAGGAAAGGAAAAAAAGAAATAGGAAGAAAGAAAGAAAAAAGAGAAAGAAAGAAAAATAAATAGGAAGGAAGGAAGGGGGAGAGAGAAAGAAAGAGAAAGAAAGGAAGGAAGGAAGGAAGAAAGAAAAAGAAAGAAAGAAAGAGAAAGAAAGAAAGAAAGAAAGAAAAAGAAAGAAAGAAAGAAAGAGAGAAAGAAAGAAAGAAAGAAAGAAAGAAAGAAAGAAAGAAAGAAAGAAAGAAAGAAAGAAAGAAAGAAAAAGGTTTCCTTACAGTTGTAACTGGAGCACTATCTGTATCACCAGTCACGTGCCGGTAAACTTTTAACAAGAGGCTCTACCCATTGTGCTTCATTGCCAGCTGCCAAACAGCTGATGGGTGCTACAGCTACAGAGGACCAACTCTGCTTTCAACTGGTTAGCAAACTTCCAAGAAGAATTAGTGCCAACACACTGCCATGAAGCAGCATAGGTTGGCTACAACCCACCGCTGGTAACCATCCTTATTAATGCTTTCCTACAGTTTGGGAAACTTATATGCAAATACCCCAGGGGTGGGAATTCATTTGCATTCTTTTTTTGGGGGGTGGGGTATGTCTGGTCTATAATTCATTGTACTTTCAACGTTTCTCCATCAAATCAACCTTTTTATGAGAGATAGTTTTTGTTTTCTTTTAAAACAATTAGAGATTGCAAAACTTTGCAAAACTGATTTCTAAGATGATCCTGCTAGCATCCTCATTCTTGCTTTTGGCGCTCCTGACCTCCAACGCGTGGGGTAATACTCTATGCCCAGGCAGCAAACTTTGGCTGCAAATGGCTTCATTATTGGATGATATGACTTTTTATTTATAAATTGTAATTAGGCAGGGTTTTAAATGGGTTTTTAGCACGGGTTTAAATAATTTAATATGTTTTAATGATGTATATTGTTTTATTGTGGTTTTAATAATGCCTGTGCGCCGCCCTGGGTCCTAACAAGGAGAAGGGCGGTGTATAAATTTGATAAAATAAAATAAAATAAATAAAATAAGGGGGATAAATGCAGGTTAAATGAATTACGGGTGATACGATGAGGGAGAGAGGGATAAATGCAGGTTGGATGAATTGCACTTGGGTCTTCTGGAACTGGCAGAGTTTAAGCCACGATCAGTTGGTCTCATTAGGGATCGATGGATGGAGAGAACCTTTTCATTCAGAGGGTGATTTAGGGAAAATAGATCTGGCAAGGAGCTTATGGCCCAAAGAAACAGAACAAGGAAAGGTTGGAAAAGAGAATATAGAACCATGGTGGGTAGGAGAGGGGGCCTGTCTGTCCTTCAAAGTTGGCCAGATGAGAAAAAAAGAATCCACAAATTTGATACCTCTACTTTGTTGAGATAGGTTAACGCAATCTTGAAAGGCTGACCGTTTTGTCTTCCTGGGGAAGTGAGTGAGAACTGAGTTCCAGCTTCTTAACGTTGTCCATGTTTCCAAGGGCCCATGGACGTGAAGTCCATGCTTCAAGCATGGTTGGGTTTCTGTAGACCTTCTCCGAGGTCATCTCTGGTTCTCTATGAGAGCGCCTAGCACCCTTCTTTTGACCAACTGGTCTCGGTTGAACAGAATGCTTGCACGACCCAAATATCGGCTAGACAAAGTGAGGTTTTGAGGAAGGACTAAAGGTTGGAGGCTTCATGGAAGAATTTGGAGTGGCCATTCTAGGTGGGAGAGGAAACCGAGGCAGGTGGGAACAGGATAGCTTTTATCTCAAGGAGATCAAAGGGCAACGTGCTGTCTTCTTCTGTTGCTTGTCCAACTGAGTTGGGGAGGATGGATTCCAGGACTCCTGGTATCACAGCATCATCTCAAGAACTTCCAGAAAGGAACATCCTATCCTGATCTGTGCGATGTGTGCTTATGTCTTCCAACTTGCAGGAGATGCAACAATCTCACTCGCCCAGCCTGTCTCCGTCTCGGCATCCCTGGGAAAAGCCATTCAGATCTCTTGCACCCTTTTTGGTGGCACCATGGCAACTCATACAATAAGCTGGCTTCAGCACCAACTGCCAAACCCTCCCAAATATCTTCTGTATTATAAAGATGGATCCAATCAAAGAAGGAAAACCGGAGTCTCAGATAGATTTGCGGCTTCCAAAGACGCTGGCCTTAACGCCTGCTATCTAACCATCTCTGAGGTCCAAGCAGCCGATGAAGCCACCTACTATTGCCTATCTTCCACAGGGTCAGAATACCACTGTGCTACACATGGTGGAGCAATGAAACCAAAACCCCTACCCCTTGGGGAATTCATTCACGACAGCTGCTAAGAGACGGGCAGCTGACTGACGGATTCAACTTAAGTTCTGAAGATGTTCTCCATCACGGTTCTGATCCATCACGGAATTAATTTGGGAAAACAGCTGGCAGAACTTGGGATTCAGATGTGAGGCTGGGCAACCCATTTGCATTCTGAATCCTCGCCCTTCCTCTGTGAATGGACATTAAAAAAACTCAACCAAGAATGTTCTTTCTGCACCAACTCAGGAAGCTCAAAGAGCTGCTGATTCTGTTCTACAGAGGAAGGATGGAGTCTTGTCTTCTGCACCTCCATCACTTTGGCCCTGCAACCCAACATGACAGACAGAGACTTCACAGGAGAATCAGAACTGCAGGAAAAACAATGGCTGCCAACCTGCCTTCCATGCAGGACCTGCACACTGCAGGAGTCAAGAAGAGGGCTGGGAAAATATCTACACACCCCTCGCATCCTGGACATAAATTGTTCCAACTCCTACTCTCAAAATGACTCAATAGGGCACTGCACACCAAGGCAACTAGACACAAGGACAGCCCCCTCCCCCGAATGCCATCACTCAGCTAAACAACTAATTCCCACAACACTGTCAATAATTTACTAAGACTGTAGTTATTCTTCTCTTGCTTCCTATCATCTCTCCCTACTTATGACTATAACCATGTTGCTTGTATCTTTCAATTTCTATTGTTTTTATTTGTTTTCTAGCACGATTTGATAGCTTATTAGTAACCTTGACTATCACTAAGTGTTGTATCTTTTTATTCTGGATGAATGTATTTTATTCTCCTTATGTACACTCATTCATTTCATTTCATTTATTCGATTTCTATACCGCCCTATCTCCCAAGATGGGACACTGAGAGCTTATGCCCCAGAGACAAATTCCTTGTGTTTCCAATCACACTAGGCCAATAAAGAATTCTCTTCTCTTCTCTTCTCTATTCTCTCCTCTCCTCTCCCTTCTCTTAATTTCTATTCTGTTCTGTTTCCTTCTTTCCCTATTCCTATTCCTATTCCTACTCTACTCTACTCTACTCTACTCTACTCTACTCTACTCTACTCTACTCTACTCTACTCTACTCCTTATTCTATTCTATTCTATTCCATTCTATTCCAGTCCATTCCATTACAATGTTGTTCTTATGGAATTCTCGGTCTGGATCCAACCTAGGTTTAATTAGACATGGTCCCTGTTGAAACGCACAGAAGTGGGTTGAGTTGATCCATTGGTCCATCGATCTCCAGGGAGAGGAGCCCGAAAGAGAAAGTCATGTGGTCACTTTGAAGGTGAGCGTATATGCAAAACCAAAGATATCTGCAAGCATCTCGACCAACTTCAGCCAACAGGAAACTATTTGTGTGTGAGGGTTGCGTCTATCTCACCATACTTCTTATTTGTGGTTAACGGTCATTCGGATTCCGGAAAACCACATTTATTTTTGCTGCCTCAGTCACCACCTCCCACGGGAGGAAACCCTTGGTTGATCTGAACGTCTGTTGGATTCATTCAAGCTGAAGAACCTTCTCCATCAACTGAAGCGAAGGTAGTGATTCAAAAGCCTTGCCATCAGGAGGAGCTCTAAGATCAAAAAACAAATCCCAGCTCTTGAGGTTCTTAAGCTTTGAGAAGGTCTACAATGAACTTGGAGAAATGGATCCATTGTCCTCTTCCTGCTGGGGTAGGTGGTATCTGCTGAATACCATGGAACTTTCATTAGCATATCTATCTATCTATCTATCTATCTATCTATCTATCTATCTATCTATCTATCTATCTATCTATCTATCTATCTATCTATCTATCATCTACAAATGGTTGTCTGTGTGTGTGTATGTTCCAGACAAATACTGCGGGATGGGGTAAGAGACCCCTCAAACCTTTAGGTGGATATCCATTTGTCTAAAGTGGTGTACGGTTTCCTGCCTAAGCAGGGGGTTGGACTAGAAGACCTCCAAGATCCCTTCCAACTCTGTTATTCTATATTCTATGCTCGCTTCTTTGATTAGACACTCTACATTTTTAGCAGCATGAAAAGATCGAGGAATATATCATTTCCATAGCAAGTGGAGCTTGAGGAAAAGGGGCTTTTATGTCCTACAGTTTGTGCGGTGGGGAGATTATGAAATGCTACCAGATATGATTTCCATCGTTTGTGTACAATTTCAAAATAAATCCTCTCTGGGATTCCCAAATATTTCTCCAGAGATCCATATAATCAATATATAAACCAATTTCATTGTAAACAAGTACAATGACAATAAAGATTACAATACAATACAATACAATAGCAGAGTTGGAAGGGACCTTGGAGGTCTTCTAGTCCAACCCCCTGCGTGGGCAGGAACCTTATACCATTTCAGACAAATGGCTATCTAACATCTTTTTGAAGACTTCCAGGGTTGGGGCATTCACAACTTCTGGAGGCAAGCTGTTCCAGAGGTTAATTTTCCTAACTGTCAGGAAATTTCTCCTTAGTTCTAAGTTGCTTCTCTCCTTGATTAGTTTCCACCCATTGCTTCTTGTCCTGCCCTCAGGTGCCTTGGAGAATAGTTTGACTCCCTCTTCTTTGTGGCAACCCCTGAGATATCGGAACACTGCTATCATGTCTCCCCTGGTCCTTCTCTTCATTATTATTATAATAATTAAACAAAGCTCACAAACCCTGCAAACACTAGCTAATGACAAAAGGGATCAATGGCCAATGTTATTTATTTTTATTGCCTTGAGTCCCTTCGGGGAGAGAGAGCGGGTTATAAATTAAAAAATTATTATTATTATTTCATTGTTATTTATTTTTATGTAGTACGTTGATCTGCCAATAACCTGTTCCATTAGAATGCAGGCAGGTGTATATTTGAAACCGAAACGCATTCGCCAGGAAGGAAAGGGAACTCAACTGAAAACTCAACTCAACTGAAAACAACAGTTAAATATATTTCAATGAAGTTTGGAGCAAAGAGTGAGCAAAAATGATTGGACCCACAATCATTCCCCTCCAGGAAGGAAGTACGGATTTGCATATAGGACATCTTTTCAAGCCGTCCCAAGACTTTAAATGAGAAGGCTGGGAGAACTTTGCTATGCTGCTCTGGTCTCCATTCATCACCATGGCGAGTTGCTATGGAGTCGTCATTGTCCTACTTTCTTGCTTTGGTGAGCATGGGGAAGGGCTGAAGTTGCGTAAACAACAACAACAACCCAACCCTGAGTTGTATGTGTTATGGTTTTAGTCAAGGATTTTGCCTCGGTTTTCCAAAGCAGTGTTGGAGAACCAGGGTGGCATTGTGGTGAAGGTGCTGGGTTAGAAGCTGGGGAATCTTTTGGCCTACTCTGATGCAAGGCATGGAAGCCAGCTAAATGGACCAGTCGCTTCCTCTGAGCCCAACCTGTGGAAGGTCATGGTTGGGAAAATACAAGGAGGAAGTCTTAGCTATGTCTATGTCGCCTTCTTCTTCTTCTTCTTCTTCTTCTTCTTCTTCTTCTTCTTCTTCTTCTTCTTCTTCTTCTTCTTCTTCTTCTTCTTCTTCTTCTTCTTCTTCTTCTTCTTCTTCTTCTTCTTCTTCTCCTCCTCCTCCTCCTCCTCCTCCTCCTCCTCCTCCTCCTCCTCCTCCTCCTCCTCCTCCAATATGAACAGAATTCTCCTTCCCTCTTTCTGTTCCCTATTATAAAACCTCCTTCTCTTCTTCCTCCTCCTCCTCTTCCTCCACTACTACAACTACTACTCTTACTCCTACTCCTTTTAATTCTAATTCTTTTCTTCTTCTTCTCCTCCTCCTTCTAATTCTCTTCCTCGTCCTCTAATTCTTCTTCTTCTTCTTCTTCTTCTTCTTCTTCTTCTTCTTCTTCTTCTTCTTCTTCTTCTTCTTCTTCTTCTTCTTCTTCTTCTTCTTCTTCTTCTTCTTCTTTCTCCTCCTCCTCCTCCTCCTCCTCCTCCTCCTCCCCTCCTTTCTCCCCCTCCCTCCTCCTCCTCCTTTCTCCTCCTCCCCCCATTCCTGATCTTCAATTTGCAACAACCCAGGATTCCTCTGTAGCCTCGCAAGACGGGAGGTTGACGATCTCATTCTCTGCAGGTGTCCTCTCCCAGGCTCGGCTGACTCAAAGCGGCCCCGTTTCAGTGGCCCTTGCAGGAACCGCCACCATAACCTGCACTCTGCAAGGGGTGGAGTTCATCAGCTCGGTGAACCCGTCCTGGTACCAGCAGATAGAAGAACAGTCCCCCAGGTTGCTCTTCTACAAGTCCAGGGAGAGGGCCTCCGGGATTCCCGACCGTTTCTCTGCAGACACTTTCGGCAACAACGCCAAGTTGACCATTTCGAGGGTGGAGGCGGGCGACGAAGGGAGCTACTACTGTGCCGTGTGGCATAACGATGAGTTACACACTGCTACCTTCAAGTGCAGAACTGAAACAGAAAGCCCTACTCACCGCCCAGACAGAGGAACCAAGGGAGTAGGAATAAACCCACAAGGTTCTTGCTTCTGTCCTTTCGAATTTCACATACTGGACAAGGCAGTGTGACTAATGGTACAACCGCAGCGATTCACTTAACAAATGTGGCAAGAAAACTCGTAAAATGGGGCAAAACTCACACAACAAGGTCTCACTTAGCAACATAAATTCTGGACTCCATTGTGGTCGTTAAGTCAAGGACCACCAGTATAGGATTATCTGAGGAATTTGGGAGAAGTGTGGAAGAGACTCATTTCACATCTTGTTACTAATTGTGGGTGGTAGAAGAAGGATATTACTACAGCTAGTCCTCAACGTACAATACAATACAATAGCAGAGTTGGAAGGGACCTTGGAGGTCTTCTAGTCCAACTCCCTGCCTAGGCAGGAAACCCTATACCATTTCAAACAAATGGTTCTCCAACATCTTCTTCAAGACTTGCAGTATTGGGGCATTCAAAACTTCTGGAGGCAACTTCTGTTCCACTGATTAATTGTTCTCACTGTCAGGAAATTCCTCCTCAGTTCTAAGTTGCTTCTCTCCTTGATTAGTTTCCATCCGTTGCTTCTTGTTCTGCCCTCAGGTGCTTTGGAGAATAGTTTGACTCCCTCTTCTTTGTGGCAACCCCTGACCACAATGTACGGCCACAATGGCGAGTAGAATTTCCGTTGCTGAACATGGCAGTTGTTAAGTGAGTGGTGTCTGATTCTACATACCACTTTTGCCCCATTTGTTAACCAAATCACTGCAAACATTGAGTGAATCCTGACATCGTTAAGCAAATCCCACTGACTTCGCTTGTTGGAAGCCAAGAAGGTCGCACATGGGGATCGCCGTCATAAATACAGGCCCCAAATTTGGATCACCTGACCGTGAGGATGCTGCAATGGTCGTATGTGTGAGGACTGTTCCTAAGTCACCTTTTTCAGTGCCTTTGTAACTTCAAACAGTCGCTAAATTAGTTTACCTGTCATTGCACCTCGTACAACGAAATTAAATGCCATCTTCTGAGTCCCTTCGGGGAGAGGGGGCGGTTTATAAATATAATAAATTATTATTATTATTACATTATAACGATAAAAATAAATTACAAACCTGCATCTTTCACATTCTATGCAATTGAATTTAAAGCCCCTGATATTGCATTAATATTGCACTACATCATAGAACCCAACATAGTTACTACTCAGGGATAGAAGCTGTTTTTCTGCTTCTTTCTCTTTGTTTTAATTATCCTGTACCGGCTGCCAGATGGTAATAGTTTTAAAAAAAGGGTGCCCAGGATGAGATGGATTTTTAAGAATGTTTTGAACTTCCTTAAGGCAGCGGGAGATATAAAGCTCTGGACAATGATGTTGACCCTCTGGAGCGCTCTCCTAACTGCCACGGTGCAATTGGCAAACTGGACACATAAATGAACGGTTTGTAAGTTGAGAACCACCTCCTGCTTGTCCATCTGGGAATCCCTGAGTGGTTTTTACGGTTCCGCTGTCCCTCTGCGCAATTCTTCCCTTCGGTGCGTCTGCAACCTTCAGGCGAGGCCGATAATAGCAATTTATCTCGTGAAGACGAGAGAGCTGAGCACATTGATCCGACCCAATGTGAGAACTGGCAGAAAACCTGCCTCCTCAGTGCTGACAAGCCTCACTTCGTTGCAGGTGGCGGAGCACAGAAGTCGCCATACGGAACAATTTTCAATAAAAAAAACAAGAACCAAAATAAAAATAAAATTAAAAAACACATGTGTCTTGAAATAGAAAGTAAGTCGAACAGCCCTGGCTTGCCCCCCCCCCCGCCCCTCTGTGCATGCATGTGCCCCCTCCCCCCCGCACCCACTGCATGCGCATACGACCCTCCCATGCCCCGTTTTGAGCCTAGTAGGCCTCCCTGAAGCCTTCTGGGAGCAAAAATGGGCCACAAAAGAGAGAGACTCCCCTGTGCCCCATTTTGGGCCTAGTAGGCCTCCCTGAAGCCTCCTGGAAGCAAAAATAAGCCACAAAAGGGAGAGACTCCCCTGTGCCCCATTTTGGGCCTAGTAGGCCTCCCTGAAGCATTCTGGGAGCAAGAATGGGCCACAAAAGGGAGAGACTCCCCTGTGCCCCATTTTGAGCCTAGTAGACCTCCCTGAAGCCTTCTGGGAGCAAAAATGGGCCACAAAAGGGAGAGACTCCCCTGTGCCCCATTTTGGGCCTAGTAGGCCCCCCTGAAGCCTTCTGGGAGCAAAAATGGGCCACAAAAGGGAGAGACTCCCCTGTGCCCCATTTTGAGCCTAGTAGAACTCCCTGAAGCCTTCTGGGTGCAAAAATGGGCCACAAAAGGGAGAGACTCCCCTGTGCCCCATTTTGGGCCTAGTAGGCCTCCCTGAAGCCTCCTGGGAGCAAAAATGGGCCACAAAAGGGAGAGACTCCCCTGTGCCCCATTTTGGGCCTAGTAGGCCTCCCTGACGCCTCCTGGGAGCAAAAATGGGCCGCATCCGCTCCTTTGCTTAGGTTCCAGCAATACTGAAATGTGGGAATGCAAAGGGCAGATCAATTTGGAATGTTCTGGAAAGAGAGGTGGAGTTGGATCTTCAATCCATTCCCCAAAGAGGAGATTCACCCATGAAATCTGCTGCCAGCCACTTTAGTTGAAAAGGTGTCTGTTAATCCAGTTGTAGCTATACTTCCTGAGCTGGACTGACTCCCAGTATACGTCTGGGTGTCATTTAGGTTTCTAGTCCTCCTTCTAAAGCTTTCGTGGCATGGGGGGCAGCTTAATGCAGGGACCACCTCTTTCCAATGGTCCACCTGACCCTCAGATCCTTTGCTTAGGTTCTCATGCTGAAATCTGGAAATCCCAGACAGATCAATTCTGGACGTTATGGGAAGAGAGGTGGGGTCGGAGTCTCTACCCTTCCTCCTTCTTCCTTCTGTGGAGACTCCCTGATGAAATCTCCTGCCAATCACCTCTTGCCCTTGTCCTGGAAATAGCTCTAGAGGCTTTAAAAGGGAGAAGGAGGAAGGGTATTTGCATGCCTTTGCATCTTCTCTTTCTTGCAGCTCAACTTAAGCGTGAGGAGAAGAGGTCCACCTAGAAGGAACTTTGGTTTCAGAAGATCAGTCCTTGCCCATTTCTTTGCCATGGCGCAACCGTTTGTCTTCCTCCTCTTCCTCCTCTCCTATTTCACTGGTAAAGTGTCCCATTGGCTGGCAAAGATCAAGCATCTTCTTCTCTTCCTTGGAAGATTTCTACATTTCTCGAATTATTCCCTTCTCTTAGTCCCCTTTTTCCTTTCCTTCATTTTAATTGAAATATTTCCCTCTGGTTGCATCTCAGTTGCCATTCATCTCTTTCCTTCCCTCTGCAGGTGCCTTGGCCCAGTTCACCATGACTCAACCAGCTTCTCTGTCGGTATCCCCTGAAGGAACCATCAGGATCCCCTGTACCAGGGAAGGGGGTAGCTTTTCTAACCACTATGTAAGCTGGTATCAGCAGAAACCTGGCACTAAACCCCTAACAGTGATCTATAAAGATAGTGAGAGGCCTTCTGGAATCCCTGAGCGATTTTCTGGTTCTGTCGATGTTTCCTCTAACACAGCCACATTGTCCATCTCCAACGTTCAACCAGAAGATGATGGTGACTATTACTGTTTGTCTGGTGATAGCAACAATCAGTGCACAGTGATTCCACCTTATGGGGAACTGTGACAAAAACCAGAAGGTGGCTCCGTCTTCCTTGAAGGCTTCGCTCAACACAAGTTGCAGGTGGTTTGACAGAAGAATCGCACCCAGCAAGGGAATATAGTTTCAACATTTTTGGCATCCTCGTTTCAAGTGATCCTCCTCTATGGGCTTCCCAGACAGCTTCTGAGAAGCAAATTCAATAAGAGAATTTGGATTGGCTCCACAACTAGTTTCACGAAAGAATTGCACACAGCCATGGAATATATTTTTGATGGCTTAAGCGTTGTCTTTTCCCCTTCTATGACCGTCCCAGTTTGCAATCTACAAACAATGTCCATGGGGGAAGCTAGATTCCCTTAACGACGGCATGATTCACTTGAGAACGGCAGTGTTCTTCTTAACAACCACGACAAAGACGTTGTCAAAGTGATTGTGACTCATGGAGGAACGAACCTCCTTGCTTAGTTACAGAACTTCTGGCTCCAATGGCAGTTGGAATTTCAAGGACCAGCTGTGTAGAAGGTGTCCATTCAGCTACCTGATTCATTTTCTATTCATGGCAATGACAATATGCTGAATTGCATTTGGGGAGGGGTTAGTATGTTTGGGGTGAAGCCCACCCCTTTGCTATTAGCACACACCCAAAACTAACCTCAAAGTCAGGTCACTTCCCTGAATTGGGAAGACAAACTTTGGGTGACCTCAAAGCATGGACTACTGCAATCTTCAGCCAATGGAGTTGCCCTTGAGGACTATCCATATGCTGAAAATAGTTATTTTTATTTATTTATTTATTTTATTTTATTTTTCACATTTATAACCCGCACCCATCTCACCACAAAGGGACTCGGGGCGGCGAACGGAGATTTAAAATCAATTATACATAAATACAAAATATTATTAAATAATAACTAAATTAAACCAATACCCTGCTTAAAATAAGTTTAAATTTAAAACCCAAATTACAATTTTGATTTGTTATAAAATAATGGGTGTGGAGTAGATCATGCTAGGCCGGCCAGATGAAAATAATAAGTTTTTAGGTGCCGGCGAAACAAGCGGAGGTCTGTGATGGAACGGAGGTCGGGCGGTGAAAAGGTGTCTGCTAATCCAGGTCACACCATTGTTTCCTGAATTGCACTAGCTCCCAATACACTTCTGGGTGTCATTTAAGTTTCTAGTCCTCCTTCTAAAGCTTTCATGGCATGGGGGCAGCTCCCTGCAGGGACTACCTCTTTCCAATGGTCCACCTGCCCATCAGATCTTTCACTTAGGTTCTAGTAGACTGAAATCTGGGAATCCCAAAGACAGATCAACTCTGGGTGTTATGGGAAGAGAGGTGGAGCTGGAGTCTCTACCCTTCCTCCTTCCTCCTTCCGTGGAGACTCCCCAATGACATCTCCTGCCAATCACCGCCTGCCTTTGTCGTAGAAATAGATCTGGAGGCTTTAAAAGGGAGAAGGAGGAAGGGTATTTGCATGCCTTTGCAGCTTCTCTTTCTTGCAGCTCAACTTAAGCATGAGTAGAAGAGGTCCACCTCGAAGGAACGTTGGCTTCGGAAGATCAGTGCTTGCCCATTTCTCTGCCATGGCCCAACCGTTTCTCTTCCTCCTCTTCCTCCTCACCTGCTTCACTGGTAAAGTATCCTGTTGGCTGGCCAAGATCAAGCATCTTCTTCTCTTCCTTGGAAGATTTCTACATTCCTGGAATTAGTCCCTTCTCCTCACCTCTTTTCTCCTTTTCCTTTCATCTGAATTAAGACATTTCCCTCTGATTGAACCTCAACTGCATTTCACTCCTTTCCTTCCCACTGCAGGCACCTTGGCCCAGTTCACCATGACTCAACCAGCTTCTCTGTCGGTATCCTATGGAGGAACAGTCAGGATCTCCTGCGCCAGGGAAGGTGGTAGCATTACCAGCTACTCTTTGTGCTGGTATCAGCAGAAACCTGGCACTCAACCCCAAGCAGTGATCTATAAGCATTCCATGAGACCTTCTGGAACCCCTGAGCGATTTTCGGGTTCCTATGATTCTCCCTCCAATTCGGCCACATTGACCATCTCCAACGTTCAACCAGAAGATGAGGCTGTTTATTACTGTACAACTCACGATGATGGTGCTCAATGCATAGTGACTGGACTTGATGGGGAAGTGTGACAAAAACCAGAAGGTGGCTCTGTCTTCCTTGAATGCTTCGCTCAACATTGGTGGCAGATGGTTTGACCCAAGAATGGCACACCGCCAGGAAATGTATTTTTCACAGTTTCAACACCGTCTTTTCATGTCATCCTCTTCTATGACCTTCCCAGCTAGCATTCTACAAACGAAGTCTATGGGGGAATCTGGATTCTCTCTCTTTTTTTTAATTGGAAAAGTTTTATTCAGACAGGTTTTCCCCCTTTTTACCCCCCCCCACATATAATATAAATCACATACAAATAGTATACCCCTCCCCTCCCCCCATCTTAGGATAAATTTCTCATTCAGATATTATACCCCCTCACCTCCCAACAAACATGATATAAATTTCTCTTAATATATCAATCTCCCATTAACACCATCTTCTAATTTAATTAAACATGTATAAATCATAGTATAACCGTATCCCATTATTCCCATCTCTATGTTAATTATCCACATATATTTCCCCACCCTCCACCCTAACCCACCCCCACCTCCCACTCAATCTGGATTCTCTTAACGACTGCATGATTCACTACGGTGATTTGCTTAACAACCGTGGTTGTAAATCGTAAAATTGGATGTGGCTCATGTATGAACCTCCTTGCTAGTTTTAGTTGTGTTGTAAATGGAGGGCTACCTTTGGAGAAGGAGTACATCCAACACAAAGAATCAGGTCCCTCAAGAGAGATGATCACATGCTGAATTGAATGTGGGGAGGGAGTCAGTGTGTTTGGGATGAAGCCCATTCCTTCGCTTTTAGCATACCCTGCACTAATCTCAAAGCCAGGTCACGTCCAAGATTGACCAAGATTGACCAAGATTTTTTTTTTTAATAACAATTTTTATTGGTTTTTACAAATTTTATAACAAAGGAAAGGTTATGTAATAATAATAATAATAATAATTTAATATTTCTAAACCGCACCCTCTCCCCACAGGGACTCGGGGCGGTGCACAGGCACAGTAAAACAATAAATACATATAAACATTTCATTAAAAATAAATTAAATCTAAACCTGTGCTAAAATTCCCATTAAAACTAAGCAATATTATAAACCCCAATAAAACCCCAAAGACAGAGAGACTATCCTAGGCCGGCCAGACGGAAGAAATAAGTTTTTAATTTGAGACGGAAGGGGCGGAGGTCCGTGGTCATCCTAATGTCGGGGGGAAGGTCGTTCCAGAGGGCTGGGCCCGCCACAGAGAGAGCCCTTCCCCTGGGCGTCGCCCGCTGACAAAGTCTAGTGGACGGCACCCGGAGAAGTCCCTCTCTGTGGGAGCGAATCGGCCGTGAGGATGTATGAGGCAGGATCCGATCCCGCAGATAGCTAGGTCCCGAGCCATGGAGCGCTTTAAAGATGATGATCAACACCTTGAAGCGCACCCGGAAGACGACAGGTAGCCAGTGCAGCTCGCGCAAGAGTGGTGTTACATGGGTAAACCTAGCGGTTCCCATAATTGCTCGCGCGGCTGCATTCTGGACTAGCTGAAGTCTCCGGGTGCACCTCAATGTAAGATATAAAAGAAATATTTTAGGGTTTCCATGTTGGAGATGGTGGTCACCTCCGAAGCTCCATACAAAGAGTGAAGGGTTTTTTCGGTGTAAGGTGGAATGGAATACATATATCATATCATAAATTCATGCATTCAATCATTTGTTTCTATTAACATCCGTTTAAGGATTACACTGTGTAAAGGAAAATCATTTTTGCGATCTGAGTCTTTTAGCTATTGTGTCTTCTTCCTTCCCGCCGGTGGGCGGAGCCATGGCCCCTCCCGTTCCCCCATTTTCGTCCTCCAGGATTGAGGAGTGTTTTTTTAAGAAAGGCTTCTGCCTCTTCTATTGTTTTAATTCTAACTCTACCTCCCTCCCAGAACACCAACATTCCTTCAGGCATTGACCATTTGAACCACAACCCCTTTTTATATAATTTTTTGGATAAGGAGGAATACTTCAGCTGACACATTTCAACCCCCTAGCCCCACCCCACAGGGGAGTCTTAAAAATGAGATTCTATAGGTTTTGAAGGAAGGAATGAAGGGGACCCCTAAGAAACAGATAGAATGAGAAAATATATCCATTATTTTTCAACACCTCTTGCAACTTATTTTAAAAGTCTAAAAAGGGACAATTGAAATGAAATATTGCTTTCAGAAATACAAGTGTTTCCCACTTTTCTGCCCTGGCCCAAATGTTTCTTCCTGGGTTCTTACTCCTCCCTTACTCCAGTAGGAAGATATTGTTTTCTATGAGGTTCTGTTTGGAGAAAGGAGGGACGAATGGGACAGAACTGACTTCAACTCTCTTCTTGGAATTGAAAGTGTTTGGAATTTTGCACCCTCTGAGCCTTGTGATTCTCCAGTACAGGCGACATTCCTGAAATGGGACCTTCTGTTTGAGGAGCAGCTAAACACTCCGCACCAGAAGGAATTGTGCACAACTTTGCGTTGTGTACCAGTTGTGTGCCTTCCCGAATGAGATGCGGTGCTTATGGTCACAAATATTTGGATTACCTCCCAAATGAATGACTGCAATGTGCAGTCAAGAGGGTTGCAGTTGAAGAGTCTCTATAAGGTGCAAATGGTTGAAACCGTGTCTATTAATCCAGGTATATCTGTACCTCCTGAGCTACACTAGCTCCAAATAGTCTTCTGGGGGCCATTCAAGATGCTAGTCCTCCTTCTAAAGCTTTCATGGCACGGGGGGCAGCTTAATGGGGGGACCACCTCTTTCCAATGGTGCAGCTACCCATCAGGTTCCATCATGCTGAAATCTGGGAATCCCACAGAGAGATCAATTCTGGATGCTAAGGGAAGAGAGGTAGAGTTGGACTCTCTACCCTTCCTCCTCCCGTGGAGACTCACCAATGACATCTCCTGCCAATCACTGCCTGTCTCTGTCATAGAAATAGCTCTAGAGGCTTTAAAAGGGAGAAAGAGGAAGGGTATTTGCATGCCTTTGCAGCTTCTCTTTCTTGCAGCTCAACTTAAGCGTGGGGAGAAGAGGTCCACCTAGAAGGAACTTTGGTTTCAGAAGATCAGTCCTTACCCATTTCTCTGCCATGGCCCAACCGTTTGTCTTCCTCTTCTTCCTCCTCACCTGCTTCACTGGTAAAGTATCCCATTGGCTGGCAAAGATCAAGCATCTTCTTCTCTTCCTTGGAAGATTTCTACTTTCCTGGAATTATTCCTTTCTCCTAGTCCCCTTTTTCTTTTCTTTCAGTTGAATTAAAATATTTCCCTCTGGTTGCATCTCAGTTGCATTTCATCCCTTTTCTCTGCCCTGCAGGTTCCTTGGCCCAGTTCACCATGACTCAACCACCTTCTCTGTCGGCATCTCCTGGAGGAAAAGTCAGGGTCACCTGTACCAGGGCAGGTGGTGGCATTACTAGCTACTATGTGAGCTGGTATCAGCAGAAACCTGGCTCTAAACCAATACTAGTGATTTACAATTATTCTGTCAGACCTTCTGGAATCCCTGAGCGATTTTCTGGTTCTTATGATTCTTCCGCCAATTCGGCCACATTGACCATCTCCAACATTCAACCAGAAGATGAGGCTGACTACTACTGTTTGTCTTATGATGGCAGTTATCAGCGCACAGTGATTCCACCTTATGGGGAACTGTAACAAAAACCAGAATGCATCTTGCCCTTCCTTTGAGGCTTCGCTGAACATAGGTTGCAGGTGGTTTTAGAAAAGAATGGCGCACAGTCAGAGCATGTGTTTTCGAGAGTTTCAGTTCCATCTTTCCATGGGAGCCCCTTCTAGGATGTTCTCAGATAGCATACTACAAACAAAGTTGATGGACGAAACCAGGTTGGACTGCATGATTCACTTAACAACTGCAGGGGCTTGCTTAACAACTGTGGCAAAGATGGTCATCAAATTGAATGTGACTCGTAAGACCCTCCTTACTTAGCCGCAGAAATTATGGCTTTAATTGTGATCACAAATTGTGGGCGACCTATATAGAAGCTGTACATTCAACACAAGGAATCAGGTCCCTCAATGGAGGTGAATTGAATCTGGGGAGGGGTTAATGTGTTTGAGGTGAAGCCCCTAACCTCAATGCCAGGTGTCACTTCCCAGAATTGGGGGGAGCACCTGAGTGATTTAAAACCCCTAACCCCACCCCAAAGGGGAGTCTTAAAATGAGATTCTCTACATACCCTCTTTTTTTAGTTCTTGAAGGGATGAATGAAGGGGACCTCTAAGAAATGGATTGTCAGGTCTGCTTCACCGATAACCAAGAAAGAAACCTCTCGACTCCATTATTAGTGGAATTAAAAGTACTTTTACTGGTTAAGGAATGAATAGCATAGATGCTAAGCAAGGTCTGAAGCATTTAGGCGTGAAAGCATACATATCAATACATGTCCAACCCCCTTCCCCCTTCCATGGTCCAATGTGTAAAGCCCCTAGGTGTCACGTGGCTTCATCTTCAAAAGGCATCATCAGGTTGGCATGTAAGACCGTTGACCTTGACCATAAGATGACCCAAGCACCGGTACACACAATAGATGGTAACAGTAGATGGCACCAGAGTATTTCCTTCTGCAACTCACTCTCCTGCACCGTACAGTCCCAAATCCCATGCAAAGCTCCTCCCCCCCCCCCCCCCCCCGTTTCATATGGCAGCCAGGAAAGCGAAGGCTGACACGGATAGAATGAGAAAATATTCCCATTATTTTGCAACGTCCCTTCTTGCAACTTAATTTAAAAGGAGACAAAGGGACAATTGAAATGAAATGTTGCTTTCAGAAATACAACTCTTGCCCACTTCTCTGCCACGGTTCAGATGTTTCTCTTTGGGTTCTTACTCCTCCCCTACTCCAGTAGTAAGATATTGTTTTCTATGAGGAGCTCAGTGTTTATTTCCCTTACTAGGAAGATTTCTAGTTTTGTGACAATTTGGACCTCTCTCCTCCTCCTTTCTCCTTTCCTAACCCAATAAACTGCATTTCGGTCTGATGGCATCTCAACTTCTCTTTGCCTTCCCACTCCCCAGGTACAATCCTCCATTGGGAAACATCCGTTTAATTCCCAAAGGTATTTTTCTCATCTGGAATCCCTGAGGGATTTTTCCACTTCTGTGCCGACCCTTCCTCCAGTTCAGCCCCTCGTCCATTTCCAACTTCCACGCAGAAGAAAAGGCTGATTATTGCCCTTGGTGCCCTCATGGGGGGCCCCAAATCACAGTGAGAAGAGAAATTAGGGGAAGAGAGGTGGGGTCGGAGTCTCTACCCTTCCTCCTCCTTCCTTCTGTGGAGACTCCCCGATGAAATCTCCTGCCAATCACCTCTTGCCCTTGTCCTGGAAATAGATCTAGTGGCTTTAAAAGGGAGAAGGAGGAAGGGTATTTGCATGCCTTTGCATCTTCTCTTTCTTGCTGCTCAACTTAAGCGTGAGGAGAAGAGGTCCACCTAGAAGGGACTTTGGTTTCAGAAGATCAGTCCTTGCCCATTTCTCTGCCATGGCCCAAGCGTTCCTCTTCCTCCTCTTCCTCCTCACTTACTTCACTGGTAAAGTATCCTGTGGACTGGCAAAGATGAAGCATCTTCTTCTCTTCCTTGGAAGATTTCTACATTTCTGGAATTATTCCCTTCTCTAAGTCCCCTTTTTCCTTTCTTTCATTTTAATTGAAATATTTCCCTCTGGTTGCATCTCAGTTGCATTTCATCCCTTTTCTCTGCCCTGCAGGTTCCTTGGCCCAGTTCACCATGACTCAACCAGCTTCTCTGTCGGAATCCCCTGGAGGGACAGTCAGGATCACCTGTACTAGGGCAGGTGGTGGCATTACTAGCTACTATTTGAGCTGGTATCAACAGAAACCTGGCTCTAAACCAGTACTAGTGATCTATAGTTATTCAAACAGACCTTCTGGAATCCCTGAGCGATTTTCTGGTTCTTATGATTCTTCCGCCAATTCGGCCACTTTGACCATCTCCAACGTTCAACCAGAAGATGAGGCTGACTATTACTGTTTGTCTTATGATGGCAGTTATCAGCGCACAGTGGTTGCACTTCATGGGGAACTTTGACAAAAACCAGAAGGTGTCTCCGTCATCCTTGAAGCTTCACTGAATATAGGTTACAAAAGAAGAGGCTGATTATTGCCCTTGGTGCCCTGAGGGGGGCCCCCAAATCACAGTGAAAAGAGAAATTGGCCAAGAGCTGAGAAAGCATCTTAAGCCTTCTCTGAAGCTTCCCTTCGCATTGGGGCAGGTAGCTATGCCTGTCGGTTTTTAGTAAAGAATAAAAATGACAATTTGATGTCAGGCTGTAAAAAAGGCATTGAACCAGTCTTGGAGAACATGGAGTAGAGAAGATACAAGCGGAGTAACATGTGTGTGTTTTGCGTGATTGTGTGTGGTTGCTTGTTGTTTGATCCACCCTTTCATTGCCTTACGGTTCCTATCTTTCCTTCAGAGATGAATTAATCCTCTCCAAGACCTTGGTGCCTCTTTTCCCATCAATTCTTTTAGGATACTGGAAAAAGTCCAATTTCTAGGTGGTTTCTGCACTGCCCTTCATGCCTCTATGCTCAGTAAGGGGCCTCTAAAGACCCCATTCAGGTCATCACTTGGTTGCTGAGGAGGTTCTGCCTGGAGGAGGTAAGGATGAATGGGACGGAACCGACTTCAACTCTCTTCTTGGAATTGAAAGTGTTTGGAATTTTGCACCCTCTGAGTCTTGTGATTCTCCAGTACAGGCGACATTCCTGAAATGGGACCTTCTGTTTGAGGAGCAGCTAAACAGTCCGCACCAGAAGGAATTTTGCACAACTTTGCGTTGTGTACCAGTTGTGTGCCTTCCCGAATGAGATGCGGTGCTTATGGTCACAAATATTTGGATTACCTCCCAAATGAATGACTGCAATGTGCAGTCAAGAGGGTTGCGGTTGAAGAGTCTCTATCAGCTGCAAATGGTTGAAACCGTGTCTATTAATCCAGATACATCTGTACTTCCTCAGCTGCACTAGCCCCAGATAGTCTTCTGGGGGCCATTCAAGGTTCTAGTCCTTCTTCTAAAGCTTTCATGGCCTGGGGGCAGCTTACTGGATGGACATCTCTTTCCAATGCTCCACCTGCCCATCAGATCCTTGGTTTAGGTTCCAACATGCTGGAATCCGGGCATCCTAAAACAGAGATTAATTCAGGATGTTATGGGAAGAGAGATGGAGTTGGACTCTCTACTCTTCCTCCTTCCATCTTCAGTGGAGACTCCCCAATGAAATCTCCTACTAGCCACCTCTTGCCCTTGTCCTGGAAATAGATCTAGAGGCTTTAAAAGGGAGAAAGAGGAAGGGTATTTGCATGTCTTTGCATCTTCTCTTTCTTGCTGCTCAATTTAAACGTGAGGAGAAGAAGTCCTCCTAGAAGGAACTTTGGTTTCTGAAGATCAGTGCTTGCCCATTTCTCTGTCATGGCCCTACCGTTTCTCTTCCTTCTCTTCCTCCTCACCTACTTCACTGGTAAAGTATCCTGTTGACTGGCAAAGATCAAGCATCTTCTTCTCTTCCTTATTTCTCTTCCATATTTCCCTCTGGTTGCATCTCAGTTGCAGTTCATCCCTTTTCTCTGCCCTACAGGTGCCTTGGCCCAGTTCACCATGACTCAACCACCTTCTCTGTCGGTATCCCCTGGAGGAACCATCAGGATCCCCTGTACTAGGGAAGGTGGTAGTTTGTCTGACCACTATGTGAGCTGGTATCAGCAGAAACCTGGCACTAAACCTCTAGCAGTGATCTATAAAGATAGTCAGAGACCTTCTGGAATCCCTGAGCGATTTTCTGGTTCTGTCGATGTTTCCTCTAACACAGCCACATTGTCCATCTCCAACGTTCAACCAGAAGATGATGGTGACTATTACTGTTTGTCTGGTGATAGCAACAATCAGTGCACAGTGATTCCACCTTATGGGGAACTGTGACAAAAACCAGAAGGTGGCTCCGTCTTCCTTGAAGCCTTCGCTCAACTGAGTTTGCAGGTGGTTTGACAAAAGAATTGCACTCACCAAAGGAATATAGTTTCAACATTTTTGGCATCCCCTTTTCATGTGGTTCCCCCTCTTTGGCCTTTCCAGCCAGCTTCTGAGAAGCAAATTCAGTAAGAGAAGTCGGATTGGCTTCATAATTGTAATTCACTTCAAAAAAAAAAAACAGTCATTGTTTAACAACCCTGGCCAAAAGATTGTTTAATGTGACTCATACGGGGACTGCATTGCTTAGCAATGACAATCCTGGTTTAAACTCTGCTCATAAATTGAGGACTACCTACCCAGATAGTTTTCATACAACACACTGACTCAGATCCCTGAACGGATATGACCAGATGCTGCATTGAGTGTTGTTTGTAAACTTGCAAAGGGTTTAGTGTGCTTAAGGGCAAGAGCCATCTCTTTGTTTTTATAGCAAACCTTGAAGTCAGGTCTCTTCACTGAATGGACTATGGCAATGGGCATTCAATGGGGTTGCCCTTGAAGAGTATCTATATGCTGAACATAGTTGAATAACCTATAACCTTGAATAAATAACAAGAAGCAATGGGTGGAAACTGATCAAGGAGAGAAGCAACTTAGAACTAAGGAGAAATTTCCTGACAGTTAGAACAATTAACCTCTGGAACAGCTTGCCTCCAGAAGTTGTGAATGCACCAACCCTGGAAGTCTTTAATAAGATGTTAGATAGCCATTTGTCTGAAATGGTATAAAGTTCCTGCCCACGCAGGGGGTTGGACTAGAAGACCTACAAGGTCCCTTCCAACTCTGCTATTGTATTGCATTGTATTGACATCTTTTGATATATTCCCATCCTGCCTGAGAACGCATGTAACTTTTGATCTGTGCTCTTCTAACAGGGTGCCAAATGGCCAATCGTGAGAACCCGTCTGTTAATCCAGGTTACACCATTGTTTCCTCAATTGTAGTAGTTTCCAATAAGATTCTGGGGGCCATTCAAGGTTCTAGTCCTTCTTCTAAAGCTTTCATGGCCTGGGGGCAGCTTACTGGATGGACATCTCTTTCCAATGGTTCACCTGCCCATCAGATCCTTGGTTTAGGTTCCAACATGCTGGAATCCGGGCATCCTAAAACAGAGATTAATTCAGGATGTTATGGGAAGAAAGATGGAGTTGGACTCTCTACTCTTCCTCCTCCATCTTCAGTGGAGACTCCCCAATGAAATCTCCTACTAGCCACCTCTCATCTTTGTCCTGGAAATAGCTCTAGAGGCTTTAAAAGGGAGAAAGAGGAAGGGTATTTGCATGCCTTTGCATCTTCTCTTTCTTGCTGCTCAACTTAAGCGTGAGTAGAAGAGGTCCTCCTAGAAGGAACTTTGGTTTCAGAAGATCAGTCCTTGCCCATTTCTCTGCCATGGCCCAAGCGTTCCTCTTCTTCCTCTTCTTCCACACCTATTTCACTGGTAAAGTAACCTGTTCACTAGCAAAGATCAATCATCTTCTTCTCTTCCTTGGAAGATTTCTACGTTTCTGGAATTATTCCCTTCTCCTAGTCCCCTTTTTCTTTTCTTTCATTTTAATTGAAATATTTCCCTCTGGTTGCATCTCAGTTGCAATTCATCCCTTTCCTTCCTCCTGCAGACACCTTGGCCCAGTTCACCATGACTCAACCACTTTCTCTGTCGGTGTTGCCTGGAGGGCTAGTCAGCATCAGCTGTACCAGGGCAGGGGGTAGCATCAGTGACTCCTATGTGAGCTGGTATCAGCAGAAACCTGGCACTAAACCCCTAGCAATGATCTATGAATATTCTGAGAGACCTTCTGGAATCCCTGAGCGATTTTCTGGTTCTATTGATTCTTCCTCTAACACAGCCACATTGTCCATCTCCAACGTTCAACCAGAAGATGATGGTGACTATTACTGTTTGTCTTATGATAGCAATGCTCAGTGCACAGTGATTCCACCTTATGGGGAACCGTGACAAAAACCAGAAGGTGGCTCAGTGTTCCTTGAAGGCTTCGCTCAACACAAGTTGCAGGTGGTTTGACAAAAGAATTGCATGCAGCCAAGACTTGTGGTTTCAACAGTTTCAGCCTCCTCTTTTCATGTCATCAACTTCCATCACCTCCCCAGCTAACATTCTACGAAGAATATAATAATACAATAGCAGAGTTGGAAGGGACCTTGGAGGTCTTCTAGTCCAACTCTCTGCCTAGGCAGGAAACCTTATACCATTTCAGACAAATGGCTATCCAACATCTTCTTAAAGACTTGCAGTGTTGGGGCATTCACAACTTCCGGTGGCAAACTGTTCCACAGATTAATTGTTCTCACTGTCAGGAGATTTCTCCTCAGTTCTAAGTTGCTTCTCTCCTTGATTAGTTTCTACCCATTGCTTCTTGTCCTGCCCTCAGGTGCTTTGGAGAATAGCTTGACTCCCTCTTCTTTGGGGCAGCCCCTGAGATATGGGAAGGCTGCTATCATGTCTCCCCTAGTCCTTCTTTTCATTAAACTAGACATACCCAGTTCCTGCAGGCGTTCTTCATATGTTTGAGCCTCCAGTCCCCTAATCCTCTTTGTTGCTCTTCTCTGCATTCTTTCTAGAGTCTCCACATCTTTTTTACATCGTGGCGACCAAATATCAATAGAGATTAATTCCCAGATTCCCATAACAACTACAGGGATTTGCTTAATGACCGTGGCAAGGACGGTCGTAGAATTGGATGTGATTCGTGTAAGGACCTCCTTGCTGGTTCCAGTTGTGTTGTAAATGGAGGGCTACCTGTAGAAAAGGTGTACATTCAACACCAGGAATTTATTTATTTATTTGATTTGTAGACCGCACCCTCTCCCTGAAGGGACTCGGGGCGGTGCACAGGACTTTAAAAACATATATAAATACAACAATACAATATTAAAAATAAAATTAAATAATTTACCTGCGCTAAAAAATTTTAAAATCTTAAAACCTTAAAACCCTTTATATTAATCCCAGCAATCCCTATTAAAACAATTTAAATTTATATTACAGCCTAGGGAGGATAGATTAGGCCAGGCCGGCCAGATGAAAAAAGTAAGTTTTCAGCTTTTGGCGGAAGGAGCGGAGGTCCGTGGTTGTTCTCAGTTCGGGGGGTAGGTCATTCCAGAGGGTCGGCCCCATCACAGAGAAGGCCCTTCCCCTGGGCGTCGCCCGCTGGCACTGCCTAGTGGACGGCACCCGGAGAAGCCCCTCTCTGTGGGAGCGAATCGGCCGCAGGGATGTATGGGGTAGGATGCGATCCCGCAAATAACTAGGTCCCGTGCCATGGAGCGCTTTGAAGATGGTAATCAATACCTTGAAGCGCACACGAAAGACCACAGGCAGCCAGTGCAGCTCGCGCAGGAGTGGTGTTACGTGGGAGAACCTGGAGGCTCCCAGGACTGCCCGCGCGGCCACGTTCTGGACTAGCTGTAGTCTTCGGGTGCACCTCAAGGGAAGCCCAATGTAGAGAGCGTTACAATCAGGTCCCTAGATGGAGATGACCACTGGCTAAGTTGAATTTGGGGAGGGGTTAATGTGTTTGGGGGGAAGCCCACCCTGCACTAACCTCAAAGTCAGGTCACTTCCCTGAATTGGGGGGGAGCAACTGCACTAGCTTCCCATATTCTTCCCCATGTTTAAGTTTCTAGTCCTCCTTCTAAAGCTTTCATGGCACGGGGCAGGGGCAGCTTAATGCAGGGACCGCCTCTTTCCAATGGTCCACCGGCCCATCAGATCCTTTGCTTGAGTTCCAACATGCCCACCCTGGGTCCTTTTTTAGGAGAAGGGCGGGGTATAAATGTAATAAAATAAAAATAAAATAAAATGCTGGAATCTGGGAACCCCAAAGACAGATCACAGTTTTAATTGTTGCCCGCTTCTCTGCCCTGGCCCATCTGTTTATCCTTGGGTTCTTTCTCCTTCCCTACTCCAGTAGTAAAGTATCTCTTTGTAAGAGGAGCTCAACGTTTAATCATAGCCACAGAATGAGAGCCACAGAAATTCTGGCTTGAATTGTAGTCACAAATGGAGGGCTACCTATATGGAAGGTGTGCATTCAACACAAGGAATCGGGCCCCTTAATGGAGATGGCCGCATGCTGAATTGAATCTGGGGAGGAGTTAGGAGTTAGAGTTGTGTTTGGGGGAAACCCACCCCTCTGCTTTCAGCACCCCCAGCACTAACTTCAAAGTCAGGTCACTCCCCTAAATTGGGGGGGGGGGGAGAGCAGCTGACACATCTGACCCCCCCTAACCCCACTGGATGTCAATTCTGGGTGTTATGGAAAGAGAGGTGGGGTTGGAGTCTCTACCCTTCCTCCTTCCGTGGAGACTCCCCAATGGAATCTCCGGCCAATCACCGCCTGCCTTTGTTGTAGAAATAGCTCTGGAGGCTTTAAAGGGGAGAAGGAGGAAGGGTATTTGCATGCCTTTGCAGCTTCTCTTTCTTGCAGCTCAACTTAAGCGTGAGGAGAAGAGGTCCACCTAGAAGGAACTGTGGCTTCAGAAGATCAGTCCTTGCCCATTTCTCTGCCATGGCCCAAGCGTTCCTCTTCTTCCTCCTTATGGGCTTCACTGGTAAAGTAACCTGTTGACTGGCAAAGATCAAGCATCTTCTTCTCTTCCTTGGAAGATTTCTACATTTCTGGAATTATTCTCTTCTCTTAGTCCCCTTTTTCCTTTCTTTCAGTTGAATTAAAATGTTTCTTTCTTATGGCATCTTCGATGCATTTCATTCCCTTTTCTTCCCTCTGCAGGTGCCTTGGCCCAGTTCACCATGACTCAACCACCTTCTCTGTCGGTGTTGCCTGGAGAGACAGTCAGCATCAGCTGTACCAGGGCAGGGGGTAGCATCAGTGACTCCTATGTGAGCTGGTATCAGCAGAAACCTGGCACTAAACCCCTAGCAATGATCTATGAAGATTCCGAGAGACCTTCTGGAATCCCTGAGCGATTTTCTGGTTCTATTGATTCTTCCTCTAACACAGCCACATTGTCCATCTCCAACGTTCAACCAGAAGATGATGGTGACTATTACTGTTTGTCTGGTGATAGCAATGCTCAGTGCACAGTGATTCCACCTTATGGGGAACCGTGACAAAAACCAGAAGGTGGCTCCGTGTTCCTTGAAGGCTTCGCTCAACACAAGTTGCAGGTGGTTTGACAAAAGAATTGCACGCAGCCAAGACTTGTGGTTTCAACAGTTTCAGCATCCTCTTTTCATGTCATCACCTTCCATTACCTCCCCAGCTAACATTCTACAAAGAATATAATAATACAATAGCAGACTTGGAAGGGACCTTGGAGGTCTTCTAGTCCAACTCTCTGCCTAGGCAGGAAACCTTATACCATTTCAGACAAATGGCTATCCAACATCTTCTTAAAGACTTGCAGTGTTGGGGCATTCACAACTTCCGGTGGCAAACTGTTCCACAGATTAATTGTTCTAACTGTCAGGAGATTTCTCCTCAGTTCTAAGTTGCTTCTCTCCTTGATTAGTTTCTACCCATTGCTTCTTGTCCTGCCCTCAGGTGCTTTGGAGAATAGCTTGACTCCCTCTTCTTTGGGGCAGCCCCTGAGATATGGGAAGGCTGCTATCATGTCTCCCCTAGTCCTTCTTTTCATTAAACTAGACATACCCAGTTCCTGCAGGCGTTCTTCATATGTTTGAGCCTCCAGTCCCCTAATCCTCTTTGTTGCTCTTCTCTGCATTCTTTCTAGAGTCTCCACATCTTTTCTACATCCTGGTGACCAAATATCAATAGAGATTAATTCCCAGATTCCCATAACAACTGCAGGGATTTGCTTAATGACCGTGGCAAGGACGGTCGTAGAATTGGATGTGACTCGTGTAAGGACCTCCTTGCCGGTTTCAGTTGTGTTGTAAATGGAGGGCTACCTGTAGAAAAGGTGTACATTCAACACTAGGAATTTATTTATTTTATTTATTTGATTTGTAGACCGCACCCTCTCCCCGAAGGGACTCGGGGCGGTGCACAGGACTTTAAAAACATACATAAATACAACAATACAATATTAAAAATAAAATTAAATAATTTACCTGCGCTAAAAAATTAACATTTTAAAATCTTAAAACCTTAAAGCCCTTTATATTAATCCCAGCAATCCCTATTAAAACAATTTAAATTTATATTACAGCCTAGGGAGGATAGATTAGGCCAGGCCGGCCAGATGAAAAAAGTAAGTTTTGAGCTTTTGGCGGAAGGAGCGAAGGTCCGTGGTTGTTCTCAGTTCGGGGGGTAGGTCGTTCCAGAGGGTCGGTCCCATCACAGAGAAGGCCCTTCCCCTGGGCGTCGCCCGCTGGCATTGCCTAGTGGACGGCACCCGGAGTAGTCTCTCTCTGTGGGAGCGAATCGGCCGCAGGGATGTATGGGGTAGGATGCGATCCCGCAAATAACTAGGTCCCGTGCCATGGAGCGCTTTGAAGATGGTAATCAATACCTTGAAGCGCACCCGAAAGACCACAGGCAGCCAGTGCAGCTCGCGCAGGAGTGGTGTTACGTGGGAGAACCTGGAGGCTCCCAGGACTGCCCGCGCGGCCGCGTTCTGGACTAGCTGTAGTCTTCGGGTGCACCTCAAGGGAAGCCCCATGTAGAGAGCGTTACAATCAGGTCCCTAGATGGAGATGACCACCGGCTAAGTTGAATTTGGGGAGGGGTTAATGTGTTTGGGGGGAAGCCCACCCTGCACTAACCTCAAAGTCAGGTCACTTCCCTGAATTGGGGGGGAGCAACTGCACTAGCTTCCCATATTCTTCCCCATGTTTAAGTTTCTAGTCCTTCTAAAGCTTTCATGGCACGGGACAGGGGCAGCTTAATGCAGGGACCGCCTCTTTCCAATGGTCCACCGGCCCATCAGATCCTTTGCTTGAGTTCCAACATGCCCACCCTGGGTCCTTTTTTAGGAGAAGGGCGGGGTATAAATGTAATCAAATAAAAATAAAATAAAATGCTGGAATCTGGGAATCCCAAAGACAGATCACAGTTTTAATTGTTGCCCGCTTCTCTGCCCTGGCCCATCTGTTTATCCTTGGGTTCTTTCTCCTTCCCTACTCCAGTAGTAAAGTATCTCTTTGTAAGAGGAGCTCAACGTTTAATCATAGCCACAGAATGAGAGCCACAGAAATTCTGGCTTGAATTGTAGTCACAAATGGAGGGCTACCTATATGGAAGGTGTGCATTCAACACAAGGAATCGGGCCCCTTAATGGAGATGGCCGCATGCTGAATTGAATCTGGGGAGGAGTTAGGAGTTAGAGTTGTGTTTGGGGGAAACCCACCCCTCTGCTTTCAGCACCCCCAGCACTAACTTCAAAGTCAGGTCACTCCCCTAAATTGGGGGGGGGGGGGGGAGAGCAGCTGACACATCTGACCCCCCCTAACCCCACTGGATGTCAATTCTGGGTGTTATGGAAAGAGAGGTGGGGTTGGAGTCTCTACCCTTCCTCCTTCCGTGGAGACTCCCCAATGGAATCTCCGGCCAATCACCGCCTGCCTTTGTCGTAGAAATAGCTCTGGAGGCTTTAAAGGGGAGAAGGAGGAAGGGTATTTGCATGCCTTTGCAGCTTCTCTTTCTTGCAGCTCAACTTAAGCGTGAGGAGAAGAGGTCCACCTAGAAGGAACGTTGGCTTCAGAAGATCAGTCCTTGCCCATTTCTCTGCCATGGCCCAAGCGTTCCTCTTCTTCCTCCTCATGGGCTTCACTGGTAAAGTAACCTGTTGACTGGCAAAGATCAATCATCTTCTTCTCTTCCTTGGAAGATTTCTACATTTCTGGGATTATTCTCTTCTCTTAGTCCCCTTTTTCTTTTCTTTCAGTTGAATTAAAATGTTTCTTTCTTATGGCATCTTAGATGCATTTCATTCCCTTTCCTTCCCTCTGCAGGTGCCTTGGCCCAGTTCACCATGACTCAACCACCTTCTCTGTCGGTGTCGCTTGGAGAGACAGTCAGCATCAGCTGTACCAGGGCAGGGGGTAGCATCAGTGACTACTATGTGAGCTGGTATCAGCAGAAACCTGGCACTAAACCCCTAGCAATGATCTATGAAGATTCCGAGAGACCTTCTGGAATCCCTGAGCGATTTTCTGGTTCTATTGATTCTTCCTCTAACGCAGCCACATTGTCCATCTCCAACGTTCAACCAGAAGATGATGGTGACTATTACTGTTTGTCTTATGATAGCAATGCTCAGTGCACAGTGATTCCACCTTATGGGGAAGTGTGACAAAAACCAGAATGCATCTCAGCCTTCCTTGAATGCTTCGCTCAACAGGTTGCAGACAGTTTGACAAAAGAATTACACACAGCCAGGACCCTTATTTTCGATGGTTCTAACATCCTGGAGTCATGTGATGAGCCTCTGGGTCAGTGGTGGGTTTCTGTACGTTCGCACCTACTCGCGAGAGCCGGATGGTGAAATTTAGAGAGCCGGTGAGAGGAGGTTCCACCAGAGGACCCAGAAGTAAGTCTGCCTCACCGCTGCCGGTGACCCAACAAGAAGGAAAGGAAAGGAAAGGAAAGGAAGGAAGAAAGGAAAGGAATAAAGAAAGAAAGAGAAAGAATGTATTATCACAATTGAGCCCAAAATTTTGGTTGCTAAGCAAGAGTGTTGTTAAATGAGTTTCACCACATTTTACAAGTTGGCCACTCCCACCCAGTCGCATGACTGCCAAGCCACGCCCACAAAATAGGCCACACCTACAGAGAATTTTGTATATTGTCTTGTTTTTTATATGCTTTTTAAATTTCCTGTGCACCGCCCCGAGTCCCTTTTTGGGAAAGGGAGCGGTATATAAATTAAATAAATCTAATCTAATCTAAGAGTAGGTTCTAAAAAAATTTGAAACCCACCACTGCTCTGGGTCCTTCCCCACTGGCTTCCAACAAACCAAGTCAATGTGGGAAAACTAGTTTCATTTTGCCACCATGAGATTCAAGTAACAACTGCAGTAATTCGTTTCACACAACCATGGCACAGAAGGCCCCAAGCTTCAGTGCAACCCACTTCACAATTTGCCACTTAACAATTGCATTTGTTAAGTGAGTTGCACTGGAACCACTGAGGTTGAGAAGGCCAAGCGCACCGAAGTACGGTGCTGCAGAAGTATACATAAATTCTTCCTAAATTTCTTTTTTTCAAATCCAAGTATTAAAACCAGCAGGCGACTCTTGGGGTCCTCCTCTGTAGGAGAAGTAATAAAGAAGGCAAATTTGTTTCCATTCTTGTCCTTTTTTCATCTCATTCTCTTCTTTTTTCTGTTCTACCTCTGAAGAGGACAAAGACGGTGGCTCTTGAAGGACCATAAATGCTGCATTTCTTCAGCCCAGATGGGGGATCAGGCAGATGTTGCAACATCAGTGGCCAGTAGGGGCTGCTGGTGCACTTTCATGTTTTTCTTCAAACAATAACAGAATTATTGTGGTCTGACGGTGGCCTGTGGAGCTGGCAGCAGAGTGGGACAGTGAGGAGGGTTGGGGAGGAACACGTTCGAGCCCCTAAAGTACTTAAGAAATTTTATGCTAAATATCCTGACAAGCGTTAACCACTGTTATATTTTTGTGTGGGTATTGTCTGTTTGTCTCTGTCCCTCTTGGTGTTTTTGTATGTTTCTGTTTTCTTCCAGGACTGACGCCACGGTTTCTGGAGGAGGGGCGGATGTCAGTCTCTGCTTTTGCCTGCATCGCCTGACATAGTGAAACGGGGGGAGGGCTGGGGTTGCTAAGCTACTAAAGGAACAGGAGGGGGAGGGAGACAGCCGCAGTTCTTATCAGCTACCGGCCTGCATTCCATTCTGATGATGACCCTGGAAAAGAACTGCACCTGATGTTGTGGCCGGCTTCGCATTGGACAATCTGCTGGGGTCACTGGGATTAAGGGTGGGGTTATGCTTTGTTACGTATGTTGCACGCCTAAATGTTTCATTCCTTGCTTGATTTACGCTGGAGTCTTATCATTTTTCAGTAAAAGTAACCTTAAGCTTTCCAAATCAGTTTAAGTGTGTTCTTTCTTGATTTATGATGGAAACAGCCATGACACCTGGAGTCCGGGGAAGGCTCGGACGAGGACTCTGCGTTGGAGGCAGAGAGGGGGCCAGGGCCATCTGGGAGTTATGTGCTGCCTCTGGAGCCTCCCGAGTTGGATATCAGTGAGGCAGAGGAACAGGGGGAGCCTGTTCCCAGTGCATGCATGCACAGAGCTGCCAGAAGTCAAGAACAGTTAAGGCAGAAGGGAAGACTTAGGAGTAAGGCTTGGAGGCGATTGGCCCCTCCCATAGGACATAAAGGAGGAGCAAAGGCATATGAGCCTTTGCAGGAAGCAACTTGGTTCATGCTGGTTTAATGTGTGGCCTTGCCAAGCAAATTGCCAGTTAGGTCTTTGGCAGTGTTTCAAGGAAGATAAAGGTGGATGCTTATCAGCCTTTTCCTGAAAGACTTTGGCAGCCTACTGTAGGACTCTTTACAAACTATTTGGGACTCATTACAGGCTGTGAATGAACAAAATCCACAGCCTTTGGAATAAAAAGAGGGTTTTGAGCATGAAGCGTGTGCTTTTTACTATATCAAGAAGCCCTGGTCAGAACAAAAACATGAGAAATATGCAAGATAAAAGAAAATGTTTAGTCCCAACAATTCTGCTCTTGGTGGCACATTTCAATTTTTTTTAAAAAAAACCAGTAAGAGCAGGGGTCAGCAACCTTAAACACTCAAAGAGCCACAAAGGTCCTAAACAGAAGTCCCCTATTCATTTCTGGAGCCAACCAAAAGTCCGGTTCCCCCACCATAGAGTCTCCTCCTAGCACGGCATCCTTTTTCCTCTACCTGTCCTAACTGAAAGCCCTATCAATTGTGGAGCCGACTGGCGACAGGGAGCCACAGCAGGGGGAGAAAGGAGCCGCATGCGGCTCTAGAGCCACAGTTTTCTGACCCCTGAGTAAGAGGATTCTTTATGAACTGCCCTACTTTATATGCCCAATTGGAGGGTGGTTCCCCTCTTTTTTCTATTTTTGAGCCCTACTTGATTAGAATGAATCAAGGCGCTTGCTGTTGGTTCCCCCAATCCATGCCACGTATGTCCGAAGCATTGCTTTCTGCGATACCATTTCATTAACTCCTGCAGATCAAAAAAGATTCACAGAACACCCTCCAGCAATCCTTCAAGGTATTCAAAGACTAAGTTTTGCCTCGTCCTCTGCTCCTTACTGCCAGAAATATTGCTTTTCAACAAGTCATATCTTAGCAGCTTCTTCATTTCTTCTCTAATCAGCCTCCCAAAGAGTTGGGTTGATAGTTGAAGAGCAAAGACATTTGCATGAGGAGGTCCTCTCTTGTCCTTTGGGGGTTTAAGAGAGGAGGAGAGGAGGCAAAGGGGAAATCCATTTGCTTTAGAGGAGAGGTTGGGCCAACCAGTTGTCCCACCATGACCCAGGTGCTTCTTCTCTCCATCATCCTGATCTCTGTTGGTAAGGGGAATCCCTTTGGAAGGAGGCACAATCCTTTCTAGAACTAAACTCGGAAGAACCTCCTTGATAGATAACTGCTGTTCTTGATGGTCCTCTTGACCCTCCGTTGAACAAGCAATGTTTTGCTCTCTTTCAGGCTCCAGCCTTCAACAATTGCAGAACCTGAAGGACGCAGAATTTGTGACCCCTGGGGGCACAGTCACCATATCTTGCCGATACGATGGTGGAAATCTTGGGGATAGCAACCATCCTTGGTGGGCCCAGCAGTTCCCTGGGAATAAACCTCATCTTTTGATCTATCACACCAGTACCAGACCATCGGGGGTTCCAGCCCGTTTCTCCGGGTCCAGATCAGGGAACGTGATGTCCTTGACTATCACTGGGGCTCTGCTTGAAGACGAAGCCACCTACTATTGTTGCGTCTGGACGGGTAGTCAGTTCCACAGCGATTGATTCAGGTGGGGAAGTGAGACAAAAACCTTCTCTTCATTTCCTTTCCTTTATTTTGTTTTGGTCCTGGGTGCATCAGTGAAATTTGACAAGAAATTGACAAATGAGTAATTTTGGTTGATATAAGGCAAGAGGGAAAGATCATCCTATCTAGGTGATCTTCATTCAGAAAGACCTGATCCTCATCATGTTTATGGTTTTATTTCCCCCACCCCCTGTTCTTTACTTAAGGACTAGTTTAATGGAAACTAATCAAGGAGAGAAGCAACCTAGAAGTAAGGAGAAACCTCCTAACAGTGAGGACAATTAACCGGTGGAACGACTTGCCTCCAGAAGTTGTGGAATGCTCCATCTCTGGAGGCTTACAAGAAGAGATTGGCCAGCCACCTATCTGAAATGGTATAGGGTTTCCTACTTGAGCAGGAGGTTGGACTGGAAGACCTCCAAGGTTCCTTCGAACTTGTTATTTTTGTTATTCTGGGATTATCTAGCTTTGGGCATTATGAGAAGATGCTTCCTCAACCACCATCCTCAGAGGATCAGAACACAACATATAATTTGCTCCATACAAATCCAAGAAACAGAAATTCTAGACAGATCCTGCTTCATTTGCCAAACGGGGCCATTTGTCTACAATCTCTACCTGGTTCAGGCGAAATAGACAAAGATGAAACTAACACTAGGAGCTTCTTTCAGGACTTCTGAAAGCAGGGGTAACGTAACTCTTTGCAGAGTGCAGGAGAAGGAAATTGATGGCCCTCAAAGGATGGCAAATGTCTTCAGTCCAGTTGGAGATCATGCAGATGGCGCAATATCAGTAGCCCGTAGAGGCTGCTGCTTTCATGGGTCTCCAAAAATGACTTCAATAAAAGGGTGGGCAGATGTGGCTCCTGCAAAATCTGGTCTCTTCCTCCAGAGTAAGGAAGGAGGAGAAAGGCACGGATTCCCACAGAACAGGTCAAATATGCAGGATGAAAGGGTTAGGTTTATGTCCATCAGCCCTGCGTCCAGTGCCTTGTTCCAAAAATTAAAGAAAAACGAATATGAGGATTGCTTTTGACCTGTCTTAGCTCTTCTCTCCAATTGAGGTCCAGCCACTAGTAGTTTCAAAATTTTTTAGAACCTCTTCTGTAGGTGTGGACTGCTTTGGGGAGTGGCTTGCCGGCCATGAGACTGGGTGGGAGTGGCTTGCCAGCCATGTGACTGAGTGGGAGTGGCTTGGCAGTCATGTGACCGAGTGGGCGTGGCCAACTTGTAAAATGTGGTGAAATGTGGTGAAACACACTTAACAACGCTCTTGCTTAGCACCCCAAATGTTGGCTCAGAAACTCTGGCATTTGAAGCACGCAAGTCTTAAAGCTGTCAAGTTACGAGACCCTTGCACCCCTAACCCTTTAGGAAAAAAAAACCCCCAGGGGTGTTCAAACTTGACAGCTTTAAGACTTCAACTCCCAGAATTCCTCCTCTCACTCTTCCTCTTGATTTTGGGCAGACGGGTGGGGTGGGGGGAGCTGGAACCGGTTCTAAACGGCACCGTAGATTTGTGGAACCTCTTCTAGAGAAGAGGTTGGAACTGGCAGGAACCCACCCCCTGGGTCCAGCTCTCCTCTTTTTCCTTAGACTGGTGGTCTTGAAGAGAGATTTCCTTTCCCTTGAACCATGAGAATGAATCAATGAGTGTTGGATACATTCCATCAACCCATCCCATATTTGTCCAGAGGAAGATACCTTTTTGTGTAATATGGCTTCATAAACTCAAAAACAGGTTCATGGGATGAAGGCTGGAGAGTCTTCAATCTATCAAACAGCTCATTCTTGCCTCTTCCTTTCCTCCCTCTTCAAGAAATTATTAATTTTACACCAGATACACCCTAGCAGTTGCTCATCCCTCTCCTCAGACACTCAGTCATAACTTAGCAGCCTCCTCCTTTCCTCTCTAATCAGTCCCCCAGAGGGCTGGGTTGCTAGTTGAAAAGCAAAGACATTTGCATGAGGAGGTCCTCTCTTGTCCTTTGGGGATTTAGGAGAGGTGGAGAGGAGGTGAGTGGGAAATCCACTTGGTTTAGAGAAGGGATTCGTCCATTGAGTTCTCCCACCATGATCCAGGCTCTTCTTCTCTCCATCGTCCTGATCTCTGTTGGTAAGAGAAATCCCTTTGGAAGGAGGCTCAACCTTTTCTAGAACTAAACTTGGAAGAACCTCGTTGCTGGACACTTGAGTTGACCATTCTTGACCCTCCATTGAACAAGCAATGTCTTGCTCTCTTTCAGGTCCCAGCCTTCAACAGCTGCAGACCCTGAAGGACGCAAAATTTGTCGCCGTTGGGGGCACAGTCACCACATCTTGTCGATACGATGGTGAGAATCTTGGGGATGACCACTACCCTTTGTGGACCCAGGAGATAGCTGAGCATCAGCATCGAGGAGTGATCTCTTATACCAGGGGTCCCCAACCTTTTTTGCACCAGGGACCGGTTTCATCTTAAAGAAAATTCTGCGGACCGGCTGGCGTAGAGGAGGAGCGGGAGGGGGGGAACAGGCGGTGCATGCGCACACAGGGGGGAGGGGAGTCAGCTCACTCGGTCCTCTAGGGCCTCCAACGGTGCGAACGGCCGCGCCTGCGCTCTCCCACATCCGGTGCACGCTCTGCCCAGGGGGCTGCTCCCTCCTCCTCCTCTCCGGCCCTGCGGCCCGGTTCCTATCAAGCCACGGACCGGCACCGGTCCACGGACCGGGGGTTGGGGACCCCTGTCTTATACCACTTCCAGACGACCAGGGGTTCCAGAACACTTCTCCGGGTCCAGATCAGGAAATACGATGTCCTTGACTATCACTGGGGCTCTAGTTGAAGATGAAGCCACCTATTATTGTTGTGTCTGGTCAGGCGATCAGTTCCCCAGAGGTTCATTCAGATGAGGAAGTGAGAAAAACACCCTTCATTCCCGCCCCCTTTTTTTTGTTCTGCCTGCCTCAGTGAAATGTGACGCGAGGACAAATGTAGAATTGTAGTTGATATAAAGCAAGAGGAGATGACCACCCAAATGATCTTTCCTCAGAAAGTCCCACTCCACTTACATGTTGGCTTTTATTCTTTTCTTGTTCCTTACTGAAATCTTAAGGAAGTTTGATAATGTCAGAGTGCACACAGTGTGACTCTATGAGACAAGCCAGGAGCAAATACAGTAAACAGAGCTTTGTATTTAAATAGTGGTTTTACCAAAGTATATATACATAGACATACTTGGCAAAGGTCAAACTATCAATCAGCAGCTACAGCAGGGAAGAACACATGGAGAGAAAGATACGCCCCAACAGGGCCTCTCTTATAATGCAGACTCTTAAAGGGGTAACAAATAGCCCTGCTGACTCATTCCTACCATCGCATCATCATTACGGCATTACAGCATCACAGCATCTGGTCAGCTATTAAATCATCATTACCCTGACACATCTCCCATTCAAAGCTGAACAGCTGTTAATCCTTTTCAATATTCATGATGCTTTTATCTGTATTATGTCCTCGTGTCGTGCTTCGGCTTCTACCCTCACTGCTACAAACACTACTAGTACTATTACTACTACTACTGCTGGAACTGCTCCTAATTTCATTTTCTAATAACTATGTCTCCTTCTCCTTCTTTTTCTCCTCCTTCTTCCTCTCCTTCTCTTTCTCCTTCTTTTTCTCCTCCTCCTCCTCCTCCTCCTCCTCCTCACCACCACCACCACCACCTCCTCCACCACCACCACCACTTCCTCCTCCTCCTCTACCTCCTCCTCCACCACCACTCCTCCTCTCCTTCCACCACCACCACCTCCACCACCTCCTCCTCCACCACCACTTCTTCCTCCTCCCCCTCCCCCTCCTCCACCACCACCACCTCCTCCCCTCCTCCCCCTCCCACTCCTCCCCCTCCCCCTCCCCCTCCTCCTCCTCCTCAGAAAAACACTCCAGTTGCCTTTTGAAAAAAACACCTTTGAGACAACTATGACCTGGATGACTTAGAATCTCCGCAGACATTTTCCCCCTCCCTGGTTTCAAATCTGCCATATGCAAATCTCTCTGGTGTTCATTGACTTAACTAGAAAACAACATCATGCTTTTGAGAAATAAAATAGCCCAGTAGAACCAATGAAGGAAGATCTCATTTGCATGAAAGGAGAAAGCAAGGGGCATTTAAGGAAAGGAAAGGAGAATCTCTGAAGAAGGTTATAATTTTCATTCCTAAACGGACATTCCTTGTCAGCTGTTGACCATGGGTTGGGCTGTGGTCTTCCTTGCATTCGTCACTTATGGCACAGGTAAAGTTTTCCTGGTCTGTGAGAGAACCAGGTTGTAATTTTCAGGACTTGGTCCTTTGGAAGTGATCAAGGCAAAGGAAGATGCATCAGTTTAACAGTAGTCCTTCCTTGTTCTCTCCTCTCCCTCCCTCTCCCCCTTTAAAGGCATTAATGGTCAAGTAGCTTGGACTCAACCTCCAACAAGTTCCGTATCTCCAGGTGGAACGGTTACACTCTCCTGCACAGCTGAACAGACTTCTTACTGCATTGGCTGGTATCAACAGAAACAAGGAGAAGCACCTCGCTATGTCCAATGTAGTGGATATGACAGGGGAGAAGGGATCCCAGATCGGTTCACTGCCACCAAATCTGGGACCACAGGAACTTTGACCATCACCAATGTGCAGGTGGAAGACGATGGAGATTATTACTGTGGTGGTTGGGATAGAACAGGCAATGGGTGCCACGGTAGTCAATTCTTATGGGGAAGTGTGACAAAACCCTCCCCTCTTCCTCTTCAGCCTGAAACCAGAAGTAACATACCATGACTTGTGACTGGGGACAATCGACTTGAGCAGAAGGCACAAGCCAAACTCCTGCAGGTTCATCTCCATCAATGCCCAGCAAGAGGGATGGATGAGGAGGGTGCAGGGAAGCCCACAGATCCATGGTCTCAACCCTCCATGGTGTAAGTATAAATTGTGAATGGAGAAGAAGTGAAATTGGAGAAGCTAGAGCTGATGTTTAGCTGGGTCAACTCTAGTTTGGAAACGGAATCAGAGAGATTGCAGCACTAAAAAGTAACTACTGGGCCAGCTTTGCACCACGGATGAACTCTTAGTAAAAAATTAACACAGTCATGTGTGGTTCTCCCATTTTAGATGTTGAACTGAGGAGACCATGTCCTAAAGCTTTGCTTCTTAGGAGAAATGAACGTGCCACTAAACACATGAAACTCTTCTGATGGAAGATGCTGTAGATCCTTCACCTGAACTTCAAGCATGCCACTAAAGTGAAGGAAAAGCACAGAGAAGCATGACAACAAAACATAATGTTGAGCTGAAGTGTCATTTTTTGTATTATAGTATTAAAATGTTCCCTTCATTTGTTCTCTTTCATCTCTTCCTTATTTTTCTGTCTAAAAAGGGGGAGGAAGAAGATGATGTTTGAAGAAACATTGAAGGTTCCCTGATCTCCAATAATGCACTCAGGTTTAACTGGGAGCTTTTAAGTCTCCCCACTTTTCAAATCTCCATGCAAATCTGGTCATCGGCTAAAGTAGAAGACCTCAGAATGCTTTGGGGGAATAAAATATTCTAGTAGAACCCATTGGTGCAGATCTCATTTGCATGAAGAGGCCAAGCAGAGGCATTTAAGGAAAGGAGAAGAAGAAGAAGAAGAAGAAGAAGAAGAAGAAAGTTAGAATTGTCTTCCCTAGAAGGACACTCCTTGCCAAAGGTGACCATGGGTTGTGCTGTGGTCTTGCTTGCACTCCTCACTTACTGCACAGGTACATTTTTCCCAGGCCAGGAGAGGGTTTGGCTGTCATTCTCATAAGAACCTGGTCCCATGGGAATGTCTACGAGCAAAGGAATCAGAGTATTTCTATCTTTTTCTCCCCTAAAGGGATTGATGGTCAACTAAGTTGGACTCAGCCTCCCTCAAGGTCCGTGGCCCCAGGTGGAACGATTGCGTTTTCCTGCACAACCCCGAATACTAATTAGATGGTTTCAACAGAAAGCAGGAAACGGCCCTCGGTATGTCCACTGTAAGGGCTGCAGTAGCAGAGGGGAAGGGATCCCAGATCGGTTCACTGCCACCCAGTCTGGCACCACAGGAACGTTGACCATCACCAATGCAGAGGCTGGAGACGAGGCCGGTTATTACTGTGGCAGCTGGAACACCGGTGGCATTCTGTTCCACAGTGGTGAATTCATAGGGGGAAGTGTGACAGAAACCTCCCCTCTTCCTCTTCAGCCTGAAACAAGAAGCAACAGACCATGCCCTGTGACCGGGGACATCCGAATTGAGGAGAAGACCAGGTGGGGAGGATGCAGATGTTGCAATAGCAGTGGCCAGCAGGGGATGCTGGTGCTCTTTCATGTTTGAGCAAAAGCATGGCCAGATGTGGCTCTTGAAATCTCTCATCTCCTTCTTGAGGGCAAGGGAGTGGGGAGGACACTGAGCATTCAGTGAATAAGTGCAGTTGTGCAGGATGAAAGGAAATGGTTAGGTCTGACCATTCTACTTTCAAGGGTATGTTCCAGAAATGAATACATGGATTACTCATGACCTGCCCTAGTCCACTTGGCCAAATGGAGTAAGACCCTCCTCTTAAAAAAAAAAAAAAAGATAGACAGGCCTGCCATCACGTGATGGATTCATGTGCGATCAAATGCCACCAATGTAAATTCACCATAAGCCTGGTATTCAATCAATAGATCTACCAACAAACACATTGATTTTGGAACCAGGCTACAAACCCATCGGGAGCCATATCAATCAAGTGGGCTGGGGGGTTGGACTAGATGATCTACAAGGACCCTTCCAACTCTGTTAATTTGAAACTGGTGAAATGGCCAACCAACAATGGCACTGACCACCTCTTTATTTGGGGACCATCTCAACTAGTCAAACGACAGGTCCCATGGCACGAGAGACCACATCCAATGATCAGTCAGTCATGCGACCCATGGACCACATGAGATCAGTAGAAGCGATGTGAAGAACTGAAACAAGGCCCTTCAATCAAAGTCCTGCTGAAGGGTGTCACCTAGCCTGATGACGAAATGTCCATACATGAACAGCAATCTCAGAGGGCAGACCATCAATACCTCCTCTTTTGCCTTAGACTTCTAGTCTCGAAGGAACATTTCTTCTCCTTGAAGCATGTGAATTAATCAATGAAGAGGACATACATTCCATCAACCCATCCCACATTTTGCCCAACGGCAAATACATTTCGCTGTAATACGGCTTTGTAGACTCAAGCAGATCAAAACAATGAATGGAACGAGCCCCAGATAGTCTTCAGTCTACTAAACCACAAATTCTTGTCTCTTCCTTTCTTCTCACTTCAGCAAAATAATAGCTCCAGACCAGATACATCTTAGAGACATCCCTTCTCTAATCTGACACCCAGAGGGCTGGTAGTTGAAGAGGGAAATATTTGCATGAGGGGGTCCTCTCTTGTCCTTTGGGGGTTTAAGAGAGGAGGAGAGGAGGCAAGGGGGAAATCCATTCGCTTTAGAGAAGGGGTTGGCCCATTGAATTGTTCCACCATGACCCGGGCATTTCTTCTCTCCATCATCCTGATCTCTGTTGGTAAGTGAAATCCCTTTAGAAGGAGGCATAATTCTTTCTAGAACTAATTCCAGAAAACCTTCCTTGCTCCATAGTTGGGTTTTCCATTTGTGGTTCTCCTCTTGAACCACCATTGAACAAACAACATCTTGGTCTCTTTCAGGCCCCAGCCTTCAACAACTGCAGAACCTGAAGGACCCAGAATTTGTGACCCCTGGGGGCACAGTCACCATATCCTGTCGATACGATGGTGGGAATCTTGGGGATGGCAACTACCCTTGGTGGGGCCAGCAGTTCCCTGGGAATAAACCTCGACTTTTGATCTATACAACCAGTACCAGACCATCGGGGGTTTCAGAACGCTTCTCCGGTTCCAGATCAGGGAATGTGATGTCCTTGACTATCACTGGGGCTCTGCTTGAAGACGAAGCCACCTACTATTGTTGCGTCTGGACGGGTAGTCAGTTCCACAGCGATTGATTCAGGTGGGGAAGTGAGACAAAAACCTTCTCTTGGCTTCATTTCAGTTTCTCTCTTTTCAAACTGCCCTGTTTGCAGAAGTGAAATTGGACAGGAAGGAAGAAATGTGAACTTTGGGTTGATAGGAGACCAGTGGACAAGGGCATCCCATCTAGGTGATCTCCATTTAGAAAGTCCAGATGTTCTTCATGTCTTTGCTTTCTATTTTTCTTACATTCCTCAATTGGAGCCTACAGGTGTTTCCTGGGCCTCATGTCACTCTCGGTGTCCAGAAAACATCTGGCATTTAAAGGGTGTTGTTATTGCATTTAGAGAAAGGGCCTTATGGCTCAAACCCATTGTTGGTTTTGGTCCTTCTACAGTGTGGCTTATCTCCCAATCCAAGAAACATCCAATTTTGATTGATTGAAGACAAATGGATACGTCTGTCATATCCGTTTGTCCTTCACTGAGAATGTCCATCTCTACCCGGTGTTTATGCTTTCATATTTTTCCTCTTCCTCCTTTATAACTTAGGGATGTTTGATACGAATCCACATTTGTGTAGATATTATTAAATTCCTGAAATCGGTCCTTCACATAGTGCTGAGTGCTAGTGTTTGGAGAAACAATTAAGAATGTCCCTATTTATCTAAACCATTACTAGAACTTTGGTGTGTTTTGCCCAACAATTTCTTTGTTTCTTGCTTTTTGAATGTCTGTCTGTCTCTGTCTGTCTGTCTGTCTGTCTCTGATCTATCTATCTATCTATCTATCTATCTATCTATCTATCTATCTATCTATCTATCTATCTATCTATCTATCTATCTATCTATCTACAGTATCTATTACCTACAGTATCTCTCTCTCTCTCTCTCTCTCTCTCTCTCTCTCTCTCTCTCTCTCTCTCTCTCTCTCTCTCTCTCTCTCTCTCATCTATCTATCTATCTATCTATCATCTATCTATCTATCTATCTATCTATCTATCTATCTATCTATCTATCTATCTATCTATCTATCTATCTATCTATCTATCTATCTGCATGTCCTGTTCATGTAAAAAATAGGATGTTTGAAGAAACATTGAAGTTTCCCTGATCCTCAATAATGCGTTCAGGTTTAATTGGGAGCTTTTAAGTCTCCCCGTTTTTAAAATCTCCATGCAAATGAGGCCTCTGGTCATTGGCTAAAGTAGAAGACCTCAGAATGCTTTGGGGGAATAAAATATTCTAGCGGAACCAATGAACAAAGATCTCATTTGCATGAAGCAGCCAAGGACAGACATTTAAGGAAAGGAAAGAAGGAGAAGAAAGTTAGAGTTGTCTTCCCTAGAAGGACATTCCTTGCCAAAGGTGACCATGGGTTGGGCTGTGGTCTTCCTTGCACTCCTCACTTACTGCACAGGTAAAGTTTTCTTGGATCAAGAAAGGATTTGTCTGTCATTCTCATAAGAGTTTGGAAATGACTCAGAATTAAAGAAGATGCATCAGTTTGACAGTATTTCTTCCTCCTTCTCCTCTCCCTCTTCCTCTTCCCCTTTAAAGGTGTTGATGGTCAATTAAGTTGGACTCAACCTCCGACAAGTTCCGTATCCCCACGTGGAACGGTTACGATCTCCTGCACAACTACTCAGAGCTCTTACTGCATTGGCTGGTATCAACAGAAACCAGGAGAAGCACCTCGCTATGTCCAATGTAGTGGAAGAAGCAGGGGAGAAGGGATCCCAGATCGGTTCACTGCCACCATGTCTGGTAGTACAGGAACTTTGACCATCACCAATGTGCAGGTTGGAGACGAGGCAGATTATTACTGTGGCAGCTGGAACAGTGGTGCTACTGCGTTGCACGGTGGTGAATTCTTATGGGGAACTATGACAAAAACCTTCACTCTTCCTCTTCAACCTGAAACAAGAAGCAATATACCTTGACTTGTGACTGGGGACATTCAAACTGAGAATGAGACACAAGCAAAACTTCTGCAGGTCCATCTCCATCTGCAGAGAAGTCTCTCAATGGACAGCAAGAGGGATGATGGAGACAGGAGTATGGATGAGAAGGTTCAGGGTAACCCATAAATCAATGGTCTCCACACTCCTTGGTATAAGTATACATTGTGAATGGAGAAGAAGTGAAATTGGAGAAGCTAGAGGTGATCTTTAGCTGGTTCAACCCTAGTTAGAAAATGGGCTAAGAGTGATTGTCTGAGGACAGGGCACTAAGAAGTAACTCCTGGGTCAGGTTTGCACCACGGATTGTGGAAGTAGGGATGAACTCTTAATAAAGATTCGACCAATCATGTGTGGTTCACTCACATTAGATGTTGAACCAAGGAGACCATGTGCTACAGCTTTGCTTCTTAGTGGAGATGAATCAGTGAATAAAAACATGAAACTCTTCTGATGGAAGATGCTGTAGACCCTTCACCTCCACCTCAAGCATGCCATGAAGGTGAAGAAGGACAAGCACAGAGAAGCATGATGACAAAACGTAGATATCATGTTGACCTAAAATGTCATTTTTGGTGTCATAGTATTAAAATGCCCCATTCTTGTTCACTTTCCGCTCCTCCTTATTTTTCTGTCTATCTTCTGGGAATAGACAGAAAAAGGAGGAGAAGGATGGAAGAAGGATGAGGATGGTGCAGAAAAGATGGCAAAAGCTGCAATTCTTCAGTCCAGGTGGGGATAACACAGATGCTGCCATATTAGTGGCCAATAGGGGTTGCTGCTGCCCTTTCTTGTTTCTGAGAACAATGACTTCAGCAAAAGGATGGGCAGATGTGCCTCCTGCAAAGTTTGATCTCTTCTTCTAGAGTAAGGGAAGGAGGAGGGCACGGAGTCCTCACCCAGCAGGAGAAATAAGGAAAGATAAAAGGAAAAGGTTTAGGACTACCAACTCTGCTTCCAGTCGCTTTTTAAAAACATATGAAACTTGATTATGATCTGCTCTAGTATGTAGGTCCAGTTGGAAGATATTTCTCTTTCTCTTCCTTAGACTGGTCTTCCTGAAGGGAGATTTCCTTTCCTTGAACTCTAACAATCAATCAGTGAGTTTGGGGCACAATCCACCAACCCATCCTACGTTTGTCAAAGCGAATAATAAAATAAAATGACCAAATGCAATCCTCTGGTTTGTTTTGCACAATGGCTTCTTGGATTTTATTTCTTGCTTTTTGAACAATATACTGCACCTATATAAGGCCTCAGATTCTGTAGGAATTGCATATTAGTCCTTACGTGCCATGGAGATAAATAGAATTTCATAATTACGTTTACAGGAAAACATTTCCATGTCCGATTCATTTAAAATTCAGGGTGTTGGAAGAAAGATAGACGGTTCCCTGATTCCCAATAATGAGGTCAGGTTTAAATGGGCGATTTTAAATCTCCCCAATTTTCAGATCTCTATGCAAATGTGTCCTCTGGTCATTGGCTAAAGTAGAAGACCTCAGAATGTTTTGAGGGAATAAAATATTCTAGCAGAACCAATGAGTAGAAATCTCATTTGCATGAAGCAGCCAAGGAGAGACATTTAAGGAAAGGAAAGAAGGAGAAGAAAATTAGAAGGACATTCCTTGCCAAAGGTGACCATGGGTTGGGCTGTACTCTTCCTTGCACTCCTCACTTACTCCACAGGTAAAGTTTTCCTAGACGGGGAGAGGATTTGTCTGTGATTCTCTTAAGAACTTGGTCCCTTGAAAATATCTAAGAGCACAAAAGAAATTGCACCAGTTTAACAGTATTCCTTCCTTCTCCCCTCCCTCTTTCTCTCCCTCTCTCCTTTGAAAGGCATTGATGGTCAATTAAGTTGGACTCAACCTGCAACAAGTTCCGTATCCCCAGGTGGAACGGTTACGATCCCCTGCACAACTACTCAGAGCTCTAACTGTATTGGCTGGTATCAACAGAAACCAGGAGAAGCACCTCGCTATGTCCAATGTAGCGGATACAGCAGGGGAGAAGGGATCCCAGATCGGTTCACTGCCACCAAATCTGGGACCACAGGAACTTTGACCATCACCAATGTGCAGATTGCAGATGAGGCAGATTATTACTGTGGCAGCTGGAACAGTGCTGGTACTGCGTTGCACGGTGGTGAATTCTTATGGGGAACTATGACAAAAACCTTCACTATTCCTCTTCAACCTGAAACAAGAAGCAATATACCTTGACTTGTGACTGGGGACATTCAAATTGAGAAGAAGACACAAGCAAACCTTCTGCAGGTCTATCTCCGTCTGCAGAGAAGTCTCTCAATAGACAGTAAGAGGGATGATGGAGACAGGAGTGTGGATGAGAAGGTTCAGGATAACCCATAAATCAATGGTCTCAACACTCCATGGTATAAGTACAAATTGTGAATGGAGAAGAAGTGAAGTTTCAGGAGGTAGAGATGATCTTTAGCTGGTTCAACCCTAGTTAGAAAATGGGATAAGAGTGATTGTCTGAGGACAGGGCACTAAGAAGTAACTCCTGGGTCAGGTTTGCACCATGGATTGTGGAAGTAGGGATGAACTCTTAATAAAGATTGGACCAGTCATGTGTGGTTCTCTCACATTAGATGTTGAACCAAGGAGACCATGTGCTAAAGCTTTGCTTCTTAGTGGAGATGAATCAGTAACTAAAAACATGAAACTCTTCTGATGGAAGATGCTGTAGACCCCTCACCTCCACCTCAAGCATGCCATGAAGGTGAAGAAGGACAAGCACAGAGAAGCATGATGACAAAACCTAGATATCATGTTGACCTAAAATGTCATTTTTGGTGTCACAGTATTAAAATGCCCCATTCTTGTTCTCTTTCCACTCCTCCTTATTTTTCTGTCTATCTTCTAGGAATAGACATAAAAATGGGAGGATGGATGGAAGAAGGAAGTGGATGGTGCAGAAAAGATGGCAAAAGCTGCATTTCTTCAGTCCAGGTGGGGATAAGACAGATGCTGCCATATTAGTGGCCAATAGGGGTTGCTGCTGCCCTTTCTTGTTTCTGAGAACAATGACTTCATCAAAAGGATGGGCAGATGTGCCTCCTGCAAAGTTTGATCTCTTCTTCTAGAGTAAGGGAAGGAGGAGGGCACGGAGTCCTCACCCAGCAGGAGAAATAAGGAAAGATAAAAGGAAAAGGTTTAGGACTACCAACTCTGCTTCCAGTCGCTTTTTTAAAAAACATATGAAAATTGATTATGATCTGCTCTAGTATGTAGGTCCAGTTGGAAGATATTTCTCTTTCTCTTCCTTAGACTGGTGTTCCTGAAGGGAGATTTCCTTTCCTTGAACTCTAACAATCAATCAGTGAGTTTGGGGCACAATCCACCAATCCATCCTACGTTTGTCAAAGCGAATAATTAAATAAAATGACCAAATGCAAAGTTCTGGTTTGTTTTGCACAACGGCTTCTTGGATTTTATTTCTTGCTTTTTGAACAATATACTGCACCTATATAAGGCCTCAGATTCTGTAGGAATTGCATATTAGTCCTTACCTGTCATGGAGATAAATAGAATTTCATAATTACGTTTACAGGTAAACATTTCCATGTCCCATTCATTTAAAATTCAGGGTGTTGGAAGAAAGATTGAGGGTTCCCTGATTCCCAATAATGAGGTCAGGTTTAAATGGGCGATTTTAAATCTCCCCAATTTTCAGATCTCTATGCAAATGTGTCCTCTGGTCATTGGCTAAAGTAGAAGACCTCAGAATGTTTTGAGGGAATAAAATATTCTAGCGGAACCAATGAGCGCAGACCTCATTTGCATGAAGCAGCAAAGGACAGACATTTAAGGAAAGGAAAGAAGGACAAAGAAATTAGAATTGTCTTCCCTAGAAGGACATTCCTTGCCAAAGGTGACCATGGGTTGGGCTGTACTCTTCCTTGCAGTCCTCACTTACTGCACAGGTAAAGTTTTCTTGGATCAAGAGAGGATTTGTCTGTCATTCTCATAAGAGTTTGGAAATGACTCAGAATTAAAGAAGATGCATCAGTTTGACAGTATTTCTTCCTCCTTCTCCTCTCCCTCTCCCTCTTCCCCTTTAAAGGTGTTGATGGTCAATTAAGTTGGACTCAACCTGCAACAAGTTCCGTATCCCCAGGTGGAACGGTTACGATCACCTGCACAACTACTCAGAGCTCTTACTGTATTGGCTGGTATCAACAGAAACCAGGAGAAGCACCTCGCTATGTCCAATGTAGCGGATACAGCAGGGGAGAAGGGATCCCAGATCGGTTCACTGCCACCAAATCTGGGACCACAGGAACTTTGACCATCACCAATGCGGAGGCTGGAGACGAGGCAGATTATTACTGTGGTAGCTGGGACAGTACAGGCAACGTGTTCCACGGTGGTGAATTCTTATGGGGAAGTGTGACAAAAACCTCCTCTCTTCCTCTTCAACCTGAAACAAGAAGCAACATACCTTGACTTGTGACCGGGGACATTCGAATTGAGGAGAAGACACAAGCAAACATTCTGCAGGTCCATCTCCGTCTGCAGAGAAGTCTCTCAATGGACAGCAAGAGGGATGATAGAGACAGCAGTGTGGATGAGAAGGTGCAGGGAAAGCCATAAATCCATTGTCTCAAACCTCCATGGTATAAGTGCAAATTGTGAATGGAGAAGAAGTGAAATTGGAGAAGCTAGAGGTGATTTTTAGCTGGTTCAACCCTAGTTAGAAAATGGGCTACGAGTGATTGTCTGAGGACAGGGCACTAAGAAGTAACTCCTGGGTCAGGTTTGTGTCATGCTTTGCGGAAGTAGGGATGTGCTCTTAATAAAATTGTACCAGTCATGTGTGGTTTTATTTATTTTATTTTATTAAATTTATACCCCGCCCTTCTCCTTGTTAGGACCCAGGGCGGTTCTCTCACATTAGATGTTGAACCAAGGAGACCATGTGCTAAAGCTTTGCTTCTTAGTGGAGATGAATCAGTCACTAAAAACCTGAAACTCTTCTGATGGAAGATGCTGTAGACCCTTCACCGCCACCTCAAGCATGCCATGAAGATGAAGAAGGAGAAGCACAGAGAAGCATGATGACAAAACGTAGATATCATGTTGACCTAAAATGTCATTTTTGGTGTCACAGTATTAAAATGCCCCATTCTTGTTCTCTTTCCGCTCCTCCTTATTTTTCTGTCTATCTTCTAGGAATAGACAGAAAAATGGGAGGATGGATGGAAGAAGGATGCGGATGGTGCAGAAAAGATGGCAAAAGCTGCAATTCTTCAGTCCAGGTGGGGATAAGACAGATGCTGCCATATTAGTGGCCAATAGGGGTTGCTGCTGCCCTTTCTTGTTTCTGAGAACAATGACTTCAGCAAAAGGATGGGCAGATGTGCCTCCTGCAAAGTTTGATCTCTTCTTCTAGAGTAAGGGAAGGAGGAGGGCACGGAGTCCTCACCCAGCAGGAGAAATAAGGAAAGATAAAAGGAAAAGGTTTAGGACTACCAACTCTGCTCCCAGTCGCTTTTTTAAAAATATATGAAAATTGATTATGATCTGCTCTAGTATGTAGGTCCAGTTGGAAGATATTTCTCTTTCTCTTCCCTAGACTGGTGTTCCTGAAGGGAGATTTCCTTTCCTTGGACTCTAACAATCAATCAGTGAGTTTGGGGCACAATCCACCAATCCATCCTACGTTTGTCAAAGCGAATAATTAAATAAAATGACCAAATGCAAACTTCTGTTTTGCACAATGGCTTCTTGGATTTTATTTCTTGCTTTTTGGACAATATACTGTGCATATATTAGGCCTCAGATTCTGTAGGAATTGCATATTAGTCCTTAAGTGCCATGGAGATAAATAGAATTTCATAATTACGTTTACAGGTAAACATTTCCATGTCCGATTCATTTAAAATTCAGGGTGTTGGAAGAAACATTGAAGGTTCCCTCATCCCCAATTTGAGGTCAGGTTTAAATGGGTGATTTTAAGTCTCCCCAATCTCTATGCAAATGAGGCTTCTGGTCATTGGCTAAACTAGAAGATCTCAGAATGCTTTGGGGGAATAAAATATAGTCGTGGAACCAATGAGTGCAGATCTCATTTGCATGAGAAGGGAAAGCAAGGGGCATTTAAGGAAAGGAAAGGAGAAGAAAGTTAGAATTGTCTCTCCTAGAAGGACATTCCTTGCCAAAGGTGACCATGGGTTGGGCTGTCGTCTTTCTTTCAGTCCTCACTTACTGCACAGGTAAAGTTTTCCTGGACCAAGAGAGGATTTTGCTCTCATTCTCATAAGAGTTTGGAAATGACTCAGAATGAAAGAAGATGCATCAGTTTAACAGTTTTTCTTTATTTTTCTCTTCCTCCCTCCCTCCTTTGTTTAAAGCCATCGATGGTCAGTCCACTTGGATTCAGCCTCCCTCCAGCTCCGTGTCCCCAGGTGGAACCGTTGCGCTGCCCTGCACAACTCAGGTTACTAGAACCATTTACTGGTATCAACAGAAATCAGGAAAAGCCCCCCATTTTGTCCACTGTGATGCTTGCAGTAGTAGGGGAGAAGGGATCCCAAATCGGTTCACTGCCACCAAATCTGGGAGTACAGGAACTTTGACCATCACCAATATGCAGGTTGGAGACGAGGCAGATTATTACTGTGGTACCTGGGACAGTGCTGGTACTGCGTTGCACGGTGGTAAATTCTTATGGGGAAGTGTGACAAAAACCTCCTCTCTTCCTCTTCAACCTGAAACAAGAAGCAACATACCTTGACTTGTGACCGGGGACATTCGAATTGAGGAGAAGACACAAGCAAACATTCTGCAGGTCCATCTCCGTCTGCAGAGAAGTCTCTCAATGGACAGCAAGAGGGATGATGGAGACAGCAGTGTGGATGAGAAGGTGCAGGGAAAGCCATAAATCCATTGTCTCAACCCTCCATGGTATAAGTGCAAATTGTGAATGGAGAAGAAGTGAAATTGGAGAAGCTAGAGGTGATTTTTAGCTGGTTCAACCCTAGTTAGAAAATGGGCTACGAGTGATTGTCTGAGGACAGGGCACTGAGAAGTAACTCCTGGGTCAGGTTTGTGTCATGCTTTGCGGAAGTAGGGATGTGCTCTTAATAAAATTGTACCAGTCATGTGTGGTTCTCTCACATTAGATGTTGAACCAAGGAGACCATGTGCTAAAGCTTTGCTTCTGAGTGGAAATGAATCAGCCACTAAAAACATGAAACTCTTCTGATGGAAGATGCTGTAGACCCTTCATCTCAACCTCAAGCATGCCATGAAGGCGAAGAAGGATAAACACAGAAAAGCATGATGAAAAAATGTAGATATAACGTTGACCTAAAATGTCATTTTTGGTGTCACAGTATTAAAATGCCCCATTCTTGTTCTCTTTCCGCTCCTCCTTATTTTTCCGTCTATCTTCTAGGAATAGACAGAAAAATGGGAGGATGGATGGAAGAAGGAAGTGGATGGTGCAGAAAAGATGGCAAAAGCTGCAATTCTTCAGTCCAGGTGGGGATAACACAGATGCTGCCATATTAGTGGCCAATAGGGGTTGCTGCTGCCCTTTCTTGTTTCTGAGAACAATGACTTCAGCAAAAGGATGGGCAGATGTGGCTCCTGCAAAGTTTGATCTCTTCTTCTAGAGTAAGGGAAGGAGGAGGGCACGGAGTCCTCACCCAGCAGGAGAAATAAGGAAAGATAAAAGGAAAAGGTTTAGGACTACCAACTCTGCTCCCAGTCGCTTTTTAAAAACATATGAAACTTGATTATGATCTGCTCTAGTATGTAGGTCCAGTTGGAAGATATTTCTCTTTCTCTTCCGTAGACTGGTCTTCCTGAAGGGAGATCTCCTTTCCTTGAACTCTAACAATCAATCAGTGAGTTTGGGGCACAATCCACCAATCCATCCTACGTTTGTCAAAGCGAATAATTAAATAAAATGACCAAATGCAAACTTCTGTTTTGCACAATGGCTTCTTGGATATTATTTCTTGCTTTTTGAACAATGTACTCTATGTATATTAGGCCTCAGATTCCATAGGAATTGCATATTAGTCCTTACGTGCCATGGAGATAAATAGAATTTCATAATTACGTTTACAGGTAAACATTTCCATGTCCCATTCCTTTAAAATTCAGGGTGTTGGAAGAAACATTGAAGGTTCCCTCATCCCCAATTTGAGGCCAGGTTTAAATGGGTGATTTTAAGTCTCCCCAATCTCTATGCAAATGAAGCTTCTGGTCATTGGCTAAACTAGAAGATCTCAGAATGCTTTGGGGGAATAAAATATAGTAGTGGAACCAATGAGTGCAGATCTCATTTGCATGAGAAGGGAAAGCAAGGGGCATTTAAGGAAAGGAAAGCAGAAGAAAGTTAGAATTGTCTTCTCTAGAAGGACATTCCTTGCCAAAGGTGACCATGGGTTGGGCTGTCGTCTTTCTTTCAGTCCTCACTTACTGCACAGGTAAAGTTTTCCTGGACCAAGAGAGGATTTTGCTGTCATTCTCATAAGAGTTTGCAAATGACTCAGAATGAAAGAAGATGCATCAGTTTAACAGTTTTTCTTTATTTTTCTCTCCCTCCCTCCCTCCTTTGTTTAAAGGCATCGATGGTCAGTCCACTTGGATTCAGCCTCCCTCCAGCTCCGTGTCCCCAGGTGGAACCGTTGCGCTCCCCTGCACAACTCAGGTTACTAGATCCATTTACTGGTATCAACAGAAATCAGGAAAAGCCCCCCATTTTGTCCACTGTGATGGCTGCAGTAGCAGGGGAGAAGGGATCCCAAATCGGTTCACTGCCACCAGATCTGGGAGTACAGGAACTTTGTCCATCACCAATGTGCAGGTTGGAGACGAGGCAGATTATTACTGTGGTACCTGGGACAGTGCTGGTACTGCGTTGCACGGTGGTGAATTCTTATGGGGAAGTGTGACAAAAACCTCCTCTCTTCCTCTTCAACCTGAAACAAGAAGCAACATACCTTGACTTGTGACCGGGGACATTCGAATTGAGGAGAAGACACAAGCAAACATTCTGCAGGTCCATCTCCGTCTGCAGAGAAGTCTCTCAATGGACAGTAAGAGGGATGATGGAGACAGCAGTGTGGATGAGAAGGTGCAGGGAAAGCCATAGATCCATAGTCTCAGCACTCCATGGTATAAGTGCAAATTGTGAATGGGGGAGAAGTGAAGTTGGAGAAGCTAGAGGTGATGTTTAGCTGGGTCAATGCTAAGTTGGAAAGAGGATAAGGGAGATTGTCTGAGGACGGAGCACTAAGAAGTAATTCCTGGGTCAGGTTTGCGCCATGGATTGTGGAAGTACAGATGCACATTTAGTGAAGTTTGGAACAGTCATGTGTGGTTGTCTCATATTAGATGTTGAACCGAGGAGACTATGTGCCCAAGCTTTGCTTCCTAAGAGAAATGAATCCGCCACTAACAACCTGAAACTCTTCTGATAGAACATGCTGTAGACCCTTTACCTCCACCTCAAGCATGCCATGAAGGTGAAGAAGGACAAACACAGAGAAGCATGATGACAAAACGTAGATATCATGTTGACCTAAAATGTCATTTTTGGTGTCACAGTATTAAAATGCCCCATTCTTGTTCTCTTTCCGCTCCTCCTTATTTTTCTGTCTATCTTCTGGGAATAGATAGAAAAATGGCGGAAAGGATGGAAGAAGGATGCGGATGGTGCAGAAAAGATGGCAAAAGCTGCAATTCTTCAGTCCAGGTGGGGATAACACAGATGCTGCCATATTAGTGGCCAATAGGGGTTGCTGCTTCCCTTTCTTGTTTCTGAGAACAATGACTTCAGCAAATGGATGGGCAGATGTGGCTCCTGCAAAGTTTGATCTCTTCTTCTAGAGTCAGGGAAGGAGGAGGGCACGGAGTCCTCACCCAGCAGGAGAAATAAGGAAAGATAAAAGGAAAAGGTTTAGGACTACCAACTCTGCTTCCAGTCGCTTTTTTAAAAACATATGAAAATTGATTATGATCTGCTCTAGTATGTAGGTCCAGTTGGGAAGATATTTCTCTTTCTCTTCCCTAGACTGGTGTTCCTGAAGGGAGATTTCCTTTCCTTGAACTCTAACAATCAATCAGTGAGTTTGGGGCACAATCCACCAATCCATCCTACGTTTGTCAAAGCGAATAATAAAATAAAAGGACCAAATGCAATCCTCTGGTTTGTTTTGCACAACGGCTTCTTGGATTTTATTTCTTGCTTTTTGGACAATATACTGTGCATATATTAGGCCTCAGATTCTGTTGGAATTGCATATTAGTCCTTACGGGTCATGGAGATAAATAGAATTTCATAATTATGTTTACAGGTAAACATTTCCATGTCCCATTCCTTTAAAATTCAGGGTGTTGGAAGAAACATTGAAGGTTCCCTCATCCCCAATTTGAGGTCAGGTTTAAATGGGTGATTTTAAGTCTCCCCAATCTCTATGCAAATGAAGCTTCTGGTCATTGGCTAAACTAGAAGACCTCAGAATGCTTTGGAGGAATAAAATATAGTAGTGGAACCAATGAGTGCAGATCTCATTTGCATGAGAAGGGAAAGCAAGGGGCATTTAAGGAAAGGAAAGGAGAGGAAAGTTAGAATTGTCTTCTCTAGAAGGATATTCCTTGCCAAAGGTGACCATGGGTTGGGCTGTGGTCTTTCTTTCAGTCCTCACTTACTGCACAGGTAAAGTTTTCCTGGACCAAGAGAGGATTTTGCTGTCATTCTCATAAGAGTTTGCAAATGACTCAGAATGAAAGAAGATGCATCAGTTTAACAGTTTTTCTTTATTTTTCTCTCCCTCCCTCCCTCCTTTGTTTAAAGGCATCGATGGTCAGTCCACTTGGATTCAGCCTCCCTCCAGCTCCGTGTCCCCAGGTGGAACCGTTGCGCTCCCCTGCACAACTCAGGTTACTAGCACCATTTACTGGTATCAACAGAAATCAGGGAAAGCCCCCCATTTTGTCCACTGTGATGGCTGCAGTCGCAGGGGAGAAGGGATCCCAAATCGGTTCACTGCCACCAGATCTGGGAGTACAGGAACTTTGACCATCACCAATGTGCAGGTTGGAGACGAGGCAGATTATTACTGTGGTACCTGGGACAGTGCTGGTACTGCGTTGCACGGTGGTGAATTCTTATGGGGAAGTGTGACAAAAACCTCCTCTCTTCCTCTTCAACCTGAAATAAGAAGCAACATACCTTGACTTGTGACCGGGGACATTCGAATTGAGGAGAAGACACAAGCAAACATTCTGCAGGTCCATCTCCGTCTGCAGAGAAGTCTCTCAATGGACAGTAAGAGGGATGATGGAGACAGCAGTGTGGATGAGAACGTGCAGGGAAAGCCATAGATCCATGATTTCAACACTCCATGGTATAAGTGCAAATTGTGAATGGAGAAGAAGTGAAATTGGAGAAGCTAGAGGTGATTTTTAGCTGGTTCAACCCTAGTTAGAAAATGGGCTAAGAGTGATTGTGTGAGGACAGGGCACTGAGAAGTAACTCCTGGGTCAGGTTTGTGTCATGCTTTGCGGAAGTAGGGATGTGCTCTTAATAAAATTGTACCAGTCATGTGTGGTTCTCTCACATTAGATGTTGAACCAAGGAGACCATGTGCTAAAGCTTTGCTTCTTAGTGGAAATGAATCAGCCACTAAAAACCTGAAACTCTTCTGATGGAAGATGCTGTAGACCCTTCAGCTCCACCTCAAGCATGCCATGAAGGTGAAGAAGGACAAGCACAGAGAAGCATGATGACAAAACGTAGATATCATGTTGACCTAAAATGTCATTTTTGGTGTCATAGTATTAAAATGCCCCATTCTTGTTCTCTTTCCGCTCCTCCTTATTTTTCTGTCTATCTTCTAGGAATAGACATAAAAATGGGAGGATGGATGGAAGGAGGATGCGGATGGTGCAGAAAAGATGGCAAAAGCTGCAATTCTTCAGTCCAGGTGGGGATAACACAGATGCTGCCATATTAGTGGCCAATAGGGGTTGCTGCTGCCCTTTCATGTTTCTGAGAACAATGACTTCAGCAAAAGGATGGGCAGATGTGGCTCCTGCAAAGTTTGATCTCTTCTTCTAGAGTAAGGGAAGGAGGAGGGCACGGAGTCCTCACCCAGCAGGAGAAATAAGGAAAGATAAAAGGAAAAGGTTTAGGACTACCAACTCTGCTTCCAGTCGCTTTTTTAAAAACATATGAAAATTGATTATGATCTGCTCTAGTATGTAGGTCCAGTTGGAAGATATTTCTCTTTCTCTTCCTTAGACTGGTGTTCCTGAAGGGAGATTTCCTTTCCTTGAACTCTAACAATCAATCAGTGAGTTTGGGGCACAATCCACCAACCCATCCTACGTTTGTCAAAGCGAATAATAAAATAAAAGGACCAAATGCAATCCTATGGTTTGTTTTGCACAACGGCTTCTTGGATTTTATTTCTTGCTTTTTGGACAATATACTGCACCTATATAAGGCCTCAGATTCCGTAGGAATTGCATATTAGTCCTTACCTGTCATGGAGATAAATAGAATTTCATAATTACATTTACAGGTAAACATTTCCATGTCCCATTCATTTAAAATTCAGGGTGTTGGAAGAAACATTGAAGGTTCCCTAATCCCCAATAATGAGGTCAGGATTAAATGGGCGATTTTAAATCTCCCCAATTTTCAGATCTCTATGCAAATGTGTCCTCTGGTCATTGGCTAAAGTAGAAGACCTCAGAATGTTTTGAAGGAATAAAATATTCTAGCGGAACCAATGAGCGCAGACCTCATTTGCATGAAGCAGCCAAGGACAGACATTTAAGGAAAGGAAAGAAGGACAAAGAAATTAGAATTGTCTTCCCTAGAAGGACATTCCTTGCCAAAGGTGACCATGGGTTGGGCTGTACTCTTCCTTGCAGTCCTCACTTACTGCACAGGTAAAGTTTTCTTGGATCAAGAGAGGATTTGTCTGTCATTCTCATAAGAGTTTAGAAATGACTCAGAATTAAAGAAGATGCATCAGTTTGACAGTATTTCTTCCTCCTTCTCCTCTCCCTCTCCCTCTTCCCCTTTAAAGGTGTTGATGGTCAATTAAGTTGGACTCAACCTGCAACAAGTTCCGTATCCCCAGGTGGAACGGTTACGATCTCCTGCACAACTACTCAGAGCTCTTACTGTATTGGCTGGTATCAACAGAAACCAGGAGAAGCACCTCGCTATGTCCAATGTAGCGGATACAGCAGGGGAGAAGGGATCCCAGATCGGTTCACTGCCACCAGATCTGGGAGTACAGGAACTTTGACCATCACCAATGTAGAGGCTGGAGACGAGGCAGATTATTACTGTGGTAGCTGGAACAGTGGTTTTACTGCGTTGCACGGTGGTAAAATCTTATGGGGAAGTGTGACAAAAACCTCCTCTCTTCCTCTTCAACCTGAAATAAGAAGCAACATACCTTGACTTGTGACTGGGGACATTCGAATTGAGGAGAAGACACAAGCAAACATTCTGCAGGTCCATCCCCGTCTGCAGAGAAGTCTCTCAATGGACAGTAAGAGGGATGATGGAGACAGCAGTGTGGATGAGAACGTGCAGGGAAAGCCATAGATCCATAGTCTCAGCACTCCATGGTATAAGTGCAAATTATGAATGGAGGAGAAGTGAAGTTGGAGAAGCTAGAGGTGATGTTTAGCTGGGTCAATGCCAAGTTGGAAAGAGGATAAGGGAGATTGTCTGAGGACGGAGCACTAAGAAGTAATTCCTGGGTCAGGTTTGCGCCATGGATTGTGGAAGTACAGATGCACATTTAGTGAAGATTGGAACAGTCATGTGTGGTTGTCTCATATTAGATGTTGAACCGAGGAGACTATGTGCCCAAGCTTTGCTTCCTAAGAGAAATGAATCAGCCACTAAAAACCTGAAACTCTTTTGATGGAAGATGCTGTAGACCCTTCACCTCCACGTCAAGAATGCCATGAAGGGGAAGAAGGACAAGCGCAGAGAAGCATGATGACAAAACGTAGATATCACCTTGACCTAAAATGTCATTTTTGGTGTCACAGTATTAAAATGCCATATTCTTGTTCTCTTTCCGCTCCTCCTTATTTTTCCGTCTATCTTCTAGGAATAGACAGAAAAATGGGAGGATGGATGGAAGAAGGATGCGGATGGTGCAGAAAAGATGGCAAAAGCTGCAATTCTTCAGTCCAGGTGGGGATAACACAGATGCTGCCATATTAGTGGCCAATAGGGGTTGCTGCTGCCCTTTTTTGTTTCTGAGAACAATGACTTCAGCAAAAGGATGGGCAGATGTGGCTCCTGCAAAGTTTGATCTCTTCTTCTAGAGTCAGGGAAGGAGGAGGGCACGGAGTCCTCACCCAGCAGGAGAAATAAGGAAAGATAAAAGGAAAAGGTTTAGGACTACCAACTCTGATCCCAGTCGCTTTTTTAAAAACATATGAAAATTGATTATGATCTGCTCTAGTATGTAGGTCCAGTTGGAAGATATTTCTCTTTCTCTTCCCTAGACTGGTGTTCCTGAAGGGAGATTTCCTTTCCTTGAACTCTAACAATCAATCAGTGAGTTTGGGGCACAATCCACCAATCCATCCTACGTTTGTCAAAGCGAATAATTAAATAAAATGACCAAATGCAATCCTATGGTTTGTTTGCACAAGGGCTTCTTGGATTTTATTTCTTGCTTTTTGGACAATATACTGTGCATATATAAGGCCTCAGATTCCGTAGGAATTGCATATTAGTCCTTACCTGTCATGGAGATAAATAGAATTTCATAATTACATTTACAAGTAAACATTTCCATTTCCCATTCATTTAAAATTCAGGGTGTTGGAAGAAAGATTGAGGGTTCCCTGATTCCCAATAATGAGGTCAGGTTTAAATGGGCGATTTTAAATCTCCCCAATTTTCAGATCTCTATGCAAATGTGTCCTCTGGTCATTGGCTAAAGTAGAAGACCTCAGAATGTTTTGAGGGAATAAAATATTCTAGCGGAACCAATGAGCGCAGACCTCATTTGCATGAAGAAGCCAAGGACAGACATTTAAGGAAAGGAAAGAAGGACAAAGAAATTAGAATTGTCTTCTCTAGAAGGACATTCCTTGCCAAAGGTGACCATGGGTTGGGCTGTACTCTTCCTTGCAGTCCTCACTTACTGCACAGGTAAAGTTTTCTTGGATCAAGAGAGGATTTGTCTGTCATTCTCATAAGAGTTTAGAAATGACTCAGAATTAAAGAAGATGCATCAGTTTGACAGTATTTCTTCCTCCTTCTCCTCTCCCTCTCCCTCTTCCCCTTTAAAGGTGTTGATGGTCAATTAAGTTGGACTCAACCTGCAACAAGTTCCGTATCCCCAGGTGGAACGGTTACGATCTCCTGCACAACTACTCAGAGCTCTTACTGTATTGGCTGGTATCAACAGAAACCAGGAGAAGCACCTCGCTATGTCCAATGTAGCGGAAGCAGCAGGGGAGAAGGGATCCCAGATCGGTTCACTGCCACCAAATCTGGGACCACAGGAACTTTGACCATCACCAATGTTCAGGTTGGAGACGAGGCAGATTATTACTGTGGCAGCTGGAACAGTGCTGGTACTGCATTGCACGGTGGTGAATTCTTATGGGGAAGTGTGACAAAAACCTCCTCTCTTCCTCTTCAACCTGAAACAAGAAGCAACATACCTTGACTTGTGACCGGGGACATTCGAATTGAGGAGAAGACACAAGCAAAAATTCTGCAGGTCCATCTCCGTCTGCAGAGAAGTCTCTCAATGGACAGCAAGAGGGATGATAGAGACAGCAGTGTGGATGAGAAGGTGCAGGGAAAGCCATAAATCCATTGTCTCAACCCTTCATGGTATAAGTGAAAATTATGAATGGAGAAGAAGTGAAATTGGAGAAGCTAGAGGTGATTTTTAGCTGGTTCAACCCTAGTTAGAAAATGGGCTAAGTGTGATTGTCTGAGGACAGGGCACTAAGAAGTAATTCCTGGGTCAGGTTTGTGTCATGCTTTGCGGAAGTAGGGATGAACTCTTAATAAAATTGTACCAGTCATGTGTGGTTTTATTTATTTTATTTTATTAAATTTATACCCCGCCCTTCTCCTTGTTAGGACCCAGGGCGGTTCTCTCACATTAGATGTTGAACCAAGGAGACCATGTGCTAAAGCTTTGCTTCTTAGTGGAGATGAATCAGTAACTAAAAACATGAAACTCTTCTAATGGAAGATGCTGTAGACCCCTCACCTCCACCTCAAGCATGCCATGAAGGTGAAGAAGGACAAGCACAGAGAAGCATGATGACAAAACGTAGATATCATGTTGACCTAAAATGTCATTTTTGGTGTCACAGTATTAAAATGCCCCATTCTTGTTCTCTTTCCGCTCCTCCTTATTTTTCTGTCTATCTTCTGGGAATAGACAGAAAAATGGGAGGATGGATGGAAGAAGGATGCGGATGGTGCAGAAAAGATGGCAAAAGCTGCATTTCTTCAGTCCAGGTGGGGATAAGACAGATGCTGCCATATTAGTGGCCAATAGGGGTTGCTGCTGCCCTTTCTTGTTTCTGAGAACAATGACTTCAGCAAAAGGATGGGCAGATGTGCCTCCTGCAAAGTTTGATCTCTTCTTCTAGAGTAAGGGAAGGAGGAGGGCACGGAGTCCTCACCCAGCAGGAGAAATAAGGAAAGATAAAAGGAAAAGGTTTAGGACTACCAACTCTGCTTCCAGTCGCTTTTTTAAAAACATATGAAAATTGATTATGATCTGCTCTAGTATGTAGGTCCAGTTGGAAGATATTTCTCTTTCTCTTCCTTAGACTGGTGTTCCTGAAGGGAGATTTCCTTTCCTTGAACTCTAACAATCAATCAGTGAGTTTGGGGCACAATCCACCAATCCATCCTACGTTTGTCAAAGCGAATAATAAAATAAAATGACCAAATGCAATCCTCTGGTTTGTTTTGCACAACGGCTTCATGGATTTTATTTCTTGCTTTTTGGACAATATACTGCACCTATATAAGGCCTCAGATTCTGTAGGAATTGCATATTAGTCCTTACATGCCATGGAGATAAACAGAATTTCATAATTACGTTTATAGGTAAACATTTCCATGTCCCATTCATTTAAAATTCAGGGTGTTGGAAGAAACATTGAAGGTTCCCTCATCCCCAATTTGAGGTCAGGTTTAAATGGGTGATTTTAAGTCTCCCCAATCTCTATGCAAATGAGGCTGGACTTCCCAACTAGCAACAATGGGGTACATTCCATCAATACATTCCACGTTTGTTCAAATGCACATGTGTTTTTGGTAATATGGCTTTGTAAACTCAAGCAGATAAAATAAGAAGATCTTGAAATGAACCCCAGAGAGTCTTCTGTCTACTAAACAGCTAATGCTTGTCTCTTCCTTTCCTCCCACTGCAGGGAAATATTACTTTCATACAAGAAACGTCTTAGCATTTGCGTACCACTTCTCTAGTCAGACACTCAGAGGGCTGGGTTGATCATTGAAGAGGAAAATATTTGCATCCTTTCTTGTCCTTTGGGGATTTAAGAGAGGTGGAGAGGAGTCAAAGAGGACATCCATTCGTTTTAGAGAAGAGATTGGCCCATTGAGTTGTCCAACCATGACCCACGTTCTCCTTCTCACAATAGCCCTAATCTCTGTTGGTAAGAGAAATCCCTTTGGAAAGAGACACAACCCTTTCTAGAACTTACCTTAGATAACCTCCTTGGCCAGGTACCTTAGTTTGTCATTCTTGATGGTCCTCTTGACCTTCCATTGAACAAGTAACGTCTTGCTCTCTTTCAGGCCCCAGCCTTCAACAACTGCAGAACCTGAAGGACCCAGAATTTGTGACCCCTGGGGGCATAGTCACCATATCTTGTCGATATGATGGAGGAAGTCTTGGGGATAGCAACCATCCTTCATGGTCCCAGCAGTTCCCTGGGAGTAAACCTCGAGCTCTGATATATGCAACCAATTCCAGACCATCAGGGGTTCCAGCCCGTTTCTCTGGGTCCAGATCAGGGAACGTGATGTCCTTGACTATCACTGGGGCTCTGTTTGAAGATGAAGCCGCCTACTACTGTTGCGTCTGGACGGGTAGTCAGTTCCACAGTAATTGATTCAGGTGGGGAAGTGAGACAAAAACCTTCTCTTCATTTGTATGTGTTCCAGAAATTAAGAAAAATGAATGTATAGATTACTTAGAGCCTGCTCTAGTCCACATGGCCAAATGCAATAAGACCCTCCTCGTTTTTAGAAATGATAGACAGGCCTGCCAACACGTGATGAATTCATGTGCCATCAGATGCCACGAATGTAAATTCATCGGCGTCTGGTATTCAACCAATAGATCTACCAACAAACACATTGATATGGAACCCGGCTTCCTATAGGGAGCCATATCCATCAAGTGGGCTGGGGGTTGAACAAGAAGGCCTACAAGGTCCCTTCCAACTCTGTTAATTTGAAACTGGAGAAATGACCAGCCATCAATGGCACTGACCACCTCTTATTTGGTGACCATCTCTTACAATGGCCATCTTGTCATACAACACAGGGGACAAGAGACCAAAGCCCCAGATGCTATAGGAATTGTGTTTTAGCCTTCACACCTTATGCAGATGAATAGAATTTCATAATTACATTTCCATGGAAGCATTTCCTTGTCCCATTCATGAAAAAAGTAGGACGTTCAAAGAAATATTGAAGATTCCCTGATTCCCAATAATGCAGTGAGGTTTCATTGGGAGCTTTTAAGTCTCCCCAATTTTCAAATCTCCATGCAAATGAGGCCTCTGGTCATTGGCTAAAGTAGAGGATCTCCGAATGCTTTGGGGGAGTAAAATATTCTAGCAGAACCAATGAGTAGAAATCTCATTTGCATGAAGCGGCCAAGGAGAGACATTTAAGGAAAGGAAAGAAGGAGAAATAAATTAGAGTTGTCTTCCCTAGAAGGACATTCCTTGCCAAAGGTGACCATGGGTTGGGCTGTGCTCTTCCTTGCACTCCTCACTTACTCCACAGGTAAAGTTTTCCTGGGCCAAGAGAGGATTTGGCTGTCATTCTCATAAGAGTTTGGAAATGACTCAGAATGAAAGAAGATGCATCAGTTTAACATTTTCTCTCCTCACATTCTCCTCTCCCTCCCTCCCTCCTTTATTTAAAGGCATCAATGGTCAGTCCACTTGGACTCAGCCTCCCTCCAGCTCCGTGTCCCCAGGTGGAACCATTGCGATCACCTGCACAACACCGAGTACTAACAAGATTGGCTGGAACCAGCAGAAAGCAGGAGGAGCCCCCCGTTTTGTCCACTGTAGCAGCTGCAGCAGAGGAGAAGGGATCCCAAATCGGTTCACTGCCACCCAGTCTGGGACAACAGGATCCTTGACCATCACCAATGTAGAGGCTGAAGACGAGGCAGATTATTATTGTGTTAGCTGGAGTGGTAGTGCGTTGCACGGTGGTACATTCTTATGGGGAAGTGTGACAAAAACCTCCTCTGTGCCTCTTCAGCTTGAAACCACAAGCCACGTACTTTGACCGGTGACCGTGAAAACTAGAGTTGAAGAAACAGGAGAGAAACTTCTGCAGGTTCATTTCCCTCTGCAGAGAAGTCTCTCTGTCCCTATGAAGAAGGATGAGGAATACAGTTATAGGAAAGAGAAATCCCACAGACCCACAATCTCAGTCCCCCGTGGTTTGAGTGAAAACTGTCAAAGGATAAGATGTAAGTTTGGAGAGAAGCTACAGGTGGTTTGCAGGTGCTTCAACACTTGATTGGAGATGGGATAAAAGGGATTTAAGAAGATAGAGGGTGAAAAGTGGCCACTGGGGCAAGTTTGGATGAAGTTTGAAGGATGTAGGAATGAACACTTTGCAATGATTGGCACTCTCACAGGTGGTTCTACTACATTAGATGTTGAACTTTAGTGAACATCTGCCCAATGTTCTTACCAGGAGAAGCGAATGTGCCAGTGAACCATGGAACTCTTCTAATGAGTCTCCTTTACCACAACCTCAAGGACACCATGAAAGACAAGAAGGACAAATGTCTATGGAGATTCTCAGTCATCCAGGTCCTGGTTGTCCCCAAGGTGCTTTTTCCAAGAGCCAAGTTGACTTTCTGCTTTTCTTGAACCATCTGACTGGATGGTGGGGAATGGATGGATCCTGCAGTCAGAGCTGAAGAAGCTTCTTGGTTGAGAAGCGAAATGTCTTTAGGGAAAAACCAGAAAGTCCACTTGCCTTGTGAAAAAGCATCTTTGGTTCAAGAAGGACAAGCAGAGACAAGAGGATGCCCCAGACTTACATATCATCTCTACCTGAAATCAAAATGTTAAAAACATTAAGGAAGGCTTTGGGACATCTTCTGTAAGAGAATGAAGAAAGAAGACACATTTAGTCCCATTCTCATATTCTTTCAGCCCATCCTTTTTTTGGTCCTTCTTCTGACCTTTCAAGAGAAGGACTATGGTGGTTCTCGAAGGATAGCCAATGTGGTATTTCTTCAGCCCAGATGGCGATAATGCAGATGTTGCAATATCAGTGACCAGTAGTGGGTGTAGCTGCCCATTCGTGTTTTGTGCAAAAAACGACATCAGCAAAAGCACGGCCAGATGTGGCTCCTGGAATGTCTCATCTCCTTCTTGAGAGTAATGGATGGAGGATGACACTGCTCATTCACAGAATAGGATAATAGTGCAGGATTAAAGGCAGCGGTTATGTCCACCCCTTCTGCTTCCAGTGGTATATTCCAGAAATTATGAAAAACTAATATGAGCATTACTTACGATGTGTCCTAGCCCTTATATTCAAATGGAGTATGACATTCCTCTTTTTCTCTTGTTTGATGGTTTTGAAGGGACATTTGAGAATTAATCAATGAGTTGGGCTACATTTCATCAATACACATTTGTCCTTCCCAAAAAAATTCGAGAGATAAGAAGGAAGTATTCCTTCTTATCCAAAAAATTATACAAAAAAGGAGTATGGTTCAAATGGTTGATGCCTGAAGGAATGTTGGTATTCTGGGATGGAGGTAGAGTTAGAGTTAAAACGGTAGGAGAGACGGAGGCCTTTCTAAAAAAACATTCCTTAATCCTGGGAGATGAAGAAGAGGGGACGGGAGGGGCCATGGCCCCGCCCATTGGGGGGAAGGAGGAAGAAGAAACAATAGCAAAAAGACTCAGATCACAAAAATGAGTTTTTTTTAAAACTATTATTGTAATTCCTGAAAACGGATGTTGATACGAAACAAATGATTGAATGTATGAAGTTTATGACATGATATATATGTATCTCTTGTCACCATTTAATTAATTATATTTTGTATGAAGCCTCGGGGGCAGTCACCGCCCCTGGCATGGAAGTCCTAAAATGTTAACAATACAATAATACAATACAATAGCAGAGTTGGAAGGGACCTTGTAGGTCTTCTAGTCCAACCCCCTGCGTGGGCAGGAGCCCTATACCATTTCAGACAAATGGCTATCTAACATCTTTTTGAAGACTTCCAGGGTTGGGGCATTCACGACTTCTGGAGGCAAGCTGTTCCAGAGGTTAATTGTTCTAACTGTCAGGAAATTTCTCCTTAGTTCTAAGTTGCTTCTCTCCTTGATTAGTTTCCACCCGTTGCTTCTTGTCCGGCCCCCAGGTGCCTTGGAGAATAAGGCTCCCTCTTCTTTGTGGCACCCTCTGAGATATTGGAAGACTGCTATCATGTCTCCCCTGGTCCTTCTCTTCATCAAACTAGACATACCCAGCTCCTGCAACCGTTCTTCATATGTTTTAGTCTCCAGTTCCCTAATCATCTTGGTTGCTCTTCTCTGCACTCTTTCCAGAGTCTCAAAATACCCTATATACCCCTTTTCCCTTTTATATATGTAAAACCAATAAAAAATTGTTTTAAAAACAAACAAACATATTTGTCCAAATGTAAATACAATTTGGTATTATGGGTTTGTAAACTCAAGGTCAAAACAGTTCTTGGAATGAACTCCAAACAGCCTTCACCTGTTAAACACCTAATTCTTTTCTCTTCCTTTCCTCTCACTGCAGCAAAATAATAGTGTTATCGTCAGACACATCTTAGCAGTTGCCCATTGCCTCTCTGATCAGGCATGCAGAGGGCTTGGTTGGTCATTGAAGGAGAAAATATTTGCATGAGGAAGTCCTCTCTTGTCCTTTGGGGATTTAAGAGAGGTGGAGGGGAGTCAAGGGGGAAATCCATGTGCTTTAGAGAAGAGGTTGGGCCATCCAGTTGTCCCACCATGTCCCGGGCATTTCTTCTCACCATCATCCTGATCTCTGCTGGTAAGAGAAATCCCTTTGGAAAGAGGCACAACCCTTTCTAGAACTAACCTTAGATAACCTCCTTGCCAGATAACTTCGTTTGCCATTATTGATGGTCCTCTTGACCGTCCATTGAACAAGCAATATCTTGCTCTCTTTCAGGCCCCAGCCTTCAACAACTGCAGACCCTGAAGGACCCAGAATTTGTAGCCTCTGGGGGCACAGTCACCATATCTTGTCGATACGATGGTGGGAATCTTGGGGATGGCAACGAACCTTCATGGTTCCAGCAGGTCTCTGGAAATGAACCTCGAGGTTTGATCTATCAAACCAGTAACAGACCACCGGGGGTTCCAGCCCGTTTCTCTGGGTCCAGATCAGGGAACGTGATGTCCTTGACTATCACTGGGGCTCTGCTTGAAGACGAAGCCACCTACTATTGTAGCATCTGGATGGACAGTCAGTTCCACAGTGATTGATTCAAAGGGGGAAGTGAGACAAAAACCTTCTCTTGGGTTCATTTCAGTTGAGTTCCCCCTCCTCCCCTGTATGCATCAGTGACATTTGACATAAAGAGACAAATTCTCAGTTTCGTTTAAGACAAGAGTAGAGGAGAATCCTATTCAAGTGATCTTCATTCACAAAGTCCAGTTATTTATCATGCAGGTAGATTTATTTCTCTTGCATTCCTCAATTAGATCTTGAGGATGTTTGCTAGGGACATCATTAAAACTGGTTCAAAGAAAAGGAGGTCAATTTATATTTTAGAGCACCTGAGGGCAGGACAAGAAGCAATGGGTGGAAATGAATCAAGAAGAGAAGCAACCTAGAACAAAGGAGAAATTTGCCGACTGTGAGAACAATTAATGAGTGGAACAACTTGACTCCAGAAGTTGTAAATGCTCCAACACTGGAAGTTTTTAAGAAGAGACTGGACAACCATTTGTCTGCAATGGTGAAGGGTTTCCTGCCTGAATAGGGGGTTGGCCAAGAAGACCTCTAAGGTCTTTCCAATTGTACTATTCTGTTACATCAGGTTCATATACAAAGTAGAAACCCGCCATCCTGGGCCCAACATTTCGGAAGCCAGGCTCTGCCTGTCACAAGCCAGGACAAAGGGTGAGTGATGGAGGAGTAACATCTCCTTAAAAAAAACCTTGGTCCTGCTGGCCCGGCTGGTGGCACCTCATAAGGGCCCCTTCCCAGGGTTACGGGAGAAGACGGTCAACGGTCTGGAAGGCGGAAGAGGGCTCTAAGTCCCAACGGCAGATCAAGCAGCAGGACCATCTTCTAGGAGAAGGGAGACTCCAATGACAAACCTCCACTGCCTTGTGGCTCTATCCACTACTGGAAAAGGCTTCAGGAGTTAACCTTGAAGCAAAATCCGGAACTGGAGTCCCGGAAGCAGTTGGTGACTGTGTACAACCACGTTCTGGTAATTCCTGTGACACAGCTGCAACTGATTGTATTGGCTCTGCCATTCCATTGGACTCTTTCAGTGACGTGGAGAGGGAAGATGCTTGGGTAACCATCTATCCTCCTTATTAATCCACCCAGGCCTCATGCTCTGGAGAGGACACTCCAGCGTTGACCTCTTCCCAGAGCATGATGCCATCGTCTTTGGAGACTGAAGGATGCCAATGCAATATAAAGTAGGACGTTGGAAGAAATATAGAAGGTTCCATCAGAAACAACAGGGTGGTTAGGATTTCACTGGGAGCTTTTAAGGCTCCTCCAATTTTCAAAATCTCCTGTATGCAAATGTGCCTTCTGGCCATTGGTTAAACTGGAAAACATGCCAAGGCTTCGTGGGACTAAAAAATTCTCATGGAACCAATGGGGGCAAATCTCATTTGCATGAAGGGGCAAGTGAGGAGGATATTTAAGGAAAAGAATGGAGAAGATCTCAAGAAGGTTGCTGTTTTTCTCCCTAGAAGGACAATCCTTGCCAACGTTGACCATGGGCTGGGCTGTGATTGTCTTAGCAGTTCTCACTTACTGCACAGGTACGTTAATTGGCCAAGAAAGAATCTCCTTGTGATTCTCGTAAGAACAGGGTCCCTGGGAAGTGGCGAAGAGCATGGAAAGTGCATTAGATTCACAATATTTCTTTCTTTTTCTCTCCTCATTCTTTCTCTCCATGTCCCACTTCCTGAAAGGCATTGATGGACAGTCCGCTTGGACTCAGCCTCCCTCCCGCTCCGTGGCCCCTGGTGGAACTGTCTCGCTCGCCTGCACAACGACTCAGAGTACCTACAGCATTGACTGGTATCAGCAGAAAGCAGGAGAAGGCCCCCATTTTGTCCACTGTGATGGCTGCAGTAGCAGGGGAGAAGGAATCCCAGATCGGTTCACTGCCACCAGATCTGGGAATACAGGGACTTTGGCCATCACCAATGCAGAGGATGGAGACGAGGCAGTTTATTACTGTGGTAGATGGAACAGTGGAGCTGTTACGTTGCACGGTGGTGAATTCTTATGGGGAAGTGTGACAAAAACCTCCTCTCTTCCTCTTGAGACTGAAACCACAAGCAACCTATCTTAACATATGATTGGGGAGACTTGAGCTCATGATGCAGGAGAGGAATTCATGCAAGTTCATCTCCTTCTTCAAAAAAGTCTCCCAATGCCCAGGAAAGGGGACGATGGGCACAGGAGTTGTGGAGGAGAAGAGTGCAGGGAAGCCCAGAGACCCTTGACCTCAGTCCCCCCTTGGCTAGAAGCACACATGTTTTAATAGAGAAGACATTAACATTGGAGAAGCTGGAGATGATTTGAAGATGCTTCAACACAAGAATCGAGGTGGCGTAAAATGGGCTCTATGGAGACACAGGCTAAAAAGTGGCCACCGGGGCAAGTTTGGGCCAAGGCTATGGAACGTTGGGATGAAGAGTTTGCAAAGATTTGTGCACTCATGCATGGTCCTTCTAGATTAGTTGTGGAACTGACCTGACTATGAGTTAAATGTTCTTACCAGGAGAAATGAATCATCTACTGAAAACACGAAGCTCTGCTGATGAATAGGTATCTCTCAACCTGAGGCCCACCATGAAAGTGGAGGCAGCCAAGGAGAGATACCACAAACGTATATGAAATCTCTACCTAAAGTGTCTCTCTTCACATCAAAGAGTTAAAAAACAACAACAAGGGATTCTTTGTGACATCTGTGAGAGAATTAAGAAAGAAGGCACTTTTTCTTCCATGCTTATTCTCTTTCAACTTATTTCATTTTCTGTCCTTGGAGGAGAAGAAGGAGGATGCTCTTCTTTCTTCAGCCCAGATGATAACTCAGATGTTGCAAAATCAGTGGCCAGTAGGGGTTGCTGTTGAACTTCCATGGTTCTCCAAAGCAGGGGTCACCAACCTTTTGGACCTCAGGGACCACTACATTCACAATTTTAAATCCCATGGACCACTAATGTGATTTTCTTTTAAAGAAAAAAGATAAATAATGTTTAGTGCAACATAAAAACTGCAAATATTTTTTTCTGCAGACCACCAACATTTTCTCATGAACCCCCAGTGGTCCACGGACGCCTGGTTGGTGACTGCTGCTCCAAAGAACAACATAAGCAAAAGCTTGGCCAGATGTGGCTCCTGAAATGTCTTGTTTCTGTCTGTCCAAATGGAGTATGGTCTTCGCCCACCCCTCAAACTGTACTCTTTCAACTTATCTTCTGATATTTGAGGAAAAGGAGTATGATCGTCCTCAAAGGATGGCAAATGCTGAATTCCTTAAGCCCCAGGTGGAGATAATTCAGATGTGGCAAAATCAGTGGCCAGTAGGGGCTGCTGATGGACTTTCATGCTTCTCCCAAAAAGGACTTCAGCGAAAGCATGGCCAGATGTGGCTCCTGAAATGTCACATCTCTTCCTGTCCAAATGAAGTATGGTCTTCTTTCTCCAGCCCAGCCCCTCAACTGCTGATTTTTCTTTTTTCCATTTTTGGAAGAAAAAAAAAAGGATGATGCTCTTGATTCCCTTGGAATTGCAAACTCGATTTTACACGCTACACTGATCAAGTACAGTCGCACAATTACACGCATCATTTCCACGTCAAATCTACGTATAAATAAGTGCGTTTGACGAAATTCGCACGTTTTCCCTGTTCTACAAGCAGCGCTCTTTCATTCTTAATGGAGACCTTATAATTCATCTCGGGGTCCCAAATCTCCTGTATGGAAATGTGCCCTCTGCTGATTGGTTAAACAAGAGAACCTCAAAATGCTTTTGGGGAAGAAAGTTTTCTAGGAGGACCAATGAGGGCAGGTCTCATTTGCATGAGAAGAGAAAGCAAGAGGAATTTAAGGAAAGGAAAGGAGAAGAAGAAGAAGAGGGTTAGAATTGTCTTTGCTAGAAGGACATTCCTAGCCAAAGTTGACCATGGGTTGGGCTGTAATTTTCTTAGCGCTCCTCACTTACTGCACAGGTAAAGTTTTCCTGGACCAAGAGAGGATTTGGCTGTAATTCTCATAAGAGTTTGCAAATGGCTGAGAGTGAACGAAGATGCACCAGTTTAACAGTATTTCTTTATTCTTCTCTCCTCACTTTTCCTCTCCCTCCTTCCCTCCTTTATTTAAAGGCATCAATGGTCAGTCCACTTGGATTCAGCCTCCCACCAGCTCCGTGTCCCCTGGTGGAACCGTTACGATCTCCTGCACAACAACTGGAGGTTACAATCGGATTGACTGGTATCAACAGAAACCAGGAGAAGGCCCCCGTTTTGTCCACTGTGATGGCTGCAGTAGCAGGGGAGAAGGGATCCCAAATCGGTTCACTGCTACCAGATCTGGGGATTCAGGATCCTTGACCATCACCAATGCAGAGGTTGGAGACGAGGCAGATTATTACTGTGGTCGATGGAACAGTGCAGTTACCCTGTTGCACGGTGGTGAACTCTTATGGGGAAGTGTGTCAAAAACCTCCTCTCTGACTCTTGAGACTGAAACCACAAGCAACAAACCTTGATCTACGACTGGGGACTCTTGAGCTGATGATGCAGGAGAGAAATTCCTGCAAGTTCATTGCCTTCTGCAGAGAAGTATCTCAATGCCCAGGACGGGGGATGATGGCCATCCCCCACACCGACTGCTGGTTATTCTTTTTTCCCTTTTTGAAAAAAAAAGTATTATGGTCTTGATTCTTTTGAAATTGCAAGTTAAGTTTGACATGCTAAGGAGATTAAGTAGAGCTGCACTGTTACATGTGTCATTTCCATGTCAAACTCATGTCTACAAGGATGTGTTGGAAGAAATTCAGGAGTTTCCCTGCTCTACGAGTAGCACAGGTTGATTTTTAATTGAGACCTTATAACTCCTCCAGGTTTCCCAATCTCTTCTTTGCAAATGTGTCCTCTGGTCATTGACTAAATTAGAAAACCTCATCATGCTTTTGAGGGAATAAAATATTCTAGTAGAACCTGTTAGGGGTAAAAAACACCGCCGTTGGAAAATAAATAGCGGAATAGTGCAATATACCGGACAGTAAGAGATATGCTGCTTTTGGCACACAATAACTATCAAACACTGATAGTACAAAAAATAAATAGTCTTTACTTTTGTAGTAACTAAAATACTTCTTCCAAACAGTGATACTAACTCTTCCAGCAATAAACAGTCCTTCACCAAAACACAGTTATCTTACAGTCAAAACAAACAATGATACTTCTTCTGTCTTCAGATCCTCTTCAGTGGCAATCAGGAAGCAAAGGAAAGCAAAAAAGGGATGAACTGTGTTCCCAGCTGCCCTTTTATGATTGAGCTGGGAAGCACAGCCAATCAGATTCCACAGAGTCCTTAAAGTTACATACACTCTTTAAGAATCCTGGCTTATATATATTGTCAACCCAACATCAGGATTATTAACCTAACAGAACCAATGAGTGCAGATCTCATTTGCATGGAAGGAGGAAGCAAGGGGCATTTAAGGAAAGGAAAGGAGAAGATCTGAAGAAGGTTATAATTTTCTTTCCTTGAAGGACATTCCTTGCCAAAGTTGACCATGGGTTGGGCTGTGATTTTCTTAGCACTCCTCACTTACTGCACAGGTAAAGTTTTCCTGGACCGAGAAAGAATTTGGTTGTAATTCTCAGGACCTGGTCCCTTGGAAATGATCAAAGCAAAGGAAGATACATCAATTTTAATGGTATTTCTTTCTTTTTCTCCCTTCACTATTTCTCTCCCTCCCTCCCCTCCCTTATTGAAAGGCATCGATGGTCAATCCCCTTGGATTCAGCCTCCCACCAGCTCCGTGTCCCCCGGTGGAACCGTTACGATCTCCTGCACAACAACTGGAGGTTACATCCAGATTGACTGGTATCAACAGAAACCAGGAGAAGCCCCCCGTTTTGTCCACTGTGATGGCTGCAGTAGCAGGGGAGAAGGGATCCCAAATCGGTTCACTGCTACCAGATCTGGGGATTCAGGATCCTTGACCATCACCAATGCAGAGGTTGGAGACGAGGCAGATTATTACTGTGGTCGATGGAACAGTGCAGTTACCCTGTTGCACGGTGGTGAACTCTTATGGGGAAGTGTGTCAAAAACCTCCTCTCTGCCTCTTCAGCCTGAAACACCCAACAGCACACCTTGATCTGTGACTGGAGACACTTGAGCTGAAGAGACACGAGAGGAAGTTTTCCAAGTTCATCTCCATCTGCAAAGCAAACTCTCAGTGGCCAGCGCAGGGGAGGATGGGCACAGGAATGTGGATGAGTCATGTGGATATGTGTGTGGATATCTACAGACCCTTCGCATCCTGGACATCAATTGCTTCAACTCCTGCCCTCAAAATGATGCTATAGGGCACCGCACACCAAGACAACTAGACACAAGGACAGTTTCCCCCCGAATGCCATCACTCTGCTAAACAGCTAATCCTCACAACACTGTCAAATTTTTCACTAAGATTGTATTACTGTTCTTCTCATTTTTCCTAGTACCTCACTGATCACTAGAACCAGTTTGTGCCAAGGCTAGAGGTTGTAAGGATGAACACTTCACAAAGATTTTCACACTTATGTGTGGTTCTCCTACATTACAAATACAATAGCAGAGTTGGAAGGGACCTTGGAGGTCATCTAGTCCAACTCCCTGCCTAGGCAGGAAGCCCTATACTGTTTCAGACAAATGGCTATCCAACATCTTCTTAAAGACTTGCAGTGTTGGGGCATTCACAACTTCTGGAGGGAAGCAGTTCCACTGGTTAATTGTTCTCACTGTCAGGAAATTTCTCCTCAGTTCTAAGTTGCTTCTCTCCTTGATTAATTTCCACCCATTGCTTCTTGTTCTGCCCTCAGGTGCTTTGGAGAATAGCTTAACTCCCTCTTCTTTGTGGCAACCCCTGAGATATTGGGACACTGCTATCATGTCTCCCCTGGTCCTTCTTTTCATTAAACTAGACATACCCAGTTCCTGCAACCGTTCTTCGTATGTTTTAGCCTCCAGTCCCCTCATCATCTTGGTTGCTCTTCTCTGCACTCTTTCCAGAGTCTCCACGTCTTTTTTACATCGTGGTGACCAAAACTGAATGCCATATTCCAAGTGTGGCCTTACCAAGGCATTATAAAGTGGTATTAACACTTCCCATGATCTTGATTCTCTCCCTCTGTTTATGCAGCCTAGAACTGTGTTGGCTTTTTTGGCAGCTGCTGCACACGGCTGGCTCATACTTAAATGGTTGTCCACTAGGACTCCAAGATCCCAACAGTTACTACTATTGAGCAAGGTACCACCTATACTGTGCCTGTGCATTTCGTTTTTGTTGCCTAAATGTAGGACCTTACTCTTTTCGCCATTGAATTTCATTTTATTAGATAGTGCCCAATGTTCAAGTTTGTCAAGATCCTTCTGTATCTTAAGCCTTTATCTTCTGGAGTGTTGGCTGTTCCTGCCAGCTTGGTGTCGTCTGCAAATTTGATGAGTTAGATGTTATCCTGAATAGATCATGTGCTAAATGTTTTCTCATTGGGAGAAATGAATCATCCACTGAAAACATGAATCTTTTCTGATAGCAACCACAATAGGAGTACAGTTATATACCACTTCACAATGCTTAACAATGCTATTGTAACTCTCTCTACATGGGGCTCCCCTTGAGGTGCACCCAGAGGCTTCAGTTAGTTCAGAATGCAGCCGCACGAGCAATCATGGGAACCACTAGGTTTACCCACATTACACCACTCCTGCGCGAGCTGCACTGGCTGCCTGTCGTCTTCCGGGTGCGCTTCAAGGTGTTAGTTATCATCTTTAAAGCGCTCCATGGCTCGGGACCTAGCTACCTGCGGGATCGGATCCTGCCTCACACATCCTCACGGCCGATTCGCTCCCACAGAGAGGGACTCCTCCGGGTGCCGTCCACTAGACTTTGTCAGCGGGCGACGCCCAGGGGAAGGGCTCTCTCTGTGGCGGGCCCGGCCCTCTGGAACGACCTTCCCCCCGATATTAGAACGACCACGGACCTCCGCTCCTTCCGCTTGAAATTGAAGACTCATCTTTTCCGCCTGGCCGGCCTAGGGTAGTCTCTCTCTCTATGGGTTTTTAAAATGTATATCTATAGTTAGTGGGGATTTTTAGTTAATGGGATTTTAGCACAGGAATTAATTTAATCTGTTTTAAATTGGTATGTATTTTGTATATTTATTGTTTTTATTCTCCCTGTGCACCGCCCCGAGTCCCTGTGGGGAGAGGGAGCGGTCAATAAATTCAACTATTATTATTATTATTATTATTATTATTATTATTATTATTATTATTATTATTATTATTATTATTATTATTATTATTATTATTATTATTATTATTATTATTTAACAGCCCTCTCTGAGTAGTTTAGAGTCAGCCTATGGCCTCTGAAAATTTGGGTCCTCATTTTACTGACTTTGGAAAGAGGAGAGGCTGAGTCAACCTTAAGCCAGTCAGGATCGAACTCCTGGCAGTTGGCAGACATAGTTTGCAATACATTCTGATACATTGATAGACTAGACCAGGGGTCTGCAAAGTCGGCTCTTTTAAGACTGGTGGACTTCAACTCCCAGAATTCCCCAGCCAGCTATGCTGGCTGGGGAACTCTGGGAGTTGAAGTCCACCAGTCTTAAAAGAGCCGACTTTGCAGATCCCTGGACTAGACAAAGCGATGGGGAGAGAGAGGGAGAGAGATGGAGATTACAATAGTACTTAGACAGCCGTCATATGATCTTCCAACGACAGCCATGCATCCAGGAATTACAAAATTACACGGCATCATATTCCAAGTCAAATTCCCATATAGGAAATTGACAGGTTTTCTTTGTTCCACAAACAGCAGGGTTTGATTTTTTTAATTGAGCCCTTCTAATTCCTCCCGGTTTCCAAATCTCCTGTATGCAAATGTTTCCTCTGGCCATTGGTTAAACCAGAAGACCTCAACATGGTTTGGGGGAAGAAAGTTTTCTAGGAGGACCAATGAGTGAAGATCTCATTTGCATGGAAGGAGAAAGTAAGGGACATTTAAGGAAAGGAAGGAGAAGATTTGAAGAAGGTGATAATTTTCGTCCATAGAGGGACATTCCTTGCCAAAGTTGACCATGGGTTGGGCTGTGATTTTCTTAGCTGTCCTCACTTACTGCACAGGTAAAGTTTTCCTGGGCCAAGAGAGGATTTGGCTGTCATTCTCATAAGAGTTTGCAAATGGCTCAGAGCAAATGAAGGTGCACCAGTTTAACAGTATTTCTTTCTTTTTTCTCTCCTCACTCTTTCTCTCCCACTCTTATTTAAAGGCATTGAGGGTCAGTCCGCTTGGACTCAGCCTCCCTCCAGCTCCGTGTCCCTAGGTGGAACTGTTTCGATCAGCTGTTTGACAACTCACAATCGCTACGGCACTAGCTGGTATGAACAGAAAGCAGGGGAAGCCCCCCGTTTTGTCCACTGTGTTGGCTGCAGTAGCAGGGGAGAAGGGATCCCAGATCGGTTCAATGCCACCAGTTCTGGGACTACAGGGTATTTGACCATCACCAATGTAGAGGATGAAGATGAGGCTATCTATTTCTGTGCTAACTGGAACAATGCAGGCGACAGGTTACACAGTGGTACATTCTTATGAGGAAGTGTGACAAAAACCTCCTCTCTGCCTCTACAGCTTGCAACCACAAGCCACAACCCTTCATCTGTGACTGGGGACACTTGAACGGAAGATGCTGGAGAGAAAGACTTGTGAGTTTATTTCCCAACTGCACATAATATATTGCAATATATATATATATATATATATAAAAACATTTTTTTTGTTGATAAATAAATGAAGGGAGACTAGTATAGATCTATTTCAAGCTATTTAGCTCTCGCCAGCTAGCCATACCCTTCCTGGGATTTGAACTTGGGCTATTTTATATGTTAGGCCAGGGGTCTGCAAAGTCGGCTCTTTTAAGACTGGTGGACTTCAACTCCCAGAATTCCCCAGCCAGCCTTTGAACTTGGGCTATTTTAAATGTTAGGCAGTTATCATAACCTCTAAGCCACAAGCTCTCCCCCCTTATCAGCTGAGCCAGGGGAATGATTAGAAAGGCAGAAGGGAAGCAGTATGCTCCCTCCCACATTTGGGCATACCAGTTGCCTTGACAAAACATCTAACATCATTCCCCTGGCTCAGCTGATAAGGGAGGAGAGCTTGTGGTTTAGAGGTTATTATAACTGCCTTAACATGTAAAACAGCCCAAGTTCAAATCCCAATAAGGGTATGGCTAGCTGATGAGAGCTAAGTAGCTTGAAATAGATCTATATTAGTCTCCCTTTCATTAACTGTTCGGCAAAAAAACCTCTATCTATCTATCTATCTATCTATCTATCTATCTATCTATCTATCTATCTATCTATCTATCTTCATCCAAAGTGTGTGTGTGTGTTAAAAAAGAAAATGTCAGACATGGGGAAGCCGTAATATATCTGGGGGGACATTGATTTAATTTATAGAATCAATTCAGCATATGCCAGAATAAATAATGTACCAAGGGAGATACATATTAAATTTACAAGAAGGTCAACAAGAGATGAGATCCTGAGAGCGCAAAGAGGAGGGCCCTTGATATATCAACAGAATGAGATAGCCATATTAAAGCAAATCCCAAAAAAAATCCGAGATATAAGAAGGAAATATTCCTTCTTATCTAAAAAATTACACAAAAAGGGGGTTTGGTTTAAATGGTTGATGCCTGAAGGAATGTTGGTGTTCTGGGAGGGAGGAAGAGTTAGAATGAAAACAGTAGATGAGGCCCAGGACTTTCTTAAAAAGCACTCCTCAATCCTAGACGACGATGATACGGGAACGGGAGGGGCCACGGCTCTGTCTACCGGTGGGGTGGAAGAAGAAGAAACAATAGCAAAGAGACTCAGATCACAAAAATGATTTTCTCTTTCTTTTTTTTTATATATATAGTAATTCCTGCTAAGGATGTTTATAGAAACAAAATAATTGAATGTATGAATTTTTAGATTATGAAATTTGCGATTTGAAATGTATGTACCTCTTCCTATTTTTTTAAAAATTCTTTAATGGAATTGATATTGTAAGAAGACTCGGAGGCGGTCACCAGCACCGATACGGAAGCTCTAAAATATTGTTAAAAATACCCTATTTACCCTTTTCCAATAAAATTACTTTACAAAAAAAAACCCAATAAAATTACTTTACAAAAAAAAACCCAATAAAATTACTTTACAAAAAAAAAAAACCAATAAAATTACTTTACAAAAAAAAAGACATGGGGAAGCCGTCTGGCTGATCTCTCTGCCATAGAAAGCATAACACAAGTCTCTTGCACATTCAATACATCTGCTGTCCCAGCAGTATATAGCTAGTGTAGGAATTAAGAAATGTCTTCTTTAAGAAACTACCTCAAGGGAAATGTAGGCAGAACTGCCTTGTGGGAAATGTAGTTTTATAGCATGTGGTCACATCTGTGTTTCCTGATTGGCCACTGGGGTATTCTGCCCATGGTGGTGGTGGGAGTTATAGCTGGGCAGTTTGGAATGCCTTTGTCTACCAGACAGCAGAGTTACATCTCCGCTCAGCATGGGTTAGAAAAATGATTGTCTTTTTACACCACACCATGGGACAGATTAAGAGAAGTATCTTAATACTGAACTGTAAGTTTTGCTATAAAGAATGCCTGATAATAAACTTGATCTGAAAGAGATTCCTATGCGTGGAGTTAACTGGCTGCCTGAGCGAGCTCACAACGCCCGGGGCAGTTTATAATACACATTACTACTTACTAACTATATACATATTTAACCACTTCTACATGATTGCAATTGCCCAGATGTTTCAACACTAGATGGGAGATAGGGAAAAGGGGAACTGCATGAAGACACAGGCTAAAAAGTGGCCCCCGGGGCATGCCTGTAGGATGTACGGATGAAGAGTTCATGAAGATTGACACTCAAGTGTGGGTCTCCTACATTAGATGTTGAGCTCAACAAACCACGTACTAAATGTTCAGATGATTCAACACTAGATGAGAGATGGAGAAATAAGGAATTGTATGAAGGCACAGGCTAAAGAGTGGCCATTAGCGCATGTTTGCCCCATGCCTGTAGGATGTAAGGATGAAGAGTTCATAAAGATTAAGACTCAAGTGTGGTTCTCCTACGTTAGATGTTGAGCTGAACCAACCACATTCTAAGTGAAATGAATCACCAAAAACATGAAATTCCTCTGAGCAGCATGGACAACCTTTCCCTCAAACTCAAGTACACCACTAAAGTCAAGAAGGAGAAGCCCAGAGAAGGACAATGTCACAGATGAAGATGTATAATCTCTTACATATATAATTATATTATATATATAATCTCTATAGTCTTTCTTTAAATTAAAGTATGAAAAACAAGGGAGGCTTTGTGAAATCTTCTGTAAGAGAATTAGGAAAGAAGGCAGGCCCTTGTTCGCCATCCATTTATCTTTTCTCTCTCTTCTTTTTCTGATATTTAAACAGAAGGAAGAGATGGTCCTCTGGGGACAGAAAACATTGCCTTTCTTCAGCCCAGGTGGGGATAACACAGATGTTGCAATATCAGAGGCCAGTAGGGGCTGCTGATGCTCTTTCGTAGTTCTCCAAAGAACGACATCAGCCAAAGCATGGTCAGATGTGGCTCCTGAAGTGTCTCCTCTCTTCTTTACAGTGAGGAAGGCTTTGATCTCTCCCAGAACACCTGAAATAGGCAGGATAAAAGGAAAAGGTTGGGACCACCAACTCTGCTTCTGGTGGCATCTTCCAAATATGAATTAAAAACAGAATAAGGGGAGTTCCTATGACCACCTTAGTCCAAATGGAACATGGTGCTCCTGTTTTTCACAAGTCTGGTGGTTTTACACACTATTGAGACGAAGTGGAGTTGCCCAATTCCATGTATCTTTTCCATGCCAAATTCATGTATAAAGGTGTTTGTTTGAAGAAATTCAAAAGTTTCTGTGTTCTACAGGCATCACTGTTTCATTTTTAATTAAGACCTTATAATACATTTTCAAATCTCCTCTATGCAAATGTTTCCTCTGCTAATTGCTTAAACCAGAAGACCTCAAAATGCTTTTGGGGAAGGAAGTCTTCTAGGAGGACCAATGAGTGAAGATCTCATTTGCATGGAAGGAGCATTTAAGGAAAGGAAAGGAGAAGGTCTGAAGAAGGTTATAATTTTCCTCCATAGAGGGACATTCCTTGCCAAAGTTGACCATGGGTTGGGCTGTGGTGTTCTTAGCTGTCCTCACTTACTGCACAGGTAAAGTTTTCATGGATGAAGAGAGAAGTTGGCTGTGATTCTCATAAGAGTTTGCAAATGGCTCAGAGCAAATAAAGATGCATCAGTTTAACAGTATTTCTTTCTTTTTCTCCCCTCATTCTTTCTCTCTCTCTCTCCCCCAACCACCATTATTTAAAGGCATTGATAGTCAGTCCGCTTGGACTCAGCCTCCCTCCAGCTCCGTGTCCCCAGGTGGAACTGCTACAATCTCCTGTATAACCCAGAGTACCAACTGGATTGCCTGGCAACAACAGAAAGCAGGAGAACGCCCCCGTTTTGTCCACTGTGATGTCTGCAGTAGCAGGGGAGAAGGTATCCCAAATCGGTTCACTGCCACCAGATCTGGAACTACAGGAACTTTGACCATCACCAATGTACAGACTGAAGACGAGGCTGATTATTACTGTGGCAGCTGGATCAGTGCTGGTACTGCGTTGCACGGTGGTACATTCTTATGGGGAAGTGTGACAAAACCCTCCTCTCTTCCTCTTGAGACTGAAACCACAAGCAACATACCTTGATCTACGACTGGGGACTCTTGAGCTGATGATGCAGGAGAGAAATTCCTCCAAGTTCATTGCCTTCTGCAGAGAAGTCTCTCAATGCCTAGCAAGGGGGATGATGGGTACAGGAATGTGGAGGAGAAGAGTGCAGGAAACCTAATAGATCCTTGGCTTCAGTTCCCTCCGTGCTAGATGTAAAAAAGTTTAATGGAGAAGACGTGACATTGGAGAAGCTGGAGATGATCTGCAGGTGCTTCAACACTAGGTAGGAGATGGATAAAAGGGACTGTATGGAGACACAGGCTGTGAGATGGTTGCTGGGGCATTTGTGTGCCAAGACTATAGGGTGTGAAGATGAAGAGTTTGTATAGATTTCCACACTCTTGTGGGCTTCTTCAAGGTTAGATGTTGAAGTACACTCACCGCCTGTGAAATGTTCTTACCAGGAGAAAGAAATCATTACATGAAAACATGAACCTTTTCTGATGAACAGGTCCCGCCTTTAGCTCCAACTTAGGTCCACCGTGAAAGTGGAGATGTAGAAGGGGAGAAACCACAAAGCAGAGATTTTATTCAGCAGGTTCTGACAAGTTCCGGGAACAGAAATTTTGAGTAGTTTGGAGAACTGGTTATTGCCACCGGTGGCTGGCCCCGCCCCCATCTATTCTCTGCCTCCGGAGTCCCAGCTGATGGGGAGGAAAGGGGGATTTTACATGATCCTCCCCCTGCCATGCCAACCAAGCCATGCCCACCATCTATACCACGCCCACCAAGCCATAACCACACCCACCGAGCTATACCACACCCACAGAACTGGTAGTAAAATTTTTCAATCCTACCCCTGCCACAAACCTATATGAAATCTCTACCTAAAACGTCTTTCTTCACATCAAATTGTTAAAAACAACATAGGGAGGATTTAGGACATCTTCTGTAACAGGATTAGGAAAGAAGGCAGGTTCTTCTTCTCTTTCTCCTTATATTTTCTCTCTTTTCTTATTCTGATATTTAAACAGAAGGAAGAGATGGTCCTCTAGGGATAGCAAACAGCTGCATTTCTTCAGCCCAGGTGGGGAAAACACAGATGTTGCAATATCAGAGGCCAGTAGGAGCTGCTGATAGTCTTTCGTAGTTCTCCAAAGAATGACTTCAGCCAAAGCATGGTCAGATGTGGCTCCTGAAATGTCTCCTCTCTTCTTTACAGCGAGGAAGGCTCTGATCTCTCCCAGAACACCTGAAATAGGCAAGATAAAAGGAAATGTTTTGGACAACCAACTCTGCTTCTGGTGGCTTCTTCCAAATATTAATTTAAAAAATGGATAAGGTGATTTCTTATGACCACCTTATCCCATATGTCCAAATGGAAGATGGTGCTCCTGTTTTTCCCAAGTCTGGTGGTTTTATACACTATTGAGAAGAAGTGGAGTTGCCCAATTCCATATTTCCTTTCATGCCAAATTCATGTAAAAAGGTGTTTGTTTGAAGAAATTCACAAGTTTCTGTGTTCTACAGGCATCACTGTTTCATTTTTAATTGAGACCTTATAATACATTTTCAAATCTCCTCTATGCAAATGTTTCCTCTGCTAATTGGTTAAACCAAAGTTCCTCAAAATGCTTTTGGGGAAGAAAGTTTTCTAGGAGGACCAATGAGTGAAGATCTCATTTGCATGGAAGGAGCATTTAAGGAAAGGAAAGGAGAAGGTCTGAAGAAGGTTATAATTTTCCTCCATAGAGGGACATTCCTTGCCAAAGTTGACCATGGGTTGGGCCGTGATTTTCTTAGCTGTCCTCACTTACTGCACAGGTAAAGTTTTCATGGATGAAGGGAGAAGTTGGCTGTGATTCTCATAAGAGTTTGCAAATGCCTCAGAGCAAATAAAGATGCATCAGTTTAACAGTATTTCTCCCCCCCCTCATTCTTTCTCTCTCTCTCTCTGTCCCACCATTATTTAAAGGCATTGATGGTCAGTCCGCTTGGACTCAGCCTCCCTCCAGCTCCGTGTCCCCAGGTGGAACTGCTACAATCTCCTGTATAACCCAGAGTACCAACTGGATTGCCTGGCAACAACAGAAAGCAGGAGAACGCCCCCGTTTTGTCCACAGTGATGGCTGGAGTAGCAGGGGAGAAGGGATCCCAAATCGGTTCACTGCCACCAGATCTGGAACTACAGGAACTTTGACCATCACCAATGTAGAGGCTGAAGACGAGGCAGATTATTACTGTGGCAGCTGGAACACTGATGATACTGCGTTGCACGGTGGTACATTCTTATGGGGAAGTGTGACAAAAACCTCCTCTCTTCCTCTTGAGACTGAAACCACAAGCAACATACCTTGATCTACGACTGGGGACTCTTGAGCTGATGATGCAGGAGAGAAATTCCTCCGACTTCATTGTCTTCTGCAGAGAAGTCTCTCAATGCCCAGCAAGGGGGATGATGGGTACAGGAAGGTGGAGGAGAAGAGTGCAGGGGAGCCCAGAGATTCTTGGCCTCAGTTTCTCCTGTGCTAGAAGTTCAACTGTTGAAAGGGGAAGACGTGACATTGGAGAAGCTGAAGATGATTTGCAGGTGCTTCAACCCTTGTTTGGAAGGGGGATTAAAGGGAGTGTATGAGGACACTGATGCGGGAGAGAAATTTCTGCCTGTCCATTGCCTTCTGCAGAGAAGTCTCTCAATGCCTAGCAAGGGGGATGATGGGTACAGGAAGTTGGAGGAGAAGAGTGCAGGAAACTTAATAGATCCTTGGCTTCAGTTCCCTCCATGCTAGATGTAAAAAAGTTTAATGGAGAAGACGTGACATTGGAGAAGCTGGAGATGATCTGCAGGTGCTTCAACGCTAGATTGGAGATGGGATAAAAGGGACTTGATGGAGACATAGACTATGAGATGGTTGCTGGGGCATTTGTGTGCCAAGACTACAGGATGTGAAGATGAAGAGTTTGTATAGATTTCCACACTCTTGTGGGCTTCTTCAAGGTTAGATGTTGAAGTACACTCACCGCCTATGAAATGTTCTTACCAGGAGAAAGAAATCATTACATGAAAAAATGAACCTTTTCTGATGAACAGGTCCCGCCTTTAGCTCCAACTTAGGTCCACCATGAAAGTGCAGATGTAGAAGGAGAGAAACCACAAACCAGAGATTTTATTCAGCAGGTTCTGACAAGTTCCAGGAACGAAAATTTTGAGTAGTTTGGAGAACCGGTTATTGCCACAAGTGGCTGGCCCCGCCCCCATCTATTCTCTGCCTCCCGAGTCCCAGCTGATGGGGAGGAAAGGGGGATTTTACATGATCCTCCCCTTGCCATGCCAGCCAAGCCACGCCCACCAAGCTATACCACGCCCACCAAGCCTTAACCACGCCTACTAAGCCATAACCACACCCACCGAGCTATACCACACCGACAGAACCGGTAGTAAAAAAATTTCAATCCCACCCCTGCCACAAACCTATATGAAATCTCTACCTAAAACGTCTTTCTTCACATCAAATTGTTAGAAACTACATAGGGAGGGTTTGTGACATCTTCTATAAGAGAATTAGGAAAGAAGGCAGGTTCTTCTTCTCTTTCTCCTTATCTTTTCTCTCTCTTCTTATTCTGATATTTAAACAGAAGGAAGAGATGGTCCTCTAGGGATAGAAAACAGCTGCATTTCTTCAGCAAAGGTGGGGATAACACAGATGTTGCAATATCAGAGGCCAGTAAGGGCTGCTGATGCCCTTTCATAGTTCTCCAAAGAACGACTTCAGCCAAAGCATGGTCAGATGTGGCTCCTGAAATGTCTCCTCTCTTCTCTACAGTGAGGAAGGCTCTGATCTCTCCCAGAAAAAAAAAAGAATATAAGGATTTCTTATGACCCCCTTAGCCCAAATATCCAAATGGAAGATGGTGCTCCTGTTTTTCCCGAGGCTGGTGATTCTACACACTCTTGAAATTAAGTGGAGTTGCTCAATTTCATGTATCATTTCCAAGTCAATTTCACATATAAAGACTTGTGAAGAAATTCATACGTTTTCGTGTTGTACTAGCAGCCCTCTTTCATTTTTAATGGAGACCTTTTAATTCATCCCGGTTTCCAAATCTCCTTTATGCAAATGTGTCCTCTGGTCATTGGCTAAACTAGAAAACCTCATCATGCTTTTGGGGGAATAAAATATACTAGCAGAACCAATGAGTGAAGATCTCATTTGCATGGGAGGAGAAAGCAAGGGGCATTTAAGGAAAGGAGAGGAGAAGATCTGAAGAAGGTGATATTTTTCTTTCCTAGAAGGACAATCCTTGGCCAAAGTTGACCATGGTCTGGTCTGTGTTCTTCCTTGCACTCCTCACTTCCTGCACAGGTAACATTTTTCCTGGGCCGAGAGAGGATTTGGTTGATTGATTCTCAGAACTTGGTCCCTTGGAAACGGTCAACACCAAGGAAGATGCATCAGTTTAACTGTGTTTCTTTCTTTTTCTCTCTCCACTCTTTCTCTCCCTGCCCCCAACTCTTGAAAGGCACTGATGGTCAGTCCACTTGGACTCAGCCTCCCTCCAGCTCCGTGTCCCCAGGTGGAACCGTTACAATCTCCTGTTCAACAACTCACAGTTCCTACAGCATTGGTTGGTATCAACAGAAAGCAGGTGAAGGCCCTCATTTTGTCCACTGTGGCAGCTGTAGTAGCAGGGGAGAAGGGATCCCAAATCGGTTCACTGCCACTCAGTCTGGGAGTACAGGAACTTTAACCATCACCAATGCAGAGGTTGGAGACGAGGCAGATTATTACTGTGGTAACTGGAACAGTGCTGGTACTGTGTTGCACAGTGTTACATTCTTATGGGGAAGTGTGACAAAAACCTCCTCCCTGCCTCGTCAGGCTGAAACCACAGGCTACAACTCTTGAACCTGTGACTCTGTGGACACAGAAGATGCAGGCAAGAAAGACCTGTAAGCTGATTTCCATCTTGAAAGGATTCTCTCGGTCTCTTCCTCAGAGGTGAAAGGCACCAGAGAGAAGTTCATGGGAAGCAAACAGCCCCCTGGCTCTTGTGTTCTGAGCAGAAACTGTGAAAGGAAGAGATGGAAAATTGGAGAAGGAAGAGATGGTTTTCAGCTGGAGGACCAAGCACTAAAAAGCCATTACTGGGGCAGCTTTGGGGCATGAGAAAGTGTGGTAAAAGCCTCACTCTTCCCCTTCAGCCTGAAACAAGAAACGACCCAACGTGATCTATGACTGGAGACCCTTAAACTGGGAAGACACAAGCAGAACCCCTGCAGGTTCATCCCAGTTAGCAAAGATGTCTCACAATGACCAATATTGGGGAAGGATGGGCACAGGAGTGTGGGCAAGAAGGGTGCAGGGGAACCCACAGACTCATGGTGTCAGCCCTTCACCCTGAGTTATAAGTTCTAATTTTGAAAGAAGAAGATATCAAATTGTAGAAACTAGAGATGATGTTCAGATGGTTCAACACTAGATGGAGAAATAAGGAAGTGTATGAAGACCCAGGTTAAAAACTGCATACTGGAGCAAGTTAGCCACATGTCTTCAGGATGTATGGATGAAGAGTTCATGATGATTGACACTCATGTGTCGGTCTCCTATGTTAGATGTTGAACTGAACCAACCACACACTAAATGTTCAGATGATTCAACACTAGATGAGAGATGGAGAAATAAGGAATTGTATGAAGGCACAGGCTACAGAGTGGCCACTGGCGCATGTTTGCCCCATGCCTGTAGGATGTAAGGATGAAGAGTTCATAAAGATTGACACTCAAGTGTGGTTCTCCTACGTTAGATGTTGAGCTGAAACAACCACATATTAAATGAAATCAATCAGCCACCAAAAACATGAAATTCCCCTGAGCAGCATGGACTTCCTTTCCCTCAAACTCAAGCACACCACTAAAATCAAGAAGGAGAAGCCCAGAGAAGGACAATGTCACAGATGTGTGTGTATATAAGTATATTATTTATCAGCACAAACACAACATATATGTGTGTGCGCGTGTGTGTGTGTTGCCTTTGTGCTGATTGACAAATAAATAAATAAATAAATAAATTAGACTAGTATAGATCTATTTCAAGCTATTTAGCTCTCATCAGCTAGCCGTGCCCTTACTGGGATTCGAACCTGGGCTGTTTTTACATATTAGGCAGTTGTAATTGCCACTAGGCCACAGATTCTCATCCTGATCAGGTGAGCCAGGGGAACAGGTATATATGTACACAGTACAAGTACATGTGACACAGTGCACACACACACACACACACACAATCTCTCCAGAAAATGTCTTTCTCCCAAATCAAAGTATAAAAAACAAGGGAGGCTTTGTGAAATCTTCTGTAAGGGAATTAGGAAAAAAAGGTATGTTCTTGTTCTCCTTCCCCTTATCTTTTCTCTCTCGTCTTTTTCTGATATTTAAACACAAGGAAGAGATGGTCCTCTTGGGACAGAAATCGCTGTCCCACGTGGGGATAACACAGATGTTGCAATATCAGAGGCCAGTAGGGGCTGCTGATGGTCTTTCGTAGTTCTCCAAAGAACGACTTCAGCCAAAGCATGGTCAGATGTGGCTCCTGAAATGTCTCCTCTCTTCTCTACAGTGAGGAAGGCTCTGATCTCTCCCAGAATACCTGAAAGAGGAAGGATAAAAAGCATGACTGGAGCTTCTTTCCCACAGCTTCCATTTTGTCATTCTTCCTACTCAGGCTTTTCTTTAACACACAGAAGTTTTGGACCACCAACTCTGCTTCTGGTGGCTTCTTCCAAATATTAATAAAAATGAATATGGGGGTTTCTTATGACCACCTTAGTCCATATGTCCAAATGGAAGATGGTGCTCCTGTTTTTCCCAAGTCTGGTGATTCTACACACTGTTGAAATTAAGTGGAATTGCAGAATTTCATGTATCCTTTCCATGTCAATTTCACGCATAAAGATGTGTGCTTGAAGAAATTCATGTTTTCCTGTTCTACAACCAACACTGTTTCATTTTTAATAGAGACCTTATAATTCATCCCGGTTTCCAACTCTCCTCTGTGCACATGTTTCCTCTGCTGATTGGTTGAACCAGAAGACCTCAAAATGCTTTTGGAGAAGGAAGATATCGAGGAGGACCAATGAGTGAAGATCTCATTTGCATGGAAGGAGGAAGCAAGGGGCATTTAAGGAAAGGAAAGGAGAAGATCTGAAGAAGGTTTTGATTTTCCTCTATAGAGGGACATTCCTTGCCTAAGTTGACCATGGGTTGGGCTGTGGTGTTCTTAGCTGTCCTCACTTACTGCACAGGTAAATTTTTCCTGGTACAAGAGAGGATTTGGCTGTGTTTCTCATAAGAGTTTGCAAATGGCTCAGAGCGAATGAAGGTGCATCAGTTTAACAGAATTTCTTTCTTTTTCTCCCCTCACTCTTTCTCTCCCTCTCTCTCTCCCTCCCTCCCTCCATTATTTAAAGGCATTAATGGTCAGTCCACTTGGACTCAGCCTCCCTCCAGTTCCGTGTCCCCAGGTGGAACCGTTGCAATCTCCTGTACAAGAACAACAAGCTCCTACAGCATCTACTGGTATCAACAGAAAGCAGGAGAATCCCCCCGGTTTGTCCACTGTAACGGCTGCAGCAGGGGAGAAGGGATCCCAGATCGGTTCACTGCCACCCAGTCTGGGACCACAGGATCTTTGACCATCACCAATGCAGAGGCTGGAGACGAGGCAGATTATTACTGCAGTAGCTGGAACAGTGCAGGCAACGGGATCCACAGTGGTGAAGTCTTATGGGGAAGTGTGACAAAAACCTTCACTCTTTCTCTTGAGTCTGAAACCACAAGTAGCCTCCCTTGACCTGACACTAGAGGTTCTTCATCTGAAGATGCAGGAGGGAAAGACTTGTAAGATTATTTTCCACCTTGAAATGGGCCTCTCAGGTAGAAATGGAGGCGAAATGAGAGTAGGAGAGAAGGTAGGGAAGGGAAGAAGACGATATCCAATTGTAGAAGCTAGAGATGATGGTCAGATGGTTTGGCTCTAGATGGAAGATGGGGAAATAAAGAAATGTATGAAATCACGGGCTAAAAACTGGCCCCTACTAGCCTGTAGGATGTAAGGACGAGGAGCTCATAAATATTGACACTCAAGTGTGGTTGTCCTACGTTAGATGTTGAGCTGAACCAACCCACATTCTAAATGAAATGAATCAGCCACCAAAAGGATGAAATTCACCTGAGCATCATGGACCTCCTTTCCCTCAACCTCAAGCACACCATTAAAGTCAAGAAGGAGAAGCCCAGTGGAGGACAATGTCACAAATGTGTGTGCATATATGTATATTATTTAACAGCACAAACACAACATGTGTGTGTGTGTATGTGTGTTGCGCTTGTGCTGATAAATAAATAAATAAGGGAGACTAGTATAGATCTATTTCAAGCTATTTAGCTCTCATCAGCTAGCCATACCCTTACTGGGATTCGAACCTTCGTGGTATTACATGTAAGGCAGTTGTAATTGCCATTAGGCCACAGGTTCTCATCCTGATCAGGTGAGCCAGGGGAACAAGTATATATGACACAGTACACACACACACACAATCTCTACAGAAAATGTCTTTCTCCCAAATCAAAGTATACAAAACAAGGGAGGCTTTGTGAAATCTTCTGTAAGGGAATTAGGAAAGAAGGCAGGTTCTCCTTCTCCTTCCCCTTATCTTTTCTCTCTCTTCTTTTTCTGATATTTAAACAGAAGGAAGAGATGGTCCTCTTGGGACAGAATACGCTGCATTTCTTCAGCCCAGGTGGGGATAACACAGATGTTGCAATATCAGAGCCCAGTAGTTCTCCAAAGAACGACTTCAGCCAAAGCATGGTCAGATGTGGCTCCTGAAATGTCTCCTCTCTTCTTTACAGTGAGGAAGGCTCTGATCTCTCCCAGAACACCTGGAATAGGCAGGATAAAAGGAAAAGGTTGGGACCACCAACTCTGCTTCTGGTGGCTTCTTCCAAATATTAATTAAAAAAAAGAATATGGGGGTTTCTTATGACCACCTTAGTCCATATGTCCAAATGGAAGATGGTGCTCCTGTTTTTCCTGAGGCTGGAGGTTCTACACACAATTGAGGTTAATTTGAGATGCAGAATTCCATGTATCCTTTCCATGTCAATTTCAGGTATAAAGATGTGTGTTTGACGAAATTCACAAGTTTTTCTGCTCCACAAGCAGGACACTTTCATTTTTAATTGGGACCTTATAATTTATCCTGGTTTCCAAGTCTCCTCTATGCAAATGTTTCCTCTGCTGATTGGTTAAACCAGAAGACCTCAAAATGCTTTTGGGGAAGGAAGTTTTCTAGGAGGACCAATGAGTGAAGATCTCATTTGCATGGAAGGAGGAAGCAAGGGGCATTTAAGGAAAGGAAAGGAGAAGATCTGAAGAAGGTTGCAATTTTCCTCCCTAGAGGGACATTCCTTGCCACAGTTGACCATGGGTTGGGCTGTAATTTTCTTAGCTGTCCTCACTTACTGCACAGGTAAAGTTTTCCTGGAAGAAGAGAGAAATTGGTGGTGATTCTCAGTTTGCAAATGGCTCAGAGCGAATGAAGATCCATCAGTTTAACAGTATTTCTTTCTTTTTCTCCCCTCATTCTTTCTCTCTCTCTCTCTGTCCCACCATTATTTAAAGGCATTGATGGTCAGTCCGCTTGGACTCAGCCTCCCTCCAGCTCCGTGTCCTTACATGAAACCGTTACAATCTCCTGTTTAACAACCCAGAGTAACCAGTACATTGACTGGTATCAACAGAAAGCAGAAGAACGACCCCGTTTTGTCCACTGTGATGCCTGCAGTAGTAGGGGAGAAGGGATCCCAAATCGGTTCACTGCCACCAGTTCTGGAACTACAGGAACTTTGACCATCACCAATGTAGAGGCTGAAGACGAGGCAGTTTATTATTGTGGCAGCTGGAATAGTGGTGCTACTGCGTTGCACGGTGGTTCATTCTTATGGGGAAGTGTGACAAAAACCTCCTCTCTTCCTCTTGAGACTGAAACCACAAGCAACATATCTTGATCTACGACTGGGGACTCTTGAGCTGATGATGCAGGAGAGAAATTCCTCCGACTTCATTGTCTTCTGCAGAGAAGCCTCTCAATGCCCAGCAAGGGGGATGATGGGTACAGGAAGGTGGAGGAGAAGAGTGCAGGGGAGCCCAGAGATTCTTGGCCTCAGTTCCTCCTGTGTTATAGTGCAACTCTTGAAAGGGGAAGATGGGACACTGGAGAAGCTGGAGATGATTTGCAGGTGCTTCAACCCTTGTTTGGAAGGGGGATTAAGGGGAGTGTATGAGGACACTGATGCGGGAGAGAAATTTCTGCGTGTCCATTGCCTTCTGCAGAGAAGTCTCTCAATGCCTAGCAAGGGGGATGATGGGTACAGGAATGTGGAGGAGAAGAGTGCAGGAAACCTCATAGATCCTTGGCTTCAGTTCCCTCCGTGCTAGACGTACAAAAGTTTAATGGAGAAGACGTGACATTGGAGAAGCTGGAGATGATCTGCAGGTGCTTCAACACTAGGTAGGAGATGGATAAAAGGGACTGTATGGAGACACAGGCTGTGAGATGGTTGCTGGGGCATTTGTGTGCCAAGGCTACAGGATGTGAAGATGAAGAGTTTGTGAAGATTTCCACACTCTTGTGGGCTTCTTCAAGGTTAGATGTTGAAGTACACTCACCGCCTGTGAAATGTTCTTACCAGGAGAAAGAAATCATTACATGAAAACATGAACCTTTTCTGATGAACAGGTCCTGCCTTTAGCTCCAACTTAGGTCCACCATGAAAGTGGAGATGTAGAAGGAGAGAAACCACAAACCAGAGATTTTATTCAGCAGGTTCTGACAAGTTCCGGGAACGGAAATTTTGAGTAGTTTGGAGAACCAGTTATTGCCACCGGTGGCTGGCCCCGCCCCCATCTATTCTCTGCCTCCCGAGTCCCAGCTGATGGGGAGGAAAGGGGGATTTTACATGATCCTCCCCCTGCCATGCCAGCCAAGCCACGCCCACCAAGCTATACCACACCCATCAAGTCTTAACCACGCCTACTAAGCCATAACCACACCCACTGAGCTATACCACACCCACAGAACCGGTAGTAAAAAAATTTCAATCCCACCCCTGCCACAAACCTATATGAAATCTCTACCTAAAACGTCTTTCTTCACATCAAATTGTTAAAAACAACATAGGGAGGATTTAGGACATCTTCTGTAACAGGATTAGGAAAGAAGGTAGCTTCTTCTTCTCCTTCCCTTTATCATTTCTCTCTCTTCCTTTTCTGATATTTAAACACAAGGAAGAGATGGTCATCTTGGGACAGAAAACGCAGTATTTCTTCAGCCCAGGTGGGGATAACACAGATGTTGCAATATCAGAGGCCAGTAGGGGCTTCTGGTGCTCTTTCGTAGTTCTCCAAAGAATGACTTCAGCCAAAGCATGGTCAGATGTGGCTCCTGAAGTGTCTCCTCTCTTCTTTACAGTGAGGAAGGCTCTGATCTCTCCCAGAAAAAAGAAAGAATATGGAGATTTCTTATGACCACCTTAGCCCATATGTCCAAATGAAGAATGGTGCTCCTGTTTTTCCCAAGGCTGGTGATTCTACACACTCTTGAAATTAAGTGGAGTTGCTCAATTTCATGTGTCGTTTCCACATCAATTTCACGCATAAAGACTTGTGGAAAAATTCACATGTATTCCTGTTCTACAAGCAGCCCTCTTTCATTTTTAATGGAGACCTTTTAATTCATCCCGGTTTCCAAATCTCCTCTATGCAAATGTTTCCTCTGCTGATTGGTTAAACCAGAAGACCTCAAAATGCTTTTGGGGAAGGAAGTTTTCTAGGAGGACCAATGAGTGAAGATCTCATTTGCATGGAAGGAGGAAGCAAGGGGCATTTAAGGAAAGGAAAGGAGAATATCTGAAGAAGGTTACAATTTTCCTCTATAGAGGGACATTCCTTGCCAAAGTTGACCATGGGTTGGGCTGTGGTGTTCTTAGCTGTCCTCACTTACTGCACAGGTAAATTTTTCCTGGAAGAAGAGAGAAATTGGTGGTGATTCTCAGTTTGCAAAAGGCTCAGAGCGAATGAAGTTTAACAGTATTTCTTTCTTTTTCTACCCTCACTCTCTCTCTTCCTCTCTCTCTCCCAACCACCATTATTTAAAGGCATTGATGGTCAGTCCGCTTGGACTCAGCCTCCCTCCAGCTCTGTGTCCCCAGGTGGAACCGTTACGATCTCCTGCACAACTCAGGGTGGCCAGTACATCTACTGGTATCAACAGAAAGCAGAAGAACGCCCCCGTTTTGTCCACTGTGATGCTTGCAGCAGGGGAGAAGGGATCCCAAATCGGTTCACTGCCACCAGATCTGGGACTAGAGGATCTTTGACCATCACCAATGTAGAGGCTGAAGACGAGGCAGATTATTACTGTGGCAGCTGGAACATTGCTGGTACTGCGTTGCACGGTGGTACATTCTTATGGGGAAGTGTGACAAAAACCTCCTCTCTTCCTCTTGAGACTCAAACTACAAGCAACATACCTTGATCTACGACTGGGGACTCTTGAGCTGATGATGCAGGAGAGAAATTCCTCCGAGTTCATTGCCTTCTGCAGAGAAGTCTCTCAATGCCCAGCAAGGGGGGATGATGGGTACAGGAAGGTGGAGGAGAAGGGTTCAGGGTAGCCCAGAGATTCTTGGAAGACGCAGGGATGAACTCTGAGTAAAGGTTTGCACACTGATGCGTGGTGCTCCTACATTAGATGTGCCACTGAGCAGACCATGGGTTGAATATTTGCTTACTAGGAGAATTGTGTCACCCACTGGACAGTGACAATCATCAGCCACCAAAAACATGAAATTCCCCTGAGCAGCATGGACTTCCTTCCCCTCAAACTCAAGGACACCACTAAAATCAAGAAGGAGAAGCCAAGAGAAGGACAATTTCACAGATGTGTGTGTATATACGTATATTATTTATCAGGACAAACACAAAATATATGTGTGTGTGCGTGTGTGTGTGTTGCCTTTGTGCTGATTGATAAATAAATAAATAAATAAATAAATTAGACTAGTTTTGTTCTATTTCAAGCTATTTAGCTCTCATCAGCTAGCCATACCCTTACTGGGATTCGAACCTGGGCTGTTTTTACATATTAGGCAGTTGTAATTGCCACTAGGCCACAGATTCTCATCCTGATCAGGTGAGCCAGGGGAACAGGTATATATGTACAAAGTACAAGTACATGTGACACAGTGCACACACACACACACACACACACACACACAATCTCTCCAGAAAATGTCTTTCTCCCAAATCAAAGTATAAAAAACAAGGGAGGCTTTGTGAAATCTTCTGTAAGAGAATTAGGAAAGAAGACAGGTCCTTGTTCTCCATCCATTTATCTTTTCTCTCTCTTCTTTTTCTGATATTTAAACACAAGGAAGAGATGGTCCTCTTGGGACAGAAATCGCTGCATTTCTTCAGCCCAGGTGGGGATAACACAGATGTTGCAATATCAGAGGCCAATAGGGGCTGCTGATGGTCTTTCGTAGTTCTCCAAAGAATGACTTCAGCCAAAGCATGGTCAGATGTGGCTCCTGAAATGTCTCCTCTCTTCTCTACAGTGAGGAAGGCTCTGATCTCTCCCAGAATACCTGAAAGAGGAAGGATAAAAAGCATGACTGGAGCTTCTTTCCCACAGCTTCCATTTTGTCATTCTTCCTACTCAGGCTTTTCTTTAACACACAGAAGTTTTGGACCACCAACTCTGCTTCTGGTGGCTTCTTCCAAATATTAATAAAAATGAATATGGGGGTTTCTTATGACCACCTTAGTCCATATGTCCAAATGGAAGATGGTGCCCCTGTTTTTCCCAAGTCTGGTGATTCTACACACTGTTGAAATTAAGTGGAATTGCAGAATTTCATGTATCCTTTCCATGTCAATTTCACGCATAAAGATGTGTGCTTGAAGAAATTCATGTTTTCCTGTTCTACAACCAACACTGTTTCATTTTTAATAGAGACCTTATAATTCATCCCGGTTTCCAACTCTCCTCTGTGCACATGTTTCCTCTGCTGATTGGTTAAACCAGAAGACCTCAAAATGCTTTTGGAGAAGGAAGATATCGAGGAGGACCAATGAGTGAAGATCTCATTTGCATGGAAGGAGGAAGCAAGGGGCATTTAAGGAAAGGAAAGGAGAAGATCTGAAGAAGGTTTTGATTTTCCTCTATAGAGGGACATTCCTTGCCTAAGTTGACCATGGGTTGGGCTGTGGTGTTCTTAGCTGTCCTCACTTACTGCACAGGTAAAGTTTTCCTGGTACAAGAGAGAATTTGGCTGTGTTTCTCATAAGAGTTTGCAAATGGCTCAGAGCGAATGAAGGTGCATCAGTTAAACAGAATTTCTTTCTTTTTCTCCCCACACTCTTTCTCTCCCTCTCTCCCTCCCTCCATTATTTAAAGGCATTAATGGCCAGTCCGCTTGGACTCAGCCTCCCTCCAGTTCCGTGTCCCCAGGTGGAACCGTTGCAATCTCCTGTACAAGAACAACAAGCTCCTACAGCATCTACTGGTATCAACAGAAAGCAGGAGAATCCCCCCGGTTTGTCCACTGTAACGGCTGCAGCAGGGGAGAAGGGATCCCACATCGGTTCACTGCCACCCAGTCTGGGGCCACAGGATCTTTGAGCATCACCAATGCAGAGGCTGGAGACGAGGCCGATTATTACTGCAGTAGCTGGAACAGTGCAGGCAACGGGATCCACAGTGGTGAAGCCGTATGGGGAAGTGTGACAAAAACCTTCACTCTTTCTCTTGAGTCTGAAACCACAAGCAGCCTCCCTTGACCTGACACCATAGTTTCTTCATCTGAAGATGCAGGAGAGAAAAACTTGTAAGATTATTTTCCACCTTGAAATGGGTCTCTCAGGAAGAAATGGAGGCGAAATGAGAGTAGGGAGAGAGGGTAGGGAAGGGAAGAAGATGATATCAAATTGTAGAAGCTAGAGATGATGGTCAGATGGTTTGGCTCTAGATGGAAGATGGGGAAATAAAGAAATGTATGAAGTCACGGGCTAAAAACTGGCCCCTACTAGCCTGTAGGATGTAAGGATGAGGAGCTCATAAATATTGACACTCAAGTGTGGTTGTCCTACGTTAGATGTTGAGCTGAACCAACCCACATTCTAAATGAAATCAATCAGCCACCAAAAGGATGAAATTCACCTGAGCATCATGGACCTCCTTTCCCTCAACCTCAAGCACACCACTAAAGTCAAGAAGGAGAAGCCCAGTGGAGGACAATGTCACAAATGTGTGTGCATGTATGTATATTATTTATCAGCACAAACACAACATGTGTGCGTGTGTATGTGTGTTGCGCTTGTGCTGATAAATAAATAAATAAATAAGGGAGACTAGTATAGATCTATTTCAAGCTATTTAGCTCTCATCAGCTAGCCATGCCCTTACTGGGATTTGAACCTTCGTCGTTTTGCATGTAAGGCAGTTGTAATTGCCATTAGGCCACAGGTTCTCATCCTGATCAGGTGAGCCAGGGGAACAAGTATATATGACACAGTACACACACACACACACACAATCTCTCCAGAAAATGTCTTTCTCCCAAATCAAAGTATAAAAAACAAGGGAGGCTTTGTGAAATCTTCTGTAAGGGAATTAGGAGAAAAAGGCATGTTCCTGTTCTCCTTCCCCTTATCTTTTCTCTCTCTTCTTTTTCTGATATTTAAACAGAAGGAAGAGATGGTCCTCTTGGGACAGAAAATGCTGCATTTCTTCAGCCCAGGTGGGGATAACACAGATGTTGCAATATCAGAACCCAGTAGTTCTCCAAAGAACGACTTCAGCCAAAGCATGGTCAGATGTGGCTCCTGAAATGTCTCCTCTCTTCTTTACAGTGAGGAAGGCTCTGATCTCTCCCAGCCTGGAATAGGCAGGATAAAAAGAAAAGGTTGGGACCACCAACTCTGCTTCTGGTGGCTTCTTCCAAATATTAATTAAAAAAAAGAATATGGGGGTTTCTTATGACCACCTTAGTCCATATGTCCAAATGGAAGATGGTGCTCCTGTTTTTCCTGAGGCTGGAGGTTCTACACACAATTGAGGTTAATTAGAGTTGCAGAATTCCATGTATCCTTTCCATGTCAATTTCAGGTATAAAGATGTGTGTTTGACGAAATTCACAAGTTTTTCTGTTCCACAAGCAGGACACTTTCATTTTTAATTGGGACCTTATAATTTATGCTGGTTTCCAAGTCTCCTCTATGCAAATGTTTCCTCTGCTGATTAGTTAAACCAGGAGACCTCAAAATGCTTTTGGGGAAGGAAGTTATCTAGCAGGACCAATGAGTGAAGATCTCATTTGCATGGAAGGAGGAAGCAAGGGGCATTTAAGGAAAGGAAAGGAGAAGATCTGAAGAAGGTTGCAATTTTCCTCTATAGAGGGACATTCCTTGCCACAGTTGACCATGGGTTGGGCTGTAATTTTCTTAGCTGTCCTCACTTACTGCACAGGTAAAGTTTTCCTGGAAGAAGAGAGAAATTGGTTGTGATTCTCAGTTTGCAAACGGCTCAGAGCGAATGAAGATGCATCAGTTTAACAGTATTCCTTTCTTTTTCTCCCCTCATTCGTTCTCTCTCTCTCTCTATCCCACCATTATTTAAAGGCATTGATGGTCAGTCCGCTTGGACTCAGCCTCCCTCCAGCTCCGTGTCCCCAGGTGGAACCATTACAATCTCCTGTTTAACAACCCAGAGTAACAAGTACATTCACTGGTATCAACAGAAAGCAGAAGAACGCCCCCGTTTTGTCCACTGTGAGGCCTGCAGCAGGGGAGAAGGGATCCCAAATCGGTTCACTGCCACCAAATCTGGAACTACAGGAACTTTGACCATCACCAATGTAGAGGATGAAGACGAGGCCGATTATTACTGTGGCAGCTGGTACATTGCTGGTACTGCGTTGCACGGTGGTACATTCTTATGGGGAAGTGTGACAAAAACCTCCTCTCTTCCTCTTGAGACTGAAACCACAAGCAACATACCTTGATCTATGACTGGGGACTCTTGAGCTGATGATGCAGGAGAGACATTCCTGTGAGTTCATTGTCTTCTGCAGAGAAGTCTCTCAATGCCCAGCAAGGGGGATGAAGGGTACAGGAAGGTGGAGGAGAAGGACTCAGGGGAGCCCAGAGATTCTTGGCTTCGGTTCCTTCTGTGCTAGAAATTCAACTGTTGAAAGGGGAAGACGTGACATTGGAGAAGCTGGAGATGATTTGCAGGTGCTTCAACCCTTGTTTGGGAAGTGTGACAAAAACCTCCTCTCTGACTCTTGAGACTGAAACCACAAGCAACATACCTTCATCTACCACTTTCTCTTCAGAGAAAGAGCGTATTCTGAATTTAAAAAGTGGTTTTTTAATATCTCCTCGGAGAACGAGTGGATCCTGAAACCAAGTAGAGTGTTTAAATATACAGTAGTGGCCAAAATTGTACAAACCTTTGGGGGAAAGTGTATTTTTGAGGCTTGATGGCTACTAATACCATTTTGTTTTGGAGTGCTAGCATAAAATCATACAGCAATGGAAAGATTATTTAATCAAGAATGCAATGCAACAAAGTGTGTTCAATTTTCTGTATTGTATGAAAAGTTACAGCCAGCAGTAAAAACCAGTTCATAGAAGCCATCATTCCACCTTGGTTTCACATTAGAACAGCTGCAGAACTAAAAGACTCCCCCACCCCATCTATTCTCTGCCTCCCGAGTCCCAGCTGATGGGGAGGAAATGGGGATTTTACAGGATTCTCCCCCTGCCATGCCAACCAAGCCACGCCCATCAAGTCATACCACACCCACCAGGCCAAACCACACCCACCAAGCCGTACCACGCCCACAGAACCGGTAGTAAAAAAAAATTGAATCCCACCCCTGCCACAAACCTATATGAAATCTCTACCTAAAACGTCTTTCTTCACATCACAATTGTTAAAAACAACATAGGGAGGATTTGGGACATCTTCTGTAAGAGAATTAGGAAAGAAGGCAGGTTCTCCTTCTCCTTCCCTTTATCATTTCTCTCTCTTCCTTTTCTTATATTTAAACACAAGGAAGAGATGGTCCTCTTGGGACAGAAAACTGCTGCATTTCTTCAGCCCAGGTGGGGATAACACAGATGTTGCAATATCAGAGGCCAGAAGGGGTTGCTGATGGTCTTTCGTAGTTCTCCAAAGAACGACTTCAGCCAAAGCATGGTCAGATGTGGCTCCTGAAATGTCTCCTCTCTTCTTTACAGTGAGGAAGGCTCTGATCTCTCCCAGAAAAAAGAAAGAATATGGAGATTTCTCATGACCACCTTAGCCCATATGTCCAAATGAAGAATGGTGCTCCTGTTTTTCCCAAGGCTGGTGATTCTACACACTCTTGAAATTAAGTGGAGTTGCTCAATTTCATGTGTCGTTTCCGCATCAATTTCACGCATAAAGACTTGTGGAAAAATTCACACGTTTTCCTGTTCTACAAGCAGCCCTCTTTCATTTTTAAAGGAGACCTTTTAATTCATCCCGGTTTCCAAATCTCCTCTATGCAAATGTTTCCTCTGCTGATTGGTTAAACCAGAAGACCTCAAAATGCTTTTGGGGAAGGAAGTTTTCTAGGAGGACCAATGAGTGAAGATCTCATTTGCATGGAAGGAGGAAGCAAGGGGCATTTAAAGAAAGGAAAGGAGAAGGTCTGAAGAAGGTTATATTTTTCCTCCCTAGAGGGACATTCCTTGCCAAAGTTGACCATGGGTTGGGCTGTGGTGTTCTTAGCTGTCCTCACTTACTGCACAGGTAAATTTTTCCTGGAAGAAGAGAGAAATTGGTGGTGATTCTCAGTTTGCAAAAGGCTCAGAGCGAATGAAGTTTAACAGTATTTCTTTCTTTTTCTACCCTCACTCTCTCTCTTCCTCTCTCTCTCCCAACCACCATTATTTAAAGGCATTGATGGTCAGTCCGCTTGGACTCAGCCTCCCTCCAGCTCTGTGTCCCCAGGTGGAACCGTTACGATCTCCTGCACAACTCAGGGTGGCCAGTACATCTACTGGTATCAACAGAAAGCAGAAGAACGCCCCCGTTTTGTCCACTGTGATGCTTGCAGTAGTAGGGGAGAAGGGATCCCAAATCGGTTCACTGCCACCAGATCTGGGGCTCTAGGATCTTTGACCATCACCAATGTAGAGGCTGAAGACGAGGCCGATTATTACTGTGGCAGCTGGAACAGTGCTTCTACTGCGTTGCACGGTGGTACATTCTTATGGGGAAGTGTGACAAAAACCTCCTCTCTTCCTCTTGAGATTGAAACCACAAGCAACATACCTTCATCTACGACTGGGGACTCTTGAGCTGATGATGCAGGAGAGAAATTCCTCCGAGTTCATTGCCTTCTGTAGAGAAGTCCCTCAATGCCCAGGATGGGGGATGATGGGTACAGGAAGGTGGAGGAGAAGAGTGCAGGGGAGCCCAGAGATTCTTGGCCTCAGTTTCTCCTGTGCTAGAAGTTCAACTGTTGAAAGGGGAAGACGTGACATTGGAGAAGCTGGAGATGATCTGCAGATGCTTCAACCCTTGTTTGGAAGGGGGATTAAAGGGAGTGTATGAGGACACTGATGCAGGAGAGAAATTTCTGCGTTGTCATTGCCTTCTGCAGAGAAGTCTCTCAATGCCTAGCAAGGGGGATGATGGGTACAGGAATGTGGAGGAGAAGAGTGCAGGAAACCTAATAGATCCTTGGCTTCAGTTCCCTCCGTGCTAGATGTAAAAAAAGTTTAATGGAGAAGACGTGGCATTGGAGAATCTGGAGATGATCTGCAGGTGCTTCAACGCTAGATTGGAGATGGGATAAAAGGGACTTGATGGAGACACAGACTATGAGATGGTTGCTGGGGCATTTGTGTGCCAAGGCTACAGGATGTGAAGATGAAGAGTTTGTATAGATTTTCACACTCTTGTGGGCTTCTTCAAGGTTAGATGTTGAAGTACACTCACCGCCTGTGAAATGTTCTTACCAGGAGAAAGAAATCATTACATGAAAAAATGAACCTTTTCTGATGAACAGGTCCCGCCTTTAGCTCCAACTTAGGTCCACCGTGAAAGTGGAGATGTAGAAGGGGAGAAACCACAAACCAGAGATTTTATTCTGCAGGTTCTGACAAGTTCCAGGAACGAAAATTTTGAGTAGTTTGGAGAACCGGTTATTGCCACCGGTGGCTGGCCCCGCCCCCATCTATTCTCTGCCTCCGGAGTCCCAGCTGATGGGGAGGAAAGGGGGATTTTACATGATCCTCCCCCTGCCATGCCAACCAAGCCACGCCCACCAAGCTATACCACGCCCACCAAGCCTTAACCACGCCTACCAAGCCATAACCACACCCACCGAGCTATACCACACCCACAGAACCGGTAGTAAAAAAATTTCAATCCCACCCCTGCCACAAACCTATATGAAATCTCTACCTAAAACGTCTTTCTTCACATCAAATTGTTAAAAACAACATAGGGAGGATTTAGGACATCTTCTGTAACAGGATTAGGAAAGAAGATAGCTTCTTCTTCTCCTTCCCTTTATCATTTCTCTCTCTTCCTTTTCTGATATTTAAACACAAGGAAGAGATGGTCGTCTTGGGACAGAAAACGCTGTATTTCTTCAGCCCAGGTGGGGATAACACAGATGTTGCAAAATCAGAGGCCAGTAGGGGCTGCTGATGGTCTTTCGTAGTTCTCCAAAGAATGACTTCAGCCAAAGCATGGTCAGATGTGGCTCCTGAAATGTCTCCTCTCTTCTTTACAGTGAGGAAGGCTCTGATCTCTCCCAGAAAAAAGAAAGAATATCAGGATTTCTTATGACCCCCTTAGCCCAAATATCCAAATGGAAGATGGTGCTCCTGTTTTTCCCGAGGCTGGTGATTCTACACACTCTTTAAATTAAGTGGAGTTGCTCAATTCCATGTGTCATTTCCAAGTCAATTTCACGTATAAAGACTTGTGAAGAAATTCACGTTTTCCTGTTCTACAAGCAGCCCTCTTTCATTTTTAATGGAGACCTTTTAATTCATCCCGGTTTCCAAATCTCCTCTATGCAAATGTTTCCTCTGCTGATTGGTTAAACCAGAAGACCTCAAAATGCTTTTGGGGAAGGAAGTTTTCTAGGATGACCAATGAGTGAAGTTCTCATTTGCATGGAAGGAGGAAGCAAGGGGCATTTAAGGAAAGGAGAAGGTCTGAAGAAGGTTATATTTTTCCTCCATAGAGGGACATTCCTTGCCAAAGTTGACCATGGGTTGGGCCGTGATTTTCTTAGCTGTCCTCACTTACTGCACAGGTAAAGTTGTCCTGGAAGAAGAGGGAATTTGGCTGTGATTCTCATAAGTGTTTGGAAATTACTCAGAATGAAAGAAGATGCATCAGTTTAACAGAATTTCTTTTCCCCCCTCCCCTCACTCTTTCTCTCTCCCTCCCTCCCTCCCACCATTTTTAAAGGCATTGATGGTCAGTCTGCTTGGATTCAGCCTCCCTCCAGCTCTGTGTCGCTAGGTGGATCCGTTACCATCTCCTGCATAGCCCAGAGTACTAATACCATCTACTGGAATCAACAGAAAGCAGGAGGAGGCCCCCGTTTTGTCCACTGTGATGGCTGCAGTAACAGGGGAGAAGGGATCCCAAATCGGTTCACTGCCACCAGATCTGGGAGTACAGGGACTTTGAGCATCACCAATATAGAGGCTGAAGACGAGGCAGATTATTACTGTGGCAGCTGGAACACTGGTGTTACTGCGTTGCACGGTGGTACATTCTTATGGGGAAGTGTGACAAAAACCTCCTCTCTTCCTCTTGAGACTCAAACCACAAGCAACATACCTTGATCTACGACTGGGGACTCTTGATCTGATGATGCAGGAGAGAAATTCATGCAAGTTCATTGTCTTCTGCAGAGAAGTCTCTCAATGCCCAGGACAGGGGATGATGGGTACAGGAATGTGGAGGAGAAGGACTCAGGGGAGCCCAGAGATTCTTGGCCTCAATTCCTCCTGTGCTATAAGTGCAACTGTTGAAAGTGGAAGATGGGACATTGGAGAAGCTGGAGATGATTTGCAGGTGCTTCAACCCTTGTTTGGAAGGGGGATTAAAGGGAGTGCATGAGGACACTGGTTAAAAAGGGACATGTTTGTGCCAATATATAGGAAGTCAGAAGGAACGCTTGGTAAAGATTTGCACACTCAGGTGTGGTTCTCCCACAGTAGATGTTGAACTTTACCGAACGTCTGCTCAACATTCTTACCAGGAGATATAGCTCAGCCACTGAAACCAGAAAACCACCTGATGAACAGGTGTCTCCTTCACCCGAACCTCAAGCACACCAATAAAGTTGGGAAGGAGAAGCTCCAAGAAGCTCCAGATTAACATATAAACTCTACATAACATGTCTTTCTTCAAGTCAAAAGGTTAAAACTATCAAGGGGTCTTTGTGACATCTTCTGTAAGGGAGTGAAGGAAGGAAGGCACCTTCTCTTTCTCGTTCAACTTTTTTCCCCCTCTCCTTTTTCTGGTATATGAGGAGAAGGAGGATCCTAGTCCTCAAGGGAACCCAAGTGCTACATGTCTTCAGTCCAGGTGGGGATGACACAGAGGTTGCAAAATCAGTGGCCGGCAGGAGCTGCGGTTGCACTTTCGTGATTCTGGAAATAATAACAGGCCAAAGGATGGCCAGATATGGCTCCTGAATTGTCTGCTCTCTTCATTGAGAGGAGGGGAAGGTGGAGGTCCCTGGTCCCTCCCAGAACAGGTGAAAGACGCAGGAGAAAAGGAAATAGTTATGTCCACCAAGTCTACTTCCGGTGGATTGTTCCAAACACGAAAAGAAAAAGAGAGAGGATTGCTTACGACCTGCCTTAGTCCATATTCCTCTCTCCTCTTCTCCTCCAAGTGTGGTTTTTCCTTTGTTTTTCCCTTTTGAAAAAATATTAACGCTCTTAATCCTATTGCATTTGTAAATTAGGCTTTACATGTCGTTGAGGTTAAGTAGAGAGTCAGACAATGTCATCTATCATTTTGATGCCAGTTTGAAGTATGGCGTGTTTGAAGAAGTTCAGAAATTTCCCTCTTCCTCAAGTAGCAGGGTTTGATTTTTAATTGCGACCTTTTAATGCATCCCGGTTTCCAAATCTCTTTTATGCAAATGTGTCCTCTGGTCATTGGCTGAACTAGAAAACCTCATCATGCTTTTGGGGGAATAAAATATACTAGCAGAACCAATGAGTGAAGATCTCATTTGCATGGGAGGAGAAAGCAAGGGGCATTTAAGGAAAGGAAAGGAGAAGATCTGAAGAAGGTGATACTTTTCTTGCCTAGAAGGACAATCCTTGGCCAAAGTTGACCATGGTCTGGTCTGTGTTCTTCCTTGCATTCCTCACTTCCTGCACAGGTAACATTTTTCCTGGACCGAGAGAGGATTTGGTTGATTGATTCTCAGAACTTGGTCCCTTTAAAATGGTCAACACCAAGGAAGATGCATCAGTTTAACTGTGTTTCTTTCTTTTTCTCTCTCCACTCTTTCTCTCCCTGCCCCCAACTCTTGAAAGGCATCTTGAAAGGATTCTCTCGGTCTCTTCCTCAGAGGTGAAAGGCACCAGGGAGAAGTTCATGGGAAGCGAACAGCCCCCTGGCTCTTGTGTTCTGAGCAGAAACTGTGAAAGGAAGAGATGGAAAATTGGAGAAGGAAGAGATCATTTTCAAGTGGTTCAGCACAGGAGGAAGGATAGAGAATTGTCGAAGGACACAGCATGGAAAAGTGGTCCCTGGGGCAGCTTTGTGGCATGATGAAGTGTGGCAGAAACCCTCACTCTTCCTCTTTGGCTTGAAACAAGAAGCAACTCAACTTGATCTACGACTGGAGACCCTCAAACTGGGGAGACACAAGCAGAACCCCTGCAGGTTCATCCCAGTTAGCAAAGATGTCTCACAATGCCCAATGTTGGGGAACTGGGCACAGGAGTGTGGGCAAGAAGGGTGCAGGGGAACCCACAGACTCATGGTCTCAGCCCTTCACCCTGAGATGTAAGTTCTAATTTTGAAAGAAGGAGATATCAAATTGTAGAAACTAGAGATGATGTTCAGATGGTTCAACGCTAGATGGGGAAATAAGGAAATGTATGAAGACCCAGGTTAAAAAGTGCATACTGGGGCAAGTTAGCCCCATGTCTTCAGAATGTAAAGATGAAGAGTTCATAAAGATTGACATTCATGTGTCGGTCTCCTATGTTAGATGTTGAACTGAACCAACCACACACTAAATGTTCAGATGATTCAACACTAGATGAGAGATGGAGAAATAAGGAATTGTATGAAGGCACAGGCTACAGAGTGGCCACTGACGCATGTTTGCCCCATGCCTGTAGGATGTAAGGATGAAGAGTTCATAAAGATTGACACTCAAGTGTGGTTCTCCTACGTTAGATGTTGAGCTGAAACAACCACATATTAAATGAAATCAATCAGCCACCAAAAACATGAAATTCCCCTGAGTAGCATGGACCTCCTTTCCCTCAAACTCAAGCACACCACTAAAATCAAGAAGGAGAAGCCCAGAGAAGGACAATTTCACAGATGTGTGTGTATATCGGTATATTATTTATCAGCACAAACACAACATATATGTGTGTGTGCATGTGTGTGTGTGTGTTGCCTTTGTGCTGATCGACAAATAAATAAATAAATAAATAATAAATAAATAAATAAATAAATAAATAAATAAATAAATAAATAAATAAATAAATAAATAAATAAATAAATTAGACTAGTATAGATCTATTTCAAGCTATTTAGCTCTCATCAGCTAGCCGTGCCCTTACTGGGATTCGAACCTGGGCTGTTTTTACATATTAGGCAGTTGTAATTGCCACTAGGCCACAGATTCTCATCCTGATCAGGTGAGCAAGGGGAACAGGTATATATGTACACAGTACAAGTACATGTGACACAGTGCGCACACACACACACACACACACAATCTCTCCAGAAAATGTCTTTCTCCCAAATCAAAGTATACAAAACAAGGGAGGCTTTGTGAAATCTTCTGTAAGGGAATTAGGAAAAAAAGGTATGTTCTTGTTCTCCTTCCCTTTATCTTCTCTCTCTCTTCTTTTTCTGATATTTAAACACAAGGAAGAGATGGTCCTCTTGGGACAGAAATCGCTGCATTTCTTCAGCCCAGGTGGGGATAACACAGATGTTGCAATATCAGAGGCCAATAGGGGCTGCTGATGCTCTTTCGTAGTTGTCCAAAGAATGACTTCAGCCAAAGCATGGTCAGATGTGGCTCCTGAAATGTCTCCTCTCTTCTCTACAGTGAGGAAGGTGCTGATCTCTCCCAGAATACCTGAAAGAGGAAGGATAAAAAGCATGACTGGAGCTTCTTTCCCACAGCTTCCATTTTGTCATTCTTCCTACTCAGGCTTTTCTTTAACACACAGAAGTTTTGGACCACCAACTCTGCTTCTGGTGGCTTCTTCCAAATATTAATAAAAATGAATATGGGGGTTTCTTATGACCACCTTAGTCCATATGTCCAAATGGAAGATGGTGCTCCTGTTTTTCCTGAGGCTGGAAGTTCTACACGCAATTGAGGTTAATTAGAGTTGCAGAATTCCATGTATCCTTTCCATGTCAATTTCAGGTATAAAGATGTGTGTTTGACGAAATTCACAAGTTTTTCTGCTCCACAAGCAGGACACTTTCATTTTTAATTGGGACCTTATAATTTATGCTGGTTTCCAAGTCTCCTCTATGCAAATGTTTCTTCTGCTGATTGGTTAAACCAGAAGACCTCAAAATGCTTTTGGGGAAGGAAGTTATCTAGCAGGACCAATGAATGAAGATCTCATTTGCATGGAAGGAGGAAGCAAGGGGCATTTAAGGAAAGGAAAGGAGAAGATCTGAAGAAGGTTGCAATTTTCCTCCCTAGAGGGACATTCCTTGCCAAAGTTGACCATGGGTTGGGCTGTAATTTTCTTAGCTGTCCTCACTTACTGCACAGGTAAAGTTTTCCTGGAAGAAGAGAGAAGTTGGTTGTGATTCTCAGTTTGCAAATGGCTCAGAGCGAATGAAGATCCATCAGTTTAACAGTATTTCTTTCTTTTTCTCCCCTCACTCTTTCTCTCTCTCTCTCTGTCCCACCATTATTTAAAGGCATTGATGGTCAGTCTGCTTGGACTCAGCCTCCCTCCAGCTCTGTGTCCCCAGGTGGAACCGTTACGATCTCCTGCACAACTCAGGGTGGCCAGTACATCTACTGGTATCAACAGAAATCAGGAAAAGCCCCCCATTTTGTCCACTGTGATGCTTGTAGTAGCAGGGGAGAAGGGATCCCAAATCGGTTCACTGCCACCAGATCTGGAACTACAGGAACTTTGACCATCACCAATGTACAGGCTGAAGACGAGGCCGATTATTACTGTGGCAGCTGGAACAGAGCTGATACTGCGTTGCACGGTGGTACATTCTTATGGGGAAGTGTGACAAAAACCTCCTCTCTTCCTCTTGAGACTGAAACCACAAGCAACATATCTTGATCTACGACGGGACTCTTGAGCTGATGATGCAGGAGAGAAATTCCTCCGAGTTCATCGCCATCTGCAGAGAAGTCTCTCAATGCCCAGCAAGGGGGATGAAGGGTACAGGAATGTGGAGGAGAAGGGCTCAGGGGAGCCCAGAGATTCTTGGCCTCAGTTCCTCCTGTGCTATAGTGCAACTCTTGAAAGGGGAAGACGTGACATTGGAGAAGCTGGAGATGATTTGCAGGTGCTTCAACCCTTGTTTGAAAGGGGCATTAAAGGGAGTGCATGAGGACAGTGGTTAAAAAGTGATCCCTGGGACATGTTTGTGCCAATATATAGGAAGTCAGAAGGAACGCTTGGTAAAGATTTGTACATTCAGGTGTGGTTCTCCCACAGTAGATGGTGAACTTTACCGAACGTCTGCTCAACATTCTTACCAGGAGATATAGCTCAGCCACTGAAAACATGAAACCCACCTGATGAACAGGTATCTCCTTCATCCCAACCTCAAGCACACCAATAAAGTTGGGAAGGAGAAGCTCCAAGAAGCTCCAGATTAACATATAATCTCTACATAACATGTCTTTCCTTAAGTCAAAAAGTTAAAACTATCAAGGGGTCTTTGTGACATCTTCTGTAAGGGAGTGAAGGAAGGAAGGCACCTTCTCTTTCTCTTTCAACATATATTTTCCCCTCTCCTTTTTCTGGTATATGAGGAGAAGGAGGATGCTAGTCCTCAAGGGAACCCAAGTGCTACATGTCTTCAGTCCAGTTGGGGATGACACAGAGGTTGCAAAATCAGTGGCCGGTAGGAGCTGCGGTTGCACTTTCGTGTTTCTGCAAATAATAACAGGCCAAAGGATGGCCAGATATGGCTCCTGAATTGTCTGCTCTCTTCATTGAGAGGAGGGGAAGGTGGAGGTCCCTGGTCCCTCCCAGAACAGGTGAAAGACGCAGGAGAAAAGGAAATAGTTATGTCCACCAAGTCTACTTCCGGTGGATTGTTCCAAACATGAAAAGAAAAAGAGAGAGGATTGCTTACGACCTGCCTTAGTCCATATTCCTCTCTCCTCTTCTCCTCCAAGTGTGGTTTTTCCTTTGTTTTTCCCTTTTGAAAAAATATTAACGCTCTTAATCCTATTGCATTTGTAAATTAGGCTTTACATGTCGTTGAGGTTAAGTAGAGAGTCAGACAATTTCATCTATCATTTCGATGCCAGTTTGAAGTATGGCGTGTTTGAAGAAGTTCAGAAATTTCCCTCTTCCTCAAGTAGCAGGGTTTGATTTTTAATTACGACCTTTTAATGCATCCTGGTTTCCAAATCTCCTTTATGCAAATGTGTCCTCTGGTCATTGGCTGAACTAGAAAACCTCATCATGCTTTTGGGGGAATAAAATATACTAGCAGAACCAATGAGTGAAGATCTCATTTGCATGAGGAGAGAAAGCAAGGGGCTTTTAAGGAAAGGAAAGGAGAAGATCTGAAGAAGGTGATACTTTTCTTGCCTAGAAGGACAATCCTTGGCCAAAGTTGACCATGGTCTGGTCTGTGTTCTTCCTTGCACTCCTCACTTCCTGCACAGGTAACATTTTTCCTGGACCGAGAGAGGATTTGGTTGATTGATTCTCAGAACTTGGTCCCTTTAAAATGGTCAACACCAAGGAAGATGCATCAGTTTAACTGTGTTTCTTTCTTTTTCTCTCTCCACTCTTTCTCTCCCTGCCCCCAACTCTTGAAAGGCACAGATGGTCAGTCCGCTTGGACTCAGCCTCCCTCCAGCTCTGTGTCCCAAGGTGGAACCGTTACAATCTCCTGTTCAACAACTCACAGTTCCTACAGCATTGGTTGGTATCAACAGAAAGCAGGTGAAGGCCCTCATTTTGTCCACTGTGGCAGCTGTAGTAGCAGGGGAGAAGGGATCCCAGATCGGTTCACTGCCACTCAGTCTGGGAGTACAGGAACTTTAACCATCACCAATGCAGAGGTTGGAGACGAGGCAGATTATTACTGTGGTAACTGGAACAGTGCTGGTACTGCGTTGCACAGTGTTACATTCTTATGGGGAAGTGTGACAAAAACCTCCTCCCTGCCTCTTCAATCTGAAACCACAGGCAACAATCCTTGAACCTGTGACTCTGTGGACACTTGAACAGAAGATGCAGGCAAGAAAGATCTGTACGTTGATGTCCTTCTTCGTTTGGGTTTTACAAATTTTATAAAAATAGGATAAGGGAATATAAGGAGTTACAAAGACATTTTGAGAACCTCCTTGTCGGAAACCTCCATGTTCAAGGAGGACATCAAGTGTTGATGTCCTTCTTGAAAGGATTCTCTCGGTCTCTTCCTCAGAGGTGAAAGGCACCAAGGAGAAGTTCATGGGAAGCGAACGGCCCCCTGGCTCTTGTGTTCTGAGCAGAAACTGTCAAAGGAAGAGATGGAAAATTGGAGAAGGAAGAGATCATTTTCAAGTGGTTCAGCACAGGAGGAAGGATAGAGAATTGTCGAAGGACACAGCATGGAAAAGTGGTCCCTGGGGCAGTTTTGTGGCATGAGGAAGTGTGGCAGAAACCCTCACTCTTCCTCTTTGGCTTGAAACAAGAAGCAACTCAACTTGATCTACGACTGGAGACCCTCAAACTGGGGAGACACAAGCAGAACCCCTGCAGGTTCATCCCGGTTAGCAAAGATGTCTCACAATGCCCAACGTTGGGGAAGGATGGAGTGTGGGCAAGAAGGGTGCAGGGGAACCTACAGGCTCATTGTCTCAGCCCTTCACCCAGAGATGTAAGTTCTAATTTTGAAAGAAGAAGATATCAAATTGTAGAAACTATAGATGATGTTCAGATGGTTCAAGACTAGATGGGGAAATAAGGAAATGTATGAAGACCCAGGTTAAAAACTGCATACTGGAGCAAGTTAGCCACATGTCTTCAGGATGTACGGATGAAGAGTTCATGACGATTGACACTCATGTTTGGGTCCCCTATGTTAGATGTTGAACAGAACCAACCACACACTAAATGTTCTTACTGGGAAAACTATAAAATTGTAGAAGCTGCAATTCTACTAGAGTTGATGGTCAGATATTTTGACGCTAGATGGAAGATGGGGAAATAAGGAATTGTATGAAGGCACAGGCTAAAAAGTGGCCCCTGGGCCATGTTTGCCCCATGTCTGTAGGATGTAAGGATGAAGAGTTCATAAAGATTGACACTCAAGTGTGGTTCTCCTACGCTGTATGTTCAGCTGAACCAACCACATTCTAAATGAAATCAATCACCAAAAACATGAGATTCACCTGAGCATCATGGACCTCCTTTCCCTCAACCTCAAGCACACCACTAAATTCAAGAAGGAGAAGCCTAGAGAAGGAAAATGTCAAAGACGTATGCATATATAATCTCTACAGAAAATGTCTTTCTTCAAATCAAAGTATGAAAAACAAGGGAGGCTTTGTGACATCTTCTGTAAGGGAATTAGGAAAGAAGGCAGCTTCTTCTTCTCCTTCCCTTTATCATTTCTTCCTTTTCTGATATTTCAACACAAGGAAGAGATGGTCGTCTTGGGACAGAAAACTGCTGAATTTCTTCAGCCCAGGTGGGGATAACACAGATGTTGCAATATCAGAGGCCAGTAGGGGCTGCTGGTGCTCTTTCGTAGTTCTCCAAAGAATGACTTCAGCCAAAGCATGGTCAGATGTGGCTCCTGAAGTGTCTCCTCTCTTCTTTACAGTGAGGAAGGCTCTGATCTCTCCCAGAAAAAAGAAAGAATATGGAGTTTTCTTATGACCACCTTAGCCCATATGTCCAAATGAAGAATGGTGCTCCTGTTTTTCCCAAGACTAGTGATTCTACACACGCTTGAAATTAAGTGGAGTTGCTCAATTTCATGTGTCATTTCGACATCAATTTCATGTATCATTTCGACATCAATTTCACGCATAAATACTTGTGGCAAAATTCACAAGTTTTCCTGTTCTACAAGCAGCCCTCTTTCATTTTTAATGGAGACCTTTTAATTCATCCCGGTTTCCAAATCTCCTCTATGCAAATGTTTCCTCTGCTGATTGGTTAAACCAGAAGACCTCAAAATGCTTTTGGGGAAGGAAATTTTCAAGCAGGACCAATGAGTGAAGATCTCATTTGCATGGAAGGAGGAAGCAAGGGGCATTTAAGGAAAGGAAAGGAGAAGGTCTGAAGAAGGTTATATTTTTCCTCCATAGAGGGACATTCCTTGCCAAAGTTGACCATGGGTTGGGCTGTGGTTTTCTTAGCTGTCCTCACTTACTGCACAGGTAAAGTTTTCCTGGAAGAAGAGAGAAATTGGTTGTGATTTTCAGTTTGCAAATGACTCAGAGCGAATGAAGATGCGTCAGTTTAACAGTATTTCTTTCTTTTTCTCCCCTCATTCTTTCTCTCTCTCTCTCTATCCCACCATTATTTAAAGGCATTGATGGTCAGTCCGCTTGGACTCAGCCTCCCTCCAGCTCCGTGTCCCCAGGTGGAACCATTACAATCTCCTGTTTAACAACCCAGAGTAACGAGTACATTCACTGGTATCAACAGAAAGCAGAAGAACGCCCCCGTTTTGTCCACTGTGAGGCCTGCAGCAGGGGAGAAGGGATCCCAAATCGGTTCACTGCCACCAGATCTGGGAGTACAGGGACTTTGACCATCACCAATGTAGAGGCTCAAGACGAGGCCGATTATTACTGTGGCAGCTGGTACAGTGCTGGTAGTGCGTTGCACGGTGGTACATTCTTATGGGGAAGTGTGACAAAAACCTCCTCTCTGACTCTTGAGACTGAAACCACAAGCAACATACCTTGATCTACGACTGGGGACTCTTGAGCTGATGATGCAGGAGAGAAATTCCTCCGAGTTCATTGCCTTCTGCAGAGAAGTCTCTCAAAGCCCAGCAAGGGGGATGATGGCTACAGGAAGGTGGAGGAGAAGAGTGCAGGGGAGCCCAGAGATTCTTGGAAGATGCAGGGATGAACTCTTAGTAAAGGTTTGCACACTCATGTGTGGTGCTCCTACATTAGATGTGCCACTGAGCAGACAATGGGCTGAATATTTGCTTACCAGGAGAATTGTGTCACCCACTGGAAAGTGACAATCATCCTTTATTTTTTTTATTTTTTATTTTATCAAATTTATACCCCGCCCTTCTCCTTGTTAGGACCCAGGGCGGCGCACAGGCATCATTAAAAACCATTACAAAACAATACAACCTCTTAAAAGCATATTAAATTAACCTAAAACCCGTGCTAAAACCCTTTAAAACCCTAAAAATTTAAAATTTATAAATATAGTCAGAAACGGGGGGCTACGCTAGGCCGGCTTGTTGGAATAGATACGTCTTCAAGCGTTGGCGGAAGAGGCGGAGGTCCCAACCCTTTCGCTTAGTCCTACATGGGACTTCTGCCTTCACTATAATGGGCCTCATAGCTGTTGCAAGGTCTAACGTCTAATATCTCTTCAGAGAAAGAGCGTTTTCTGAATTTAAAAAGTGGTTTTTGAATATCTCCTCGGACAACGAGTGGATCCTGAAATCAAGCAGAGTGTTTAAATATACGGTAGTGGCCAAAATTGTGCAAACCTTTGGGGAAAAGTGTATTTTTGAGGCTTGATGGCTACTAATACCATTTTGTTTTGGAGTGCTAGCATAAAACTTAGATCTTAGACCTCCACTCCTTCCGTCAGCAACTAAAAACCTACTTTTTTCAACAGGCCGGCCTGGCCTAACCTACCGTTTTTAGCCTCAGTTGTTTAGTAGAGAAATTTTAAATTGGGATTTAGGGATTTTAATGGGGTAGTTTTTAGCACAGGGTGTAATTTAATATAGTTTCAATGTATTTATGCATCTATTGTGATGTATTGCATTTTTAATATTTTCATGTGCACCGCCCGGGGTCCCTTCGGGGAGAGGGGGGCGGTTAATAAGTTGAATAAATGAATGAATGAATGAATAAAATCATACATCAGTGGAAAGATTATTTAATCAAGAATGCTATGCAACAAGGTTTGTTCAATTTTCTGTATTCTATGAAAAGTTGCAGCCAAGTATAGCCGGCAATAAAACCCAGTTCATAGAAGCCATTATTCCACCTTGGTTTCACATTAGAACAGCTGCAGAACTAAAAGACTCCCCCACCCCATCTATTCTCTGCCTCCCGAGTCCCAGCTGATGGGGAGGAAAGGGGGATTTTACAGGATCCTCCCCCTGCCATGCCAACTAAGCCACGCCCATCAAGTCGTACCACACCCACCAGGCCAAACCACGCCCACCAAGCCCTACCACAGAACCGGTAGTAAAAAAAAATTGAATCCCACCCCTGCCACAAACCTATATGAAATCTCTACCTAAAACGTCTTTCTTCACATCACAATTGTTAAAAACAACATAGGGAGGATTTGGGACATCTTCTGTAAGAGAATTAGGAAAGAAGGCAGCTTCTTCTTCTCTTTCCCCTTATCTTTTCTGTCTCTTCCTTTTCTGATATTTAAACATAAGGAAGAGATGGTCGTCTTGGGACAGAAAACGCTGCATTTCTTCAGCCCAGGTGGGGATAACACAGATGTTGCAATATCAGAGGCCAGTAGGGGCTGCTGATGGTCTTTCGTAGTTCTCCAAAGAACGACTTCAGCCAAAGCATGGTCAGATGTGGCTCCTGAAATGTCTCCTCTCTTCTTTACAGTGAGGAAGGCTCTGATCTCTCCCAAAAAAAAGAAAGAATATGGAGATTTCTTATGACCACCTTAGCCCATATGTCCAAATGAAGAATGGTGCTCCTGTTTTCCCCAAGGCTGGTGATTCTACACACTCTTGAAATTAAGTGGAGTTGCTCAATTTCATGTATCATTTCCACATCAATTTCATGCATAAAGACTTGTGGAAAAATTCACAAGTTTTCCTGTTCTACAAGCAGCCCTCTTTCATTTTTAATGGAGACCTTTTAATTCATCCCGGTTTCCAAATCTCCTCTATGCAAATGTTTCCTCTGCTGATTGGTTAAACCAGAAGACCTCAAAATGCTTTTGGGGAAGGAAGTTTTCTAGGAGGACCAATGAGTGAAGATCTCATTTGCATGGAAGGAGGAAGCAAGGGGCATTTAAGGAAAGGAAAGGAGAAGGTCTGAAGAAGGTTATAATTTTCCTCTATACAGGGACATTCTTGCCAAAGTTGACCATGGGTTGGGCTTTGGTTTTCTTAGCTGTCCTCACTTACTGCACAGGTAAATTTTTCCTGGAGGAAGAGAGAAATTGGTTGTGATTCTCAGTGTGCAAACGGCTCAGAGCGAATGAAGGTGCATCAGTTTAACAGAATTTCTTTCTTTTTCTCCCCACACTCTTTCTCTCCCACCCTCCCTCCATTATTTAAAGGCATTAATGGTCAGTCCGCTTGGACTCAGCCTCCCTCCAGTTCCGTGTCCCCAGGTGGAACCGTTGCAATCCCCTGTTCAACAACTCAGAGTTCCTACAGCATTGGCTGGTATCAACAGAAAGCAGGAGGAGGCCCCCGTTTTGTCCACTGTGATGCTTGCAGCAGGGGAGAAGGGATCCCAAATCGGTTCACTGCCACCAGATCTGGGAGTACAGGGACTTTGACCATCACCAATGTAGAGGCTGTAGACGAGGCAGATTATTACTGTGGCAGCTGGAACGCTGGTTTTACTGCGTTGCACGGTGGTACATTCTTATGGGGAAGTGTGACAAAAACCTCCTCTCTGACTCTTGAGACTGAAACCACAAGCAACATACCTTGATCTACGACTGGGGACTCTTGAGCGGATGATGCAGGAGAGAAATTCCTCCGAGTTCATTGCCTTCTGCAGAGAAGTCTCTCAAAGCCCAGCAAGGGGGATGATGGCTACAGGAAGGTGGAGGAGAAGAGTGCAGGGGAGCCCAGAGATTCTTGGAAGATGCAGGGATGAACTCTTAGTAAAGGTTTGCACACTCATGTGTGGTGCTCCTACATTAGATGTGCCACTGAGCAGACAATGGGCTGAATATTTGCTTACCAGGAGAATTGTGTCACCCACTGGAAAGTGACAATCATCCTTTATTTTTTTTATTTTTTATTTTATCAAATTTATACCCCGCCCTTCTCCTTGTTAGGACCCAGGGCGGCGCACAGGCATCATTAAAAACCATTACAAAACAATACAACCTCTTAAAAGCATATTAAATTAACCTAAAACCCGTGCTAAAACCCTTTAAAACCCTAAAAATTTAAAATTTATAAATATAGTCAGAAACGGGGGGCTACGCTAGGCCGGCTTGTTGGAATAGATACGTCTTCAAGCGTTGGCGGAAGAGGCGGAGGTCCCAACCCTTTCGCTTAGTCCTACATGGGACTTCTGCCTTCACTATAATGGGCCTCATAGCTGTTGCAAGGTCTAACGTCTAATATCTCTTCAGAGAAAGAGCGTATTCTGAATTTAAAAAGTGGTTTTTGAATATCTCCTCGGACAACGAGTGGATCCTGAAATCAAGCAGAGTGTTTAAATATACGGTAGTGGCCAAAATTGTGCAAACCTTTGGGGAAAAGTGTATTTTTGAGGCTTGATGGCTACTAATACCATTTTGTTTTGGAGTGCTAGCATAAAACTTAGATCTTAGACCTCCACTCCTTCCATCAGCAACTAAAAACCTACTTTTTTCAACAGGCCGGCCTGGCCTAACCTACCGTTTTTAGCCTCAGTTGTTTAGTAGAGAAATTTTAAATTGGGATTTAGGGATTTTAATGGGGTAGTTTTTAGCACAGGGTGTAATTTAATATAGTTTTAATGTATTTATGCATCTATTGTGATGTATTGTATTTTTTATATTTTCCTGTGCACCGCCCGGGGTCCCTTCGGGGAGAGGGGGCGGTTAATAAGTCGAATAAATGAATGAATGAATGAATAAAATCATACATCAGTGGAAAGATTATTTAATCAAGAATGCTATGCAACAAGGTTTGTTCAATTTTCTGTATTCTATGAAAAGTTGCAGCCAAGTATAGCCGGCAATAAAACCCAGTTCATAGAAGCCATCATTCCACCTTGGTTTCACATTATAACAGCTGCAGAACTAAAAGACTCCCCCATCCCATCTATTCTCTGCCTCCCGAGTCCCAGCTGATGGGGAGGAAATGGGGATTTTACAGGATCCTCCCCCTGCCATGCCAACCAAGCCACGCCCATCAAGGCGTACCACACCCACCAGGCCAAACCACGCCCACCAAGCCGTACCACGCCCATAGAACCAGTAGTAAAAAACAATTGAATCCCACCCCTGCCACAAATCTATATGAAATCTCTACCTAAAACGTCTTTCTTCACATCACAATTGTTAAAAACAACATAGGAAGGATTTGGGACATCTTCTGTAAGAGAATTAGGAAGGAAGGCAGCTTCTTCTTCTCCTTCCGTTTATCATTTCCATCTCTTCCTTTTCTGATATTTAAACACAAGGAAGAGATGGTCGTCTTGGGACAGAAAACTGCTGCATTTTTTCAGCCCAGTTGGGGATAACACAGATGTTGCAATATCAGAGGCCAGTAGGGGCTGCTGATGGTCTTTCGTAGTTCTCCAAAGAACGACTTCAGCCAAAGCATGGTCAGATGTGGCTCCTGAAATGTCTCCTCTCTTCTTTACAGTGAGGAAGACTCTGATCTCTCCCAGAAAAAAGAAAGAATATGGAGATTTCTTATGACCACCTTGGCCCATATGTCTAAATGAAGAATGGTGCTCCTGTTTTTCCCAAGGCTGGTGATTCTACACACTCTTGAAATTAAGTGGAGTTGCTCAATTTCATGTGTCATTTCCCCAGCAATTTCACGCATAAGGACTTGTGGAAAAATTCACAAGTTTTCCTATTCTACAAGCAGCCCTCTTTCATTTTTAATGGAGACCTTTTAATTCATCCCGGTTTCCAAATCTCCTCTATGCAAATGTTTCCTCTGCTGATTGGTTAAACCAGAAGACCTCAAAATGCTTTTGGGGAAGGAAGTTTTCTAGGAGGACCAATGAGTGAAGATCTCATTTGCATGGAAGGAGGAAGCAAGGGGCATTTAAGGAAAGGAAAGGAGAAGATCTGAAGAAGGTTACAATTTTCCTCTATAGAGGGACATTCCTTGCCAAAGTTGACCATGGGTTGGGCTGTTTTGTTCTTAGCTGTCCTCACTTACTGCACAGGTAACGTTTTCCTGGAAGAAGAGAGAAATTGGTTGTGATTTTCAGTTTGCAAATGTCTCAGAGCGAATGAAGATGCATCAGTTTAACAGTATTTCTTTCTTTTTCTACCCTCAGTCTCTCCCTCCCTCCCTCTCTCTGTCCCACCATCATTTAAAGGCATTGATGGTCAGTCCGCTTGGACTCAGCCTCCCTCCAGCTCTGTGTCCCCAGGTGGAACCGTTACGATCTCCTGCACAACTCAGGATGGCCAATACATCTACTGGTATCAACAGAAAGCAGAAGAAGGCCCCCGTTTTATTGACTGTGAGGACTACAGCAGGGGAGAAGGGATCCCAAATCGGTTCACTGCCACCAAATCTGGGAGTACAGGGACTTTGACCATCACCAATGTAGAGGCTGAAGATGAGGCAGATTATTACTGTGGCAGCTGGAACAGTGCTGGTACTGCGTTGCACGGTGGTACATTCTTATGGGGAAGTGTGACAAAAACCTCCTCTCTTCCTCTTGAGACTGAAACCACAAGCAACATACCTTGATCTACGAATGGGGACTCTTGAGCTGATGATGCAGGAGAGAAATTCCTCCGAGTTCATTGCCTTCTGCAGAGAAGTCTCTCAATGCCCAGCAAGGGGGATGAAGGATACAGGAAGGTGGAGGAGAAGGACTCAGGGGAGCCCAGAGATTCTTGGCTTCAGTTCCTTCTGTGCTAGAAATTCAACTGTTGAAAGGGGAAGACGTGACATTGGAGAAGCTGGAGATGATTTGCAGGTGCTTCAACCCTTGTTTGGGAAGTGTGACAAAAACCTCCTCTCTGACTCTTGAGACTGAAACCACAAGCAACATACCTTCATCTACCACTTTCTCTTCAGAGAAAGAGCGTATTCTGAATTTAAAACGTGGTTTTTTAATATCTCCTCGGAGAACGAGTGGATCCTGAAACCAAGTAGAGTGTTTAAATATACAGTAGTGGCCAAAATTGTACAAACCTTTGGGGGAAAGTGTCTTTTTGAGGCTTGATGGCTACTAATACCATTTTTTTTTGGAGTGCTAGCATAAAATCATACAGCAATGGAAAGATTATTTAATCAAGAATGCAATGCAACAAAGTGTGTTCAATTTTCTGTATTGTATGAAAAGTTACAGCCAGCAGTAAAAACCAGTTCATAGAAGCCATCATTCCACCTTGGTTTCACATTAGAACAGCTGCAGAACTAAAAGACTCCCCCACCCCATCTATTCTCTGCCTCCCGAGTCCCAGCTGATGGGGAGGAAATGGGGATTTTACAGGATTCTCCCCCTGCCATGCCAACCAAGCCATGCCCATCAAGTCATACCACACCCACCAGGCCAAACCACACCCACCAAGCCGTACCACGCCCACAGAACCGGTAGTAAAAAAAAATTGAATCCCACCCCTGCCACAAACCTATATGAAATCTCTACCTAAAACGTCTTTCTTCACATCACAATTGTTAAAAACAACATAGGGAGGAATTGGGAATTGTAAGAGATTTAGGAAAGAAGGCAGCTTCTTCTTCTCCTTCCCTTTATCATTTCTCTCTCATCCTTTTCTGATATTTAAACATAAGGAAGAGATGGTTGTCTTGGGACAGAAAACTGCTGCATTTCTTCAGCCCAGGTGGGGATAACACAGATGTTGCAATATCAGAGGCCAGTAGGGGCTGCTGATGGTCTTTCGTAGTTCTCCTAAGAATGACTTCAGCCAAAGCATGGTCAGATGTGGCTCCTGAAGTGTCTCCTCTCTTCTTTACAGTGAGGAAGGCTCTGATCTCTCCCAGAAAAAAAAAGAATAAGGAGATTTCTTATGACCACCTTAGCCCATATGTCCAAATGAAGAATGGTGCTCCTGTTTTTCCCAAGGCTGGTGATTCTACACACTCTTGAAATTAAGTGGAGTTGCTCAATTTCATGTGTCATTTCTGCAGCAATTTCATGCATAAAGACTTGTGGAAAAATTCACAAGTTTTCCTGTTCTACAAGCAGCCCTCTTTCATTTTTAATGGAGACCTTTTAATTCATCCCGGTTTCCAAATCTCCTCTATGCAAATGTTTCCTCTGCTGATTGGTTAAATCAGAAGACCTCAAAATGCTTTTGGGGAAGGAAGTTTTCTAGGAGGACCAATGAGTGAAGATCTCATTTGCATGGAAGGAGGAAGCAAGGGGCATTTAAGGAAAGGAAAGGAGAAGGTCTGAAGAAGGTTATACTTTTCCTCTATTGAGGGACATTCCTTGCCAAAGTTGACCATGGGTTGGGCTGTGATTTTCTTAGCTGTCCTCACTTACTGCACAGGTAAATTTTTCCTGGAAGAAGAGAGAAATTGGTTGTAATTCTCAGTTTGCAAAAGGCTCAGAGCGAATGAAGATGCATCAGTTTAACCGTATTTCTTTCTTTTTCTACCCTCAGTCTCTCTCTCCCTCTCTCTCTCTGTCCCACCATTATTTAAAGGCATTGATGGTCAGTCCGCTTGGACTCAGCCTCCCTCCAGCTCTGTGTCCCCAGGTGGAACCGTTACGATCTCCTGCACAACTCAGGGTGGCCAATACATCTACTGGTATCAACAGAAAGCAGAAGAAGGCCCCCGTTTTATCGACTGTGAGGACTACAGCAGGGGAGAAGGGACCCCAAATCGGTTCACTGCCACCCAGTCTGAGACTACAGGGATTTTGACCATCACCAATGTGCAGGCTGAAGACGAGGCCGATTATTACTGTGGCAGCTGGAACTTTGCTGGTACTGCGTTGCACGGTGGTACATTCTTATGGGGAAGTGTGACAAAAACCTCCTCTCTTCCTCTTGAGACTGAAACCACAAGCAACATACCTTCATCTACCACTTTCTCTTCAGAGAAAGAGCGTATTCTGAATTTAAAAAGTGGTTTTTTAATATCTCCTCGGACAAAGAGTGGATCCTGAAACCAAGTAGAGTGTTTAAATATACAGCAGTGGCCAAAATTGTGCAAACCTTTGGGGGAAAGTGTATTTTTGAGGCCTGATGGCTACTAATACTATTTTGTTTTGGAGTGCTAGCATAAAATCATACATCAACAGAAAGATTATTTAATCAAGAATGCAATGCAACAAAGTGTGTTCAATTTTCTGTATTCTATGAAAGGTTACAACCAAATATAGCCAGCAATAAAACCCAGTTCATAAAAGCAATCATTCCACCTTGGTTTCACATTAGAACAGCTGCAGAACTAAAAGACTCCCCCATCCCATCTATTCTCTGTCTCCCGAGTCCCAGCTGATGGGGAGGAAAGGGGGATTTTACAGGATCCTCCCCCTGCCCTGCCAACTTTTAGCTCTGCAGGTGTTATAATGTGAAAGATGGATGAATCATTCCAAGATGGAATGATTGCTTCTATTAACTGGGTTTTATCGCTGGCTACATTTGGCTCTAGCTTTCCATAGAATACATATAATTGAACAAATGTTGTTGCGTTGCATTCTTGATTGAATTATCTTTCCATTGATATATAATTTTATGGCACTACTCCAAAAGAGTGGTGTTATTAGCTATCCAACCTGAAACCATGTAGAGTGTTTCAACCATTGGAAGCTCCCTTGTCTACCACAAGGTGATCTGGCATTGAGACCTTTTAATTCTCCGGCCGTTTCCAGATCTCGTTCATGCAAATGTTTTCTTTGGTCATTGGCTAGACTAAAAGGTTGAACATTATTGTGCTTTGGGGAAGTAAGATATTCTAGGAGAACCAATGAGAGAAGATCTCATTTGCCTGAAGAGGTGAATTCAAGGCATTTAAAGGAAAGGAGAAGATTGGGATATCAGAGTTGAAAGGAACCTTGCAGGTTATCTATGCCAACCCCACTGCCCAAGCAGGAGACCCTACATCTGCCTCTACCTAGGATTGAACTCACAACCTCCTGATTGGGAGGCGAGAGCTCCACCTCCAGGCCACAGCAGCAAATATAATTATCCTCCCTGAACATATATTCCTTGACCAAGTTGACCATGGGTTGGGCTGTGGTCTTCCTTGCACTCCTCACTTACTCCACAGGTAGAGTTTTCCTGGGCTAACACAGGGTGCATTGGAAATCTCAAAGACCCAAGGAAGTTGCATCAGTTTGACAGTGATTCTTTCTTTCTCTCCCCTCACTCTTTCTCTCCCTCCCACCCTCCTGAAAGGCATTGATGGTCAGTCCTCTTGGACACAGCCTCCCTTCAGATCCATGACCCCAGGTGGAACTGTCACACTCTCCTGCACGACAACGCAGACTTCGAAGAGCATTTACTGGTTTCAACAGAAACCCGGAGAAAGCCCTCGCTACGTCCATTGTAGTGGCTGTAGTGGCAGGGGAGAAGGGATCCCAGATCGGTTCACTGCCACCAGATCTGGGACTACAGGATCTTTGGCCATCACCGATGTGCAGGCTGTAGACGAGGCTGATTATTACTGCGGCAGCTGGAACAGTGCTGATACTGCGTTGCACGGTGGTCAATTCTTATGGGGAAGTGTGACAGAAACCTCCTCTCTTCCTCTTCAGCCCGAAACAAGAAGCAACTGCACATTGGATGTACTTGAATTGAAAAGACAGTAGAGAAATATCTCCTGGCTCATTTCCATCTCCAAGGATGCCTCTCTGCCCCCATCAAGAGGGATGATGGATACAGGAGTGTTCTGCCCCCACCGACTGAGACAAGATTGGCTGCTTGCCACTATCTCTCTGGGCTGCTTGCCAATCTCCCTTGACTGCGAGTCTTAAATTCCTCGTAACCAAAACACGACTACCTAGAATCTACACGAAGCTATTGTCAAACGTTGTTCTCTGCAACTGCCTCCTGCTCACAGACTTCCTTATAAACACTCTTGGGAGAAGCCATTCATTAAGCAGCTGACTCCAATTCAGGGCCTCCCAGCTTGCTTCTGGCGTAGCTGTCGCCTCCTCTTCTCAGCCCTTCGCAATCTAGCATCAGGGACACACTGGCCCTGATCCTCCCCACTACTCCAAGACCCAGGCGCCTCCTGGTGACCAGCCAGGCTCTCTGCTTCCTCAAGGACTCCCTCCTCCTCGAGGGCAGACTCATAGGACCCCTCACTAGAGGAGTCCATCAGCAGCTCATCCGGAGTATGGAAGAGGGAGATGCAGGGTGTCGGCCTCCTCTGCTTTGAGTGGAAACGGTCAGAGGAGAAGATGCAACATTGAGGCCTCTGCAGATGATTGTCAGGTGCTTCGACCCTAGACTGGATGCGGGAAAATCAGGGATTGTAGGAGGACACATGCTAAAAGGCGGCCACGGGTGCGAGCTTAGGTCAAGGGTGGAGGATGCAAGAATGAACATTTTGTATAGATTTGTACAGTTCTGTGTGGTATTCCTACATTAGATCTTTGAGCTTTACAGACTACATGCTAAGTGTAGTCTCTTTTCTTCTCTCTTCTTCTCACCAGCAGAAATGAATCAACCACCTAAAACTCCTCTGAAGAATAGGTTCCTCCTTGACCTCAAACTCAAACGCACCACTAAAATCAAGACGGAGAAGCCCAGATAAACAAGATGCCACAGACGTCTATATCATCTCTACGTCAAACGTCTCTCTCCAAATCAAAGTACTAATAACAAGGCAGGCTTGTTTTTCAGGGTAGCACCTGGACGGAAAGGACACGAGAAACTTCTGCTGGCTCATTTCCATTTGCAAACAAGTATCTCTCTCTATCAAGGGAGGGAGCCGGGGATGATGGATACAGGAGTATGGGAAAGAAATGTGCAGGGGATGTACGGGTGCCAACCCCTCTGGTTTGGGATAAAAGGGACTGTGTGAAGGCACAGATTAAAAAGTGGCCATTAGAACACGTTGGTGCCAAGGCTACAGGATGCTCGGATGAACCCTTTGTAAAGATTTGCATACTTATCCTGAATTAAGCATTGCATTTGATTGTCTCCCATGCTCAACGTTCTCCCCAGGACAAATGCATCAGACAATGGAAGCATAAAACTCACCTGATGAACAGGTAAATCTTGACCTTAACCTCAAGCACACTGTTAACAACTCTGGGTTCAGAACCAGTGTTACAACTCTGGTCCCGTAACCAGTGTTAGGAAATAAATGCGGAAGAGTGTAATACACCGGACAGTAAAGAGATACGTTGCTGTAACCACAAACAAACTCTAATACAGTGATAGTAAGAAAATAAATAGTCTTGTCTTTGTAGCAACTAAAATGCTTCTTCCGACCAGTGAGACTAATTTCTCAAAACAATTCTTTACCAAACAGAGTTTATCTTACAGGGATGCAAAACAAATCCTCCTCCTTCTTCAATATTCAGCTTCACAGCTTCAGCTCCTCAGCACAGGCAAACAGTAAGAATAGGAATGGAATCGAAAAGGGAATGGACTGGCGATTCTGAGCTTGCTTTATGGTAGAGCTGAGAAGCACAGCCAATCAGAATTCAAACACAGTTCTTAAAGCTACATAACTCCTTAAGAACATAGACTCATATATATTGTCAACTTAATATAAGGCTGAATATCCTAACACACACCACTAAAGTTAAGAAGGACCAGGCCAGAGAAGCATGATGCCTAGACTTATATAGCATCTCTACCTAAAATGGCTATTTCCCCTCCAAAAAAATCAAATTGCTAAACACAATGTGGGAGACTTTGGGACATCTTTTGTAAGAGAGTTAATAAAAAAATGGCACGTTTTGTTCCACTCATATCCTTCAACTGATTCTTATTTTGTATGTGCATGCTTCTGATATTTCAGGAGAAGGAAGCTTGGTGGTTTTCAAAGGATGGCAATTTTTTTCAGCCCTAGTAACACAGATGTTGCACTATCTGTGGCCAGTAGGTGTTGCTGCGGCCCTTCTCATGTGTCTTCATATTGAAAAAGTTTTATTGGGTTTTTACAATTTTTCCAAAAGGGAAAGGTAAGGGATACAGAAACATTTTGAGAACTTTTGTGTCGGGATCATTGGCCCTTCCAGGGCTTCACCATAAAACATTAAGAAAGACATTTTTCAGAAGTACTACGAGATGAAAATAAGTACATACATCCTAAATTCTCAATTCTATGCTGGCAGTCATATACAAACACCCAGATAACAAGGTTAAAGTATATTAATAAAAAAACAAGCAAAGTCATTTTTTTGATCTAAGTCTCTTGGCAATTGTATCTTCTTTTTCTCCTTCCTGGCCCCCAGCGGGCGGGGCCGCGGCCTCCCCCGTCCCCCCTGAATCTTCCCCCAGGACTGAGGAATGTTTCTTAAAAAAGGCTTCCGCCTCAACAACTGTTTTAATCCTAACTCTCCCTCCTTCCCAGAACACCAGCATCCCTTCCGGCATCGCCCACTTAAACCAAATCCCATGGTCAAACAATTTGTTTGACCCTTCTCATGTGTCTTAAAAAAGAAAAACGACTTCAGCAAAACGAGGGCAGATGTGGCTCCTGTCAAGTTTAGACTGTTCTTCTAGAGTAAGGGAGGGAGGGAGGCACAGAGTCCTCACCCAGCAGGTGAAATAAGGAAGGATAAAAGGAAATGGTTTAGGATCACCAACACTGTTGGGTGACATGTTCCCAAAAAACAAGCAAAACAACCCTTGTTGGTGAGGATGGTTTATGAGTAGCCCTAGCCCATATGTCCAATTGGAAGTAAGGACTTCTGGTTTTCCTAGACCAGGGGTCTGCAAAGTTGGCTCTTTTAAGACTGATGGACTTCAACTCCCAGAGTTCCCCAGCCAGCATAGCTGGGAGTTGAAGTCCACCAGTCTTAAAAGAGCCAACTTTGCAGACCCCTGTCCTAGACTGTGGTCTTCAAGAGAAATGCCCTCTCTTTGAACCATGAGAATTAACCAATGAATGTGGGGTACAATCCTCCAATCCATCCCATATTTGTTCCAAGTGCAAATGCATTTTCTGAACTGTGTGTCAGTGTTCCAAATAGCATCCAAAATTAATTCAGAGTCCAAAGTGTTGCTCAAATTTCCAATTTATTAAGAGAGCCATGTTGGCGCATCTGGGGAAACCCGAATCTGAAAGCTTCCCGGTTTCCTCCGCCTAGCTGAAAGTTCAAGATCTTGCCCTTACACCCATAAGTCCATCGCATGGTCCAATCTCCCCCTGCCATGCTGGCAGCTTCCATCCATCCAGTTCCGGTCAGGTGCAGAGGTGCAAAGACAAAGGATGACCTTGGCTTTCTAGAAAGAATTTTGTTATGGCTACATAGTATGCAACTTCTTACAATTCCCACAGTAGAATAATAGAAAGTGTGGCAGCCCCTAAGATCCAAAAGAAAAGATGGTTGCAGGCATGAGGCTATAACTTTGTAAAGCTAATTCTTGTCTCGTCTTTCACTTATAAAGGATATTTTCACTTCAGGAAAATATTACTTTTAGACAAGAGATATCTTGACAAATGCACGTCACCTCTCTCATCAGCCTCCTTGAAGGCTGAGTTGGTAGTTGAAGAGCAAAGACATTTGCATGAGGAGGTCCTCTCTTGTCCTTTGGGGATTTAAGAGAGGAGGAGAGGAGGCAAGGGGAAATCCATTCGCTTTAGAGAAGGGGTTGGCCCATCCAGTTGTCCCACCATGACCCAGGTGCTTCTTCTCTCCATCGTCCTGATCTCCGTTGGTAAGAGAAATCCCTTTAGAAGGAGGCACAATTCTTTCGAGAACTGACTCCAGAAAAGCTTCCTTGCTCAATAATTAATTTTTCCATTTGTGGTGCTCCACTCCATTGAACAAGCAACATTTTGCTCTCTTTCAGGCCCCAGCCTTCAACAACTGCAGAACCTGAAGGACCCAGAATTTGTGACCCCTGGGGGCACAGTCACCATATCTTGTCGATACGATGGTGGGAGTCTTGGGGATGGCAACTATCCTTCGTGGTCCCAGCAGGTCCCTGAGAATAAACCTCGAGCTTTGATTTATCACACCAGTACCAGACCATCGGGGGTTCCAGAACGCTTCTCCGGGTCCAGATCAGGGAACGTGATGTCCTTGACTATCACTGGGGCTCTGCTTGAAGACGAAGCCACCTACTATTGTTGCATCTGGACGGGTAGTCAGTTCCACAGCGATTGATTCAGGTGGGGAAGTGAGACAAAAACCTTCTCTTGGGTTCATTTCATTTTGTTTCTGTTTTCTGTCCTGTGCATATAAGTGAAGGTTGACATAAAGGGACAAATGTGCTTGTTTTTGGTTGATACAAGGCAAAAGGACAAATCTGTCCCAGGGGTGGGTTCCTGCCAGTTCTAGCCTCTTCTATAGAAGAGGTTCCACAAATCTACAGGGCCGTTGGAACCGGTTCCAGCTCCCTCCCCCCTCCCATCCGCCCATCATCAAGAGGAAGAGCAAGAGGAGGAATTCTGGGAGTTGAAGTCCACAAGTCTTAAAGCTGTCAAGTTTGAACACCCCTGGGGGGGGTTTTCCTAAAGGGTTAGGGGTGCAAGGATCTTGTAACTTGACAGCTTTAAGACTTGCGTGCTTCAAATGCCAGAGTTCCTGAGCCAACATGACTGGAGGAGGAATTCTGGGAGTTGAAGTCCACAAGTCTTAAAGCTGTCAAGTTTGAACACCCCTGGGTTTTTTTTTCTAAATGGTGAGGGGTGCAAAGGTTTTATAACTTGACAGCTTTAAGACTTCAGTGCTTCAAATGCCAGAGTTCCTGAGCCAACATTTTGGTTGCTAATCAAGAGCGTTGTTAAGTGAGTTTCACCACATTTTACAAGTTGGCCACACCCACCCAGTTACATGGCCGGCAAGCCACTCCCACAAAGCAGGCCACACCTCCAGAAGAGGTTCTAAAAAATTTTGAAACCTACCACTGATCTGTCTTATCCAAATGAAGTTGATTCAGAAAGTCTACCGCCTCCTCATGTTTACGCTCGTATCCTTTCCCTCTTCCTCTGTTAAAAACTGGAGGAAATCTGTTAAGAACTCTTTGTATGTTTCTCTGGATGCTGATCGAGCTCTTTACCTCTGTCCTCCAACTACATCTCTTTGACATTTTGGGGGTAGAAAGTGTACTGCCTGATGGCCATTTGTGTCCTCCATCATTGAGGCCTATCATTCAAGTCAACATCCAAGAGAACAGAGGTCCTCAATTCTGCCCCGAGTCCCTTTGGGGAGAGGGGGCAGTCTAGAAATCCAATAAATAATAATAATAATAATAATTCATACATTCACCTTTGTGGCTTTTCACAGAGATATGAACCAGCTTCACAATAGGTACAAAGGTGAGACTTAAGTAGAAGGCAGGGAATCTTAGATACAGTAAGTATCTGGTTTCGCGTTATGAAATTGTGGATCAGTTCGACATCACCAACATCCAGCCTAAAAAGGAAGCACATCAGAGGTGGTCTTCAGCCAGTTATGACAGGTTCTGGAGAACCGGTAGCGGAAATTTTGAATAGTGCGGAGAACCGGCAAATAGGCTGGCCATGCCCCTGCTGTCTCCCAGCCTCCCAGCTGATCTTCTTCTGTTGCCCTGAACAGGAGAAGGGAGCTGGAAAGCAGGTCAGTGGGGTGGGGAGGGAATGGGGATTTGGCGGTATCCTTCCCCTGCCACCCCCACAAGGCCATGCCCTCAAAGGCACACCATGCCCACAAAGCCACACTCACAAAGCCACACCCACAGAACTGGTAGTAAAAAAAATTGAATCCCACCACTGAAGCACATTGGTTTGGAATGTGATTTGGTGACATATTTCATAAGCCAACTGGATTGGAACACTGTGAGAAGATGCTTGTGTCTTCTTCTTCTTCTTCTTCTTCTTCTTCTTCTTCTTCTTCTTCTTCTTCTTCTTCTTCTTCTTCTTCTTCTTCTTCTTCCTCCTCCTCCTCTTTTCCTCCTCCTCCTCCTCCTCCTCCTCTTCTTCTTCTTCTTCTTCCTCCTCCTCCTCCTCCTCTTCTTTTCCTCCTCCTCCTCCTCCTCCTCCTCCTCCTCCTCCTCCTCCTCCTCCTCCTCCTCCTCCTCCTCTTCTTCTCCTCCTCCTCCTCCTCCTCCTCCTGCTGTGGCACCACTGGTTACAGAGAACTATTAATACTTACCCTATTCCCAAATCTCTTCCACCCAAATGTGCCTTCTGATCATTGGATAAAAACCTCCTAATTCAGCTTTAGCTGAATGAAATATTCTTAATGAACCAATGAGCGCAGCTCTCATTTGCATGAAGGGACAAACAACATTGAATTTAAGAGAAGGAAAGCAGAAGATCTGAAGAAGGTTGTTATATTTCTCCCTAGAAGGACATTCCTTGTCAAAGTTGGCCATGGGTTGGGCTGTGGTCTTCCTTGCACTCCTCACTTACTGCACAGGTAAAGTTGGGCCAAGAGAGGATTTGGTTATCCTTCTCATAAGACCATGGACCGTTGGAAAGAGCTAGGAGCAAAGGGAGGTGCTCCAGACTCACATATATACAATACAATAGCAGAGTTGGAAGGGACCTTGTAGGTCTTCTAGTCCAACCCCCTGCATGGGCAGGAATCTTATACCATTTCAGACAAATGGCTGTCTAACATCTTTTTAAAGACTTCCAGGGTTGGGGCATTCACAACTGCTGGAGGCAAGCTGTTCCAGAGGTTAATTGTTCTTACTGTTAGGAAATTTCTCCTTAGTTCTAAGTTGCTTCTCTCCTTGGTTAGTTTCCACCCATTGCTCCTTGTCCTGCCCCCAGGTGCCTTGGAGAAAAGTTTGACTCCCTCTTCTTTGTGGCACCCTCTGAGATATCGGAACACTGCTATCATGTCTCCCCTGGTCCTTCTCTTCATCAAACTAGACATACCCAGTTCCTGCAGCCGTTCTTCATATGTCTTAGTCTCCAGTCCTCTAATCATCTTGGTTGCTCTTCTTTGCACTCTTTCCAGAGTCTCCACGTCTTTTCTACATCGTGGCGACCAAAACTGTATGCAGTATTCCAAGTGTGGCCTTACCAAGGCACTATACAGTGGCATTAACACTTCACGCGATCTAGATTCTATCCCTCTGTTGATGCAGCCTAGAACTGTGTTGGCTTTTTTGGCAGCTGCTGCACACTGCTGGCTCATATTTAAATGGTTGTCCACTAGGATTCCGAGATCCCTCTCACAGTTGCTACTATTGAGCAAGGTACCACCTATACTGTACTTGTGCATTTGGTTTTTCTTGCCTATATGTAGGACCTTACTTTTTTCACAATTGAATTTCATTTTATTAGACAGTGCCCAATGTTCAAGTTTGTCTAGATCCTTCTGTATCTTAAGCCTATCTTCTGGAGTGTTGGCTATTCCTGCCAGCTTGGTGTCGTCTGCGAATTTGATGAGTTCCCCATTTATCCCCTCATCCAAATCTTTTTCTCCCTCCCCTTTCTCTTTCCCTCCATCCCTGTCCCTCCCTCCTTAAAGGCACCGATAGTCAGTCTACTGGGACTCATCCCCCTACCAGCTCTGTGACCCTGGGAGGAAGAGTCCAACTCACTTGCACTACGGTTCAGAGTGGCTACTGCATTCACTGGTATCAACAACAATCCAGAGAATCCCTTCGTTATGTCCACTGCGATTGTTGCAACAGGGGAGAAGGGATCCCAGATCGGTTCACTGCCACAAGATCTGGGAGTACGGGATATTTGACCATCACCGATGCCCAGGGTGAAGACGAGGCAGATTACTTCTGTGGTCGATGGAACAGCGCTCGTAACATGTTCCACAGTGGTACGTTGTTACGGGGAAGCGTGACAAAACACTTCGCTCTTGTTGTTCGGCCTGAAACCGAAACCAAGTTGCGTGATCTGTGACTGGAGAGAGAGGAGTTGAACGGACAGGAAAGATATTCCTGCTGGTTCATCTCCCCCTGTAGAGAAATGTCTCAGTGCCCTACAAGGGGACGATGGGCCCAGGACAGGGGTCTGCAAAGTCGGCTCTTTTAAGACTGGTGGACTTCAACTCCCAGAATTCCCCAGGAAGTTGAAGTCCACCAGTCTTAAAAGAGCCGACTTTGCAGACCCCTGGCCCAGGAGTATGGAGGAGAAAGAAAGAGAAGAACAGAACAGCATGCTCCTAAACTGTCTTTTCTTTTTTTTAATTTTCAAAATATTGAAAACAACAAGGGTGGCTCTGTGACATCTTTTTTTAAAATTTATTTATTTATACCACGCCCTTCTCCAAACGGACCCAGGGCGGCGCACAGGAATACTAAAATACATACAAAAACATATAAAATTTTAAAAAACTTATTCCAATAAAATCCTGCACTAAAAACCAAATTAAAACCCCCAAATTTAAAACTATCTAAAAGTCAGTAATGGAGGTTACACTAGGCCGGCTAGATGGAACAGATGTGTCTTTTACGGAAGAATGAATAACGATCACACCTTTTGTTCCATTCTCCTGCTCTTTCGGCTCATTCTGGCTTTTATTTGTTCTTCTTCTGATATCAAGATCACGTGAAGGGTTAATACCACTTTATAAGGCCTTGGTGAGGCCACACGTGGAATACGGCATTCGGTTTTGGTTGCCACAATGTAGAAAAGATTTTTAGCACAGGTTTTTAGTTTAATTTATTCTTAACTTTTTTGTATTTATTGTTATTTATTGATTTTAATTTCCTGTGCACCGCCCCGGGTCCATTTCAATGGGGAAGGGCGGTTCTATAAATCTAAATAAATTAAAATTGAATTAAAATGTGGAGACTCTAGAAAGAGTGCAGAGAAGAGCAACAAAGAGGATGAGGGGATTGGAGACTAAAACAGTTGCAAGAACTGGGGATGTCTAGTTTAATGAAGAGAAGGACCAGGGGAGACATGATAGCAGCATTCCGATATCTCAGGGGCTGCCCCAAAGAAGAGGGAGTCAAGCTATTCTTCAAAGCACCTGACGGTAGAACAAGAAGCAATGGGTGGAAACTAATCAAGGAGAGAAGCAACTTAGAACGGAGGAGAAATTTCCTAACAGTTAGAACAATTAATCAGTTTGCCTCCAGAAGTTGCGAATGCTGCAACACTGGGAGTTTTGAAGAAGATGTTGGATAGCCATTTGTCTGAACTGATATAGGTTTTTCTGCCTAGGCAGGGGGTTGGACTAGAAGACCTCCAAGGTCCCTTCCAACTCTGCTATTGTATTGTATTGATATTTCAGGAGAAGGACGATGAGGGACAGCAAATGCTGCATTTCTTCACCCCAGGTGTAGATGTTGCCATATCAGGGGCCTGTAGGGGTTGCTGCTTCCCTTTCATACTTTCAAAGGATGGCCAGATGTGGCTACTACAATGTCTAGTCTCTTCTTTTTAGAATAAGGAAGGATGGAAGGAACTCTGGCGGGGTTGAATTTTAAAAAACTAGTATTAGAATTGGTTTGGAACTTCTCTAGGCCTTCTTTAGGGGACGCAGTGGCTCAATGGCTGAGCTTGTTGATCAGAAAGGTCGCCAGTTTGGTAGTTCAAATCCCTAGTGCCGTGTAACGGAGTGAGCTCCCATTACTTTTCCCAGCTTCTGCCAACCCAGCAGTTCGAAAGCACGTAAAAAATGCAAGTCGAAAAATAGGAGCCACCTTTGGTGGGAAGAGAACAGCGTTCTGTGTGCCTTCGGTGTTGAGTCATGCTGGCCACATGACCATGGAGACATTTTCGGACAGCGCTGGCTCTTCGGCTTTGAAACAGGGAAGAGTACCACCCCCTAGAGTCGAGAACGATTGGCACATATGTGCGAGGACAACCTTTATCTTTAGACCACATTTCCTACGGGAGGATGACCCTCTTCCGTTCTAGGACTGGTGGCTTTGGAGAGATATCTCCTCTCCTGGAACCATCCATGATGAGAACATCAATAACTATGGTCTACATTCCCCCAATCCATCCAAGCATTGTTTTCTCCTGTATGGCTTTTTAAAATGCCTGCAGATCAAAACATGGAATGAAGAACTCCAGAAAAATTTCAACCCTTTGAAGAATGAATTAATGTGTCTTCCTCTGCCTCCCACCTCCAAAGTAATGGAGTTTTAGACAAGACATATCTTAACAACTGATCCCTCTTTACTTATCTTCCCTGAGAGCAGGGAGGGTAGTTGAATAGCAAGGCATTTGCATGAGGAGGTCCTTTGGGGATTTAAGTGAGGTGGAGAGACGTTGAGTAGGAAATCCAGATGCTTTAGAGAAGGGCTTGGTCTTCTGAGTCCTCCCACCATGACCCAGGTTCTTCTTCTCTCCATAGTCCTGATCTCTATTGGTAAGAAAGATGCCTTTGGAAGGGGGATCAGCCCTTCTGGAACTAAACTCAAGAGAACCTCCTTACTGGACAGCTGAGTTGGCCATTCTTGACCTTCCATTGAACAAGCAATGTCTTCCTCTCTTTCAGGCTCCAGCCTTCAACAATTGCAGACCCTGAAGGACCCAGAATTTGTCGCCATTGGAAGGACAGTCATCATATCTTGCCGATATGATAGTGGAAATCTTGGGGATGGCAATTACCCTTTTTGGACCCAGGAGATAGCTGGGCATCCACCTCGAGGATTGATCTATCAAACCAGTTCCAGACCATCGGGGATTCCAGAACGTTTCTCTGGGTCCAGATCAGGGAATGTGATGTCCTTGACTATCACTGGAGCTCTGGTTGAAGATGAAGCCACCTATTATTGTTGCGTCTGGACGGGTAGTCAGTTCCACAGCGATTGATTTAGGTGGGGAAGTGAAACAAAAACCCATCTCTTCATTTCATTTCATTTTTTTTTTTGTCCTTCATGCATCAGTGAAATTTGACATGAATAGAGAACTATGTTTTGGTTGATATAAGACAACAGTTGAAGGCCCCCCTATCCAGGTGGTGTTTAGTCAAAAAGTGCAGCTTCTCACCATCTTGTTCCTGTTATCCTTTCCTTGTTCCTTCCTGAAGATTATGGAAGTTTGAAAGTTTGAGAAGAACTCATGTTTCCATGGATCTTCATGAAGATCTTGGCATTTATCCTTCAGCTTTTGACATGTTGGCTGTTGGACAGTAATGTCTCAAGGCCTTTTTGACTTTGTGTCCATCCACACTGGGGCCTGTCATTCAAGTCTATCAATCAAACATCCATACTCAACTTCAGTTAGTAGCCAAAATGCCATTTAGTGATGGCATACAAAGATATGGACCGGCTTCAAAATAGGTTAAAATGATGGCTACAGCAGAAGACAAGAAATCCTACATCAGTTTTGTGTTTTTTCATACAGTTCCAGTTATTTTATTGGACATGACATGGAGATCAGACCTTGACTAAGTGCTGGTGAACCACAGCATTTAAATCCTCCTCTATTTCTGAATCTCTTCTATGCAAATGTGTCGTCTTCTTGTTGGCTGATCTAGAAGACCTCAAGATACTTCAAGGGAATACAAGAATCTAGGAGAACCAATGGCTGCAGACCTCATTTGCATGTAGAGGTGAACCCAGAGCATTTAAGGGAAGGAAAGGAGAAGACCTGAAGAAGGTTATAATTTTTTTCCCTAGAAGGACATTCCTTGCCAAAGGTGACCATGAGTTGGGTTGTTGTCTTCCTTGCACTCCTCACTTACTGCACAGGTAAAGTTTTCCTGGGCCAAGAGAGGATTTGGCTGTCATTCTCCTAAGAACTTGGAAATGTCTCAGAGCGCAAAGGAAGGCGCATCAGTTTAACATAATGTTTTTCTTTCTCTCCACTTCCTTCTTCTCTTTGTCCTGCCCATCCCCCCTCTTCAAAGGCATTGATGGTCAGTCTGGTTGGACTCAGCCTCCCTCCAGCTCCGTGCTTCCAGGTAGAACCATTGGGATCACCTGCACAACCCAGAGTACTTACAACATTGGCTGGAACCAGCAGAAAGCAGGAGCAGCCCCCCGTTTTGTCCACTGTAATGGCTGCAGCAGGGGAGAAGGGATCCCAAATCGGTTCACTGCCACCCAGTCTGGGACTATAGGGACTTTGACCATCACCAATGTAGAGGTTGAAGACGAGGCAGATTATTACTGTGGCAGCTGGAACAGTGCTGGTAGTGCGTTGCACGGTGGTATATTCTTATGAGGAAGTGTGACAAAAACCTCCTCTCTTCCTCTTGAGATTGAAACCAAAAGCCACATCCTGTACTTTGAGGTTTGACTGGGGACACATGATGCTAGAGATGAGCTCCTCCAGATTCTTTTCCATCTGCATAAAAGTCTCTCCGTCCCCCATCAGGGAGGGATTAGGGCACAGGAGAGAAGAGTGCAAGGGAAGCAACCAGCCCCATAGTCTCAGGCTCTAGAGGTCTGAGTAAAAACCATAAAAGAAGAAGCTGGACAATTGGAGCAGCTAAGGGTTGATTTTCTGATAGCTCAACAGATGTTTGGAGGTGGGGTAAAGGGGATTCTATGAGTGCTGAAAGGTAATCCCTGGAGCAGGTTTGTGGCATGGTTGGAGGATGGAGAGATAAACCTGTAGTAAAGATTGCACATTTAACAGAACAGAATAAGGGAGTTGAAGGTCTTCTAGTCCAACCCCCTGCAAAAGCAGAAGACCATAACCTGTTCCAGGCAAATGGCTATCCAATATCTTCTTGGGAATCTCTAGTGGTGAAGAAGCCCACAACTTCTGGAATTGAGCCCTTCCACTAGTTAATTGTTCTCATTCTTAGGAAAGTCCTCCTTCGTTCTAGGTTGCTTCTCTCCTTGATTAGTTCCCATCTATTGTTCCATCCCTTGCCATTCATGTGTGGTTCTCCTACATTAGATCTGGAACTGAGCAGTCCATGTGCTAAATGTTTTCTTTCGAGGAGAAACAACTTGGCCAATAAAAACATGAAACTCAATAAAAACATGAAACTCTTCTGATCAACAGATCTTCTGAATTTCTGATCAACAGAACTCTTCACCTCAACCTCAAGCTCATCACTAAAATGAAGGATAGAGAAGGATGTATATATCATTCAAAACCTCTTTAATGAAAATATCTCCTACCGTCATTGGCTAAGCCAGAAGCCCTTATTATGCTTGTCAGGAATAAAAAAATGGCAGTTGAACCAATCGGTGCAGATCTCATTTGCATGAAGTGGTCAATCCGAAGCATTTAAGAGAAGAAAGGAGGAGAGGAAGAAGGTTAGAGTTGTCTTCCCTAGAAGGACATTTCTTGCCAAAGTTGGCCATGGGTTGGGCTGTGGTCTTCCTTGCACTCCTCACTTACTGCCCAGGTAAAGTTTTCCTGGGCCAAGAGGGGATTTGGCTGTCATTCTCATAAGAACGAGGCTCAATGGGAATGTCTAAGAGCAAAGGGAGGTGCATCAAATTTACAATATTTCTTCCTTTTTCTCCCCCACTTCTTGAAAGGCATTGAGGGCCAGTCCACTTGGATTCAGCCACCCTCCAGCTCCGTGGCCCCAGGTAGAACCGTTACGCTCACCTGCACAACTCAGAGTTCTCACAGCATCTACTGGTTTCAACAGAAAGCAGAAGAATCCCCTCGTTTTGTCCACTGTGATGCTTGCAGCAGGGGAGAAGGGATCCCAAATCGGTTCACTGCCACCAGATCTGGGACTACAGGATCTTTGGCCATCACCAATGCAGAGGTTGGAGACGAGGCAGATTATTACTGTGCTAGTTGGAACACAGGAGTTACCCAGTTGCACGGTGATCAATTCTTATGGGGAAGTGTGACAAAAACGTCTTTTCAGCCTGAAGCACCGAGCAACATAACTTGATCTGTGACCGAGGACATTTCCCCTGAAAAAGATACGAGAGAAATCTCACTCAGTTTCATTTCCATCTGCCATATGGTCCCTTTGACAGTCATGAAGGGTGATGGGTGAAAGGAAAGCTTCGAGGCCTCAGGTTGCTAATCTGATGGGAAGAGGCGGTTTGCAAATAAATATATATTGGAATAAGGTTCACTGCTGTATTCATGATCAACATTATGATTTTATGGGAATGCCATCGCCGTATAACCTGACATTGCTATCCTGAAAAAAAATTAAAAATGCTTCACTGCCACATCTATTTCCCAACGTAAGAATGGACCATCAGAAACACACCCACGACTTCTGGAGGCAAGCCGTTCCACTGGTTAATTGTTCTCACTGTTCGTTCTAGGTTGGTTCTCTCCTTGATTAGTTCCCATCTGTTGTTTCTTCTCTTGTCATTCATGTGTGGTTCTCCTACATTAGATCTGGAACCGAGCAGTCCATGTGCTAAATATTTTCTTTCGAGGAGAAATGACTCGGCCAATGAAAACATGAAACTCTTCTGCAGGAACTGGGTATGTCTAGTTTGATGAAGAGAAGGACCAGGGGAGACATGATAGCAGTGTTCCGATATCTCAGAGGGTGCCACAAAGAAGAGGGAGTCAAGCTATTCTCCAAAGCCCCTGAGGGCAGAACAAGAAGCAATGGGTGGAATCTAATCAAGGAGAGAAGCAACTTAGAACTAAGGAGAAATTTCCTGACAGTTAGAACAATTAACCTCTGGAACAGCTTGCCTCCAGAAGTTGTGAATGCCCCAACCCTGGAAGTCTTTAAGAAGATGTTAGATAGACATTTGTCTGAAATGGTATAAGGTTCCTGCCCACGCAGGGGGTTGGACTAGAAGACCTACAAGGTCCCTTCCAACTCTGCTATTGTATTGTATTGTATTGTATTGTATTGTATTGTATTGTATTGTATTGTATTGTATTGTATTGTAAGAGGTACATCCTTCACCTCAACCTCAAGCTCATCACTAAAGTGAAGAAGGACAGAGAAGGATGTATATATCATCTGTAGTTAATTTTTTAATATCAAGTGTTAAAAACAAGTGAAGCTTTGAGACATATTGAATGAAAGAATTAGGAAGGAAGGCACTTGCTGTTCTTTTCTTCTCCTCCTTCACCTCATTTTTTTCAGTCCTTCCTTTGATATTTGAAAAGAAGGATAATGATGGCCTTCAAAGTACAACAGATATTGCATTTCTTCAGCCCAGGAGAGGATAACAGATGCTGCCATATCCGCAGCCAGTAGGGGCTGCTGCTGCCATTTCATATTTCTCCAGAAAATGATATTGTATAAGCAAAATACAATACAATACAATACAATAGCAGAGTTGGAAGGGACCTTGTAGGTCTTCTAGTCCAACCCCCCTGCGTGGGCAGGAACCTTATACCATTTCAGACAAATGGCTGTCTAACATCTTCTTCAAGACTTCCAGGGTTGGGGCATTCACAACTGCTGGAGGCAAGCTGTTCCAGAGGTTAATTGTTCTAACTGTTAGGAAATTTCTCCTTAGTTCTAAGTTGCTTCTCTCCTTGGTTAGTTTCCACCCGTTGCTCCTTGTCCTGCCCCCAGGTGCCTTGGAGAAAAGTTTGACTCCCTCTTCTTTGTGGCACCCTCTGAGATATCGGAACACTGCTATCCTGTCTCCCCTGGTCCTTCTCTTCATCAAACTAGACATACCCAGCTCCTGCAGCCGTTCTTCATATGTCTTAGTCTCCAGTCCTCTAATCATCTTGGTTGCTCTTCTTTGTACTCTTTCCAGAGTCTCCACGTCTTTTCTACATCGTGGCGACCAAAACTGTATGCAGTATTCCAAGTGTGGCCTTACCAAGGCACTATACAGTGGCATTAACACTTCACGCGATCTAGATTCTATCCCTCTGTTGATGCAGCCTAGAACTGTGTTGGCTTTTTTGGCAGCTGCTGCACACTGCTGGCTCATATTTAAATGGTTGTCCACTAGGATTCCGAGATCCCTCTCACAGTTGCTACTATTGAGCAAGGTACCACCTATACTAAATGAATGGCCAGATGTGGCTCCTGCAATTTCTACTCTCTTCTACCAGAATAAGGAAGGAAGGAGGGCACAGAAGGTGGAGGAAAAGCCCACGGGCCAATAGCCTCAACTACAAAACCCATGCCCAGAAATGGGACACACAGCAGACCGAATAAAGCAAGAAGGTTTTAGCTGAGAGAGGACTTGTGCAAATTGAACAATTAACCCAACATTGACTGGATATAGACATTGTCTACAATCCACATTTACCTGACTTTGGGTGATTGTTATGGCACCACAGAGAAGGTGTACAGTAAAAAAAAAATTGGGAAGTAATATCCAGGAGTTACTCCACTTATGACTGTGCAAAATTCGCCAGGATACAAAGATGTAAAAGGTAGGATTAGAATTAAAACAACAGAAGAGGCGGAGGCCTTTATTAAAAAAAACATTCCTCAATCCTGGGAGATGAAGAAGAAGGAACCGGAGGAGTCATGGCACTGCCCACTGTGGGGAGGGAGGAAGAAGATATAATAGCAAAGAGACACAGATCTCAAAAATAATTAATTTTGAATTTCCTGTAATTCCTGTAACGGATGTTATTGCAAAAAAGATTGAATGTATGAATTTTAAAATGTGATATGTATGTATCTCTTGCCACTATTTACTTAACAATATGATGTATGAAGACCCGGATGTAACCACCTTTTCTGACATGGAAGCTCTAAAATGTATAAATGATACCCTATATAGCAGGGGTCTCCAACCTTTGCAACTTTAAGTCTGAAGGACTTCAGCTCCCAGAATTCTTTGCTGGCTGGAGAAGTCTGGGAGCTGAAGTCCTTCAGACTTAAAGTTGCAAAGGTTGGAGACCCCTGCTTATATACTCTTTCCCCTATTATAATTTGTAAAACCAATAAAATTCTTTGGAAAAAAATGTATAAAATCTAGGGCATTCATTAACATTAATGTTCATCACCTCCCTTTACATTAATGAAACGATATCTACAACGTGTCTACCGACAACATCAATGAAACTTCAAAGGGGGTGGTGGAAACAATAATCCATTTTCATTCTTATCCCTGTCTCTTAAGATGAAATCAGGTTGAAATGCATTGAATAAATGTATTGAATACACAAACTGAATTGAAATAAATCCAGTTTAAATCCAATCCAGTTCTACTCATTCATAACATGATGCTCCGACTTTTACTAAAAAGTGGTGAATCCAAGTACTTAACTCTTCGGTTTCAAAACCTCCTTTATGAAAATAACTCCTACCGTCATTGGCTAAGCAAGAAGCCCTTATTATGATTTGTGGGAATAAAAAATTGTAGTGGAACCAATCGGTGCAGATCTCATTTGCATGAAGTGGCCAAGCAGAGGCATTTAAGGAAAAGAAGGGAGAAGATCTGGAGAAGGTTGTATTTTTCCTCTACTGAAGGACATTCCTTGGCAAAGGTGACCATGGGTTGGGCTGTGGTCTTCCTTGCACTTCTCACTTACTGCACAGGTAAAGTTTTCCTGGATGAAGCGGGGATTTGGCTGTGACTCTCATAAGGAATGGTCCTTTGGGAATGTCTAATAGAAAAGAAAGTGCATCCGATTAACAGAATTTCTTTCTTTTTCTCTCCTACCTCTTGAAAGGCATTGAGGGCCAATCTGCTTGGACTCAGCCTCCCTCCAGCTCCGTGGCCCCAGGTGGAACCGTTACGCTCACCTGCACAACAACTCAGAGTCGCCACAGCATCTACTGGATGCAACAGAAATCCGAACAAGCCCCCCGTTTTGTCCACTGTGATGGCTGCAGTAGCAGGGGGCAAGGGATCCCAAATCGGTTCACTGCCACAAGATCTGGGAATATAGGATCTTTGGCCATTACCAACACGCAGGCTGAAGACGAGGCAGATTATTACTGTGCTAGTTGGAACACAGAAGTTACCCTGTTGCACGGTGATCAACTCTTATGGGGAAGTGTGACAAAAACATCTTTTCAGCCTGAAACATACCCAAGCAACATACCTTGACCTGTGACTGAAGATGTTCCAACTGAAAAAAATACGAGAGAACCTCACACAGTTTCATTTCCATCTGCTACATGGTCTCTTTGACAGGCATGATGGGTGATGGGTGAAGAGAAACCCCAGAGCCCCGAGGCTTCAAGTTGCTAATCTGATGGGAAGAGCTGGTGTGCAAATAAAATACATTTGAATAAGTTTCAGTACTGTATTCGTGATGAAAAGGATGGTTTTATGGGAATCCGGGAGCCATATTACCTACATTGCTGTCCTAATTGAAAATAAAGAAATGGTTCATTTATTCATCTATTTCCCAACGTAAGAATGGGCCTTCAGAACCAAGAAGATTTTAGCAGGGATGAGCCTGGTGCAAACTGATCAATTAATTTGACATCAGTAGAAGTTGAAAGTTTATATAAGTATTGGTTATAATCCGTTTTTGGCTGGCTTTGGAGTTGAGCCCATGGCACAGAACAGTATTTTTCGAAGAGGGTTTATAGTAAGGAAACCTTTGAAGAATTATCCATGAATCAGTCCATAAAAGGATTCAATGTAAAAAGATTTTGGGGATGAGACATCCTCCCTCAATCCCTCCCTCCCACCCACCCACCCACCCAATCATCTATCCAACCAACCAACCAACCAACCAACCAACCAACCAACCAACCAACCAACCAACCCATTAGTAAAAACACACATATATTTAGGGGAATATAGAACACAGAATAATAAAAAGAAGGGGACTTAGAGGTCACCTAGTCCAAACTTTTCCCATGGCAGGAGATCCTATACCATTTTGAACTTTCTTTGGGCTTGATGGGATGATACACATGATCATAGAAAGAATAACAGAAGGATGAAACAGAATAATAGAGTTTTTCTGAAGGTTTTATAAGGTTGAAATAAATCCAGTGATTCTCCTCGTCCATGACATGGTGGCCAGACCTTTGCTAGGTGTTGGTGAATCCAAGCATTTCACCCTTCCTCAGTTTCTGAACCACCTTTACGCAAATGTGTCCAATGGTCATTGGCTAACAAAGAAGACCTGGTTATAAAAAAAATTCTAGTAGAACCAATGAGTTCAGATCTCATTTGCATGAAAGAAAAAAAACTGGGGCATTTAAGTAAAGGAAGGGAGAAGATCTGGAGAAGGTTAGAATTGTCTTCCCTAGAAGGACATTCCTTGCCAAAGGTGACCATGGGTTGGGCTGTGGTCTTCCTTGCACTCCTCACTTACTGCACAGGTAAAGTTTTCCTGGATGAAGCGGGGATTTGGCTGTGACTCTCATAAGGAATGGTCCGTTGGGAATGTCTAAGAGAAAGGAAAGTGCATCCGATTAACAGAATTTCTTTCTTTTTCTCTCCTACCTCTTGAAAGGCATTGAGGGCCAGTCTGCTTGGACTCAGCCTCCCTCCAGCTCCGTGGCCCCAGGTGGAACCGTTACGCTCACCTGCACAAGAACTCAGACTTCACACAGCATCTACTGGTATCAACAGAAAACAGGAGAAGCCCCCCGTTTTGTCCACTGTGATGGCTGCAGTAGCAGGGGAGAAGGGATCCCAAATCGGTTCACTGCCACCAGATCTGGGACTACAGGATCTTTGGCCATCACCAATGCAGAGCCTGGAGACGAGGCAGATTATTACTGTGTTAGTTGGAACACAGGAGTTACCCAGTTGCACGGTGATCAATTCTTATGGGGAAGTGTAACAAAAACGTCTTTTCAGCCTGAAACACCGAGCAACATACCTTGAGCTGTGACCGAGGACGTTTCCCCTGAAAAAGATACGAGAGAACTCTCACTCAGTTTAATTTCCACTTGACCTGCGACTGAAGATCTTTTTTTGTTTTCTTTAAAATTGTCATCCGTACATATCGATGCAAATAATTCATTTCAAGTCTTTCTCCCATATCTCAACTGTGTGAAAAATTCAATGAGGCCACCCATCACTTTACTCCCAAACTTCGTGATGCATGTATTTCATTATTATCTCATTGATTCAGGACATGTAAATGCAATGACCACTGAAAATAAAATCCAATTGCAAGAAAATGAAATGCCCGGGGAAAAAAAGGTAACACTTAATGATTTAATTACAAGTGAATTTTAAGACGTGAAAAGAAATATAAACAGGGCATAAGAACAAACCCCAATGCAGGAACTAAGAATTTCAAGAAGCAAACTCTGAAACTAAATTAAGATTCGAGGGAAATAGATATTCAGGCACACTGTAAAAAGGCCAATGGCGCGCCACTGTATGGGTATTTATTTATTTTTATTTTTATTTTATTTTATTAAATTTATACCCCGCCCTTCTCCAAACAGACCCAGGGCGGCGCACAGGAATTTTAAAATACATACAAAATCAATAAAAAATTTAAAAAACTTATTTAATAACCGTCCTGTGCTAAAACCAAATTATAATCCCCCCCAAAATTAAAACTGTCTAAAATAGTCAATTGCAGAGGTTACGCTAGGCCGGCTAGATGAAAAAAATGTGTCTTTAGACACTGGCGGAAGAGGCGGAGGTCGGAGATGGTGCAAAGTTCAGGGGGAAGGTCGTTCCAAAGGGCAGGGCCCGCCACAGAGAAGGCCCTTCCCCTGGGTGTCGCCAGTCGGCATTGTCCGGCCGACGGCACCCTGAGAAGGCCCTCTCTGTGGGAGCGGATCGGTCTAAGGGATGTATAGAGTGATAAGAGGCTGCGCATGAAGATGAGCGATGCGTATTCATATATGTACGGCGTTCTGTATTGAAGCTAGCTGGAGGAACATTTTAAAACACAGTTCAATCCACTAATAGTGAGCGATCGGATGTCTTTGTATGACAGATAGACAGCGGTTCACTGTCTCAAAATGATGATCCAGCGGCTTTGAGCGCCTGGTGTCACAGCAGACTTTTCCATCAAAACTCGCTCTGAACCTACTGTAAAAGAAAGAAGAAAAAGAGACGTGCTCCTCTTCCACCAGCTCCTGGAATGCCGGGCAGATTTGAAGAGATGGATAACAAGAGACAGAGTACAGTTGATCCTTTTCAACTGTCATTTGTCGGCCTTTTCGTTTGCCTGGAGAGATTCCTGTTGTGACTGTCACTGCTGTCTGTCTGTATTTATTTATTTTTCATATTTATATCCCGCTCCCATTCACAACAAGGGACTCGGGGCGGCGAACATAGAATTAAATCAATAAATACAAAATACAAATACATAGATGTTAGATGCCTGTGTTGTAACCGTTTTTAAAACCCTCGTTTATAATTGGCGGTGTTGGGGTTACGCAAGGCAGGCTAGTTGAAAGAATCCCACCTGGTGCAAGTGTTGGCACGGCGCTCAAACCAATTTCATTGTAATTTTATTACAATATTATTACAATGACAGTAAAGATTATTATTATTATCATTATCATTATCATTATCATTATCATCATCATCATCATCATCATTATTATTATTATTATTATTATTATTATTATTATTATTATTGTTATTATTAAAAAAAGAGACTTTGGGCAGCCTTCTCGATTTAATAAACACACAATTGGTTTGATTTCAATCAAAATGGAAACAAAATCAAATAAGTTTACTGCTCCACCCGATATTTTATTTATTTATCTATCTATCTATCTATCTATCTATCTATCTATCTATCTATCTATCTATCTATCTATCTATCTATCTATCTATCTATCTATCTATCTATCTATCTATCTATCTATCTATCTATCTATCTATCTATCTATCTATCTATCTATCTATCTATCTATTTGGATTTATAAACCGCTCCCTTTCCCCAAAGGGACTCGGGGCGGTGCACAGGAAGTTAAAAAAACCATATAAACATAACAATGATAAATCATTAAAACCGAATTAAATAATGATCCCCCTGTGCTAAAATTTTGAAAATCATTAAAACTGTTACCCCCCGTTTCAAACCCCATTCAAACAATTTGAGCTTCAGACTATAGGCTAAGAGAAATAGATCAGGCCAGATATGGCAGTCAGGCCTTTTACTAAAGAGCTGGTGATTCCTGAGGTTTAATTCTCTATTTCTGAATTGTCTTCTATGAAAATGTGTCCTCCGGTCATTGGCTAAGCCGGAAGAGCTCGTCCTATGTCAAGGGAACAAAAGAATCTAACCGAACCAATGAGGCCTGATCTCATTTGCATGAAGGGGCAAAACTGGAGTATTTAAGGAAGGGATGGGAGAAGATCTCAAGAAGGTTATCGGTGTCCACCAAGGACGGTTCCTTGCCAAAGCTGACCATGAACTGGGCTCTGATCCTCGTGGCGGGTCTTACCTGGGGCACAGGTGAGGTGCTGATTGCTATTTAACCTCGGGACCCAAAGGGAAGTGGGCTATGCTTCCTCGTAAGATCTAAGAAATAGCTAAGATCAAAGGAAGATCCATCAGCTTCACAGTGTTTCTTTCCCTCCCTCCCTCTTTGTTTCCCCCCCCCCTTCTTGAAAGGCGTTGACGGTCAGACCCTTTGGCGTCAACCCCCCTCCATCTCCATACCCCTGGGACAAACCACTACGATATCCTGCACAACCACGCAGTCTTTGCACAACATTGGCTGGTACCAACAGCCGTCTAAAGGAGCCCCTCGCTTTGTCCACTGTGATGGCTGCCCTAGAGGAGAAGGCATCTCAGAACGGCTCACGGCCACCAGACTTGGGCCCGTAGGAACTCTGACCATCGCAGATGCAACAGCATATGATGAAGCAGACTATTACTGCAGCAGCTGGAACCCAGCCGGCAACCAGCTCCACTGTGGTTAATCTGATGAGGAAGTGCGACAAAAACCTCTTCTTGTTAACTTCGGCAGACAAGAACCAACCCCATCCTTTGAGCTGTGATGGGTGATTCTGAGCCAAAGAGATACGTCCGCTTCGTTTCCAACCCACAAACCGTTCTCCCGTGCAGCAAAGAATGATGGGCACGGGTGCGGGGAAGAAAAAAAAAGCTTTGTTTAGAGATACATGCAAGCAGAATAACAGAATAAGAGCTTTGGAAGGCACGTTGGAGGTCTTCTTGGCCAACCCCCTCCTGCTCAAGCAGGAGACTCTCGACCAGGGGTCGCCAACCTTTCGGACCTCCGGGACCACTAAATTCATAATTTTAAATCCCGCGGACCACGAAGATGATCTGCCGAATGACCGGCTGGGTGGGCGTGGCTTGGTGGTCATGGGACTGGGTGGGCGTGGCCAACTCGATGTCACTCACGTCGAGGGGTGCTTGGCTGGCTTCTACTCGCCCCACCCTTCCCAGCCACTCCTCGCCTGCCCGCCCGGGCTCCTTAGGGCCCCGACAGGAAGCCTGTCGGGGGCCCCAGGAGAAAGAGTTGGCCAAACAGCTCAGTCCAAATTGGATCAGGCCGAGAAGGAGGCTCTCACTGAGGACTAGGAGCATAGGCTTTCCAAGCAGAGGGAAGACCCGCGGGAGTGCAAGGCCAGGTACTGGCGCTTGGAGGCTCAGCGGGCTGAGATGGTCAGCCACTTCCAGGCCAGGATGCAATCCCACTGGAACGAGGCCCTCTGGCTCTTCTCCACCAGCGGTGCTTCCCTCCAGCCTTCGCCCAAAGCCCCCCACCAGGAGGCTGAAGCAGACCCCAAGTCGGAATTCCTGCCCCCATCTGCCCCCCACAAAAAGACCCCAAAGGGGGAGATTCTCTGCAGCAACATAAGCGTTCATTGCATGTGTCCAGCCCAAGGGCCGTAGTTTGAGGACCCTTGATTGAGTGCAATATAAACAATGCAAATAATTTTTCTGTGGACCACCAAAATTTTCTTGCCAACCACCAGTGTTTCATGGACCACTGGTGCCTTCTATGCCTCCATAATCCATATCAATGTAGGCCTTTGGATCTCCCGATGCGTCTAATGTTCTTTCAACCTTACTTGCTCGCTTCTGCCACCAAGAGGAGAGCGTGTGAAGTAGGTTCCCCATGCTATTTCCCACATGCGCCTGAAACGGTATCTTACTTGCAGCTCTTTGGACACTAGATGTCACTGTTGGTCTTTCGTAGTTTCCATCCTAAACCTTATTTAAAAAAAAAAGACAACTTTGAGTTTCTCCCATTTGAGGACTGATAGTTAACAGATAACAGATTAACAGAGCTGGAAGGGACCTTGCAGGTCATCTAGTCCAACCCCCTGCCCAAGCAGGAGACCCTACATCTGCCTCTACCTAGGATTGAACTCACAACCTTTAACAGATGAACAGAGTTGGAAGGGACCTTGCAGGTCCTCTAGTCCAACTCCCTGCCCAAGCAGGAGACCCTACATCTGCCTCTACCTAGGATTGAACTCACAACCTTTAACAGATGAACAGAGTTGGAAGGGACCTTGCAGGTCCTCTAGTCCAACCCCCTGCCCAAGCAGGAGACCCTACATCTGCCTCTACCTAGGATTGAACTCACAACCTCCTGATTGGGAGGCGAGAGCTCCACCTCTAGGCCACAGCAGCAGTTCTGGAGAAGGTCTATCTAAACCAGGGGTGTCAACTCAAGGCCCGTGGGGGTCACCCTGGAAACAGCAAAGGATCGGCCTGCGCTACCTCTGCCAGTGAAAATGAAACTGGCGGACTCCCTGGGCTTCATTTTCCCTGGCAGAGGGCTAGCCAAACAATTTAAAAAGAAAACAAAAGGAGAAATATATATTTTTTTCCTTTTGCATTTAGAATTCTTCATTGGCCAAGTGTGATTGGACACACAAGGGGGTTTGTCTTTGGTGCAGATGCTCTCAGTGTACATAAGGAGAATAAAATCCATTCATCAGGAATAAAAAGGGATAGTCAAGATTCCTAATAAGCTATCACATCGTACTAATAAACAAACCAAAACAACATAAATTGAAAGATACAAGCAACATGGTTATAGTCATAAGTGGGGAGAGATAGATACTAGGAAGGAAGAGAAGAATAGTAATATAGTCTTAAGAGGTAATATGAGAGTGTTGTGGGAATTAGTTGTTTAGCAGCGTGATGCGTTTGGGGAAAAACTGTCCTTGTGTCTTGTTGTCGTTGTTATGTGTGTGTGTGTGTGTGTACTTTGGTTGTATAACAACCAAACGTGCTACACAGATGACTTACTCTCTGGAAACAAATACTGTGGGGGGTAAGACACCCCCAACGCCCTTCGGTGTGTGTGTGTTCTATTAAGATACAGCCTGTTGTGCCTTCAAATGGCTTCTGCTGTACTGCCTTAAAATGGATTCCACTGTACAGCACAGTGGCGTTCCCATGGTAACGGCTTCACAGTCCTCCACAAGGGGGCTCCCTCTGGTAAGGGGGAAAATCCAACATTAGAAATTACGTTTGGTCTGGACGTTTGTGAACTTCTAATACAGGATTGGGATACACAAATACCTGGGGAATGTCTGGTTAACAGCTAGCAGTAGGTAAAGAAATATAGATCTGGAATAATATTACTTTACTCCTGGACAACGTGACAATTGAAAGCCTCACCTTACCCTATTGATGCTCCTTATAGTCATTTTATTTGGCCTCCTGTAAACCAAGCAGGGAATATCCCAACTTGAAAATATTACAAGTTACGGCTTGTCACTTCCTCCCTTCCTCCCAGGGGAATTGACTGAATTTACTCAAGCTGAACCACAAACCACTGTCAACTTCCGGTAGAAGGCAAGAAGTGGTTTATGTACCTCCAGAAGTCATTATTGCCCAACAACGGATGTTTTTAGCTGGTAACCACAGTAATGCAGTACTACAATTTACATAGGAAGTGCTAGGACGATTTCATGAATGACCATCAAGATGTTTCATCTTTTCGCTCTGCCCAGATTCCCCACGACAGAAGGGTACCTCAGCTATTTTCCCCCTCCATCCTGGGTAGATTAACTGGTTATTGTTTTGAGCACTCTGTAGTGGTTTCACAGAATGACAGAGTTGGAAGGGACCTTGGAGGTCTTCTAGTCCAACCCCCTGCTCAAGCAGGAGACCTTACGCCATTTCAGACAAAGGGTTATCTAACCTCTTCTTAAAGACTTCCAGTGTTGGAGCCTTCACATCTTCTGGAGGCAGGTTTGTTCCACTGATTAATTGTTCTCACTGCCAGGACATTTCTCCTGATTCAAATGATGTACTTGCATAACTATGTCATGGCACATTAATTGTATGATTTATGGGCAATAAAATCATGGCGCAGGTTATCTTAATGTTGAGGTCATTGGAGTTTATAGGAAGGTCCCTGGGGGTGCAGTGGTTAGAAAGTAGCATTGCAGTCTCTTGTTCTTGAATGCATTCTTGCTGACTAACTGCCCACTGCCAGGAATTCGATCCTGACCAGCTCAATGTTGAGTCAGCCTTCCGTCCTTCCAAAGTTGGCAAAATGAGGACTCAGATTGTGCTGTTGCTATTGCCCTATTGCCTTCCTTCTTTCCTTCCTTTTTACAGATTAACCAAGTTGGAAGGGACCTTGCAGGTCATCTAGTCGTACCCCCTGCCCAAGCAGGAGACCCTACATCTGCCTCTACCTAGGATTGAACTCACAACCTCCTGATTGGGAGGCGAGAGCTCCACCTCTAGGCCACAGCAGCAGATCCGTCCTTCCTTCCTTCCTTCCTTCCTTCCTTCCTTCCTTCCTTCCTTCCTTCCTTCCTTCCTTCCTTCCTTCCCTCCCAGTGATTAGAATGCAATATCGCAGGCTAATTCTGCCCACAGCCTGGAGTTTGATCCTGACCGGCTCAAGCTTGACTACGCTTTCCATCTTTCCGAAGTTGGTAATATGAGGACCCAGATTGTTGGGGGGCAAGAGGCTGACTCTGCAAACTGCTTAGAGAGGTCTGGAAAGCACTATAAAGCGGTATATAAGTCTAAGCTCTCTTGCTCTTGTTATTATAAAGGACTCCATCTCCTCCTCCCTCCAAAAGCCGTCGGCTGATTTGATGCACCTCCTCAGTCACAGCCTGCATTTAAGAAGCAATTGATTTTGCATGAAGTACATCATTTCCACAGAAAAAAAACAAAGAAAGACAAGTTGCCATTTGAAAAGCACCTTTGGGACATGTCCAGGCCAACTTTTGTTTTTTCTCCAATTAAAAAAAAAAACACCAACCCAGAATCCTGGTTGTGGATCCATTTCAATAGCCTGGAACGTAAATCGAAGTCCTCCGACAACCCTCCTGTGACATCACAAGGGTGCAGCAGAGAGCCAAACATAATTCAGCTGAAGATATTTGCATTAAAAAAGGAGAATTTGCCTCCCTGGACTTAATATAAGGCATTTGGAGAGAGGCAGGAGAAGCCAGCGGTGTGCAAATCTTTCTTAACAATGTTGTGGGTCTACTCTCTTCTATTCCTGGGATGGCTCTTCTCAGGTGAGTCCAAACCAGGGGTCGGCAACCCGTGGCTCTGGAGCCGCATGTGGCTCTTTCATCCCTCTGCTGTGGCTCCCTGTCGCCGGTCAGCGCCACAATTTTGACAGGAGCATCCAGTTGCGGGGGGGGGGGAGCACAACGCATCAGAAGGAGACTCTATGGGAAGGAGTGGGCTTTCCGGTCAGCTCCACAATGGATAGGGCTTTCAGTTAGGACAGGTAGAGGAAAAAGGACGCCGTGCTAGGAGGAGACTCTATGGTGGTGGTGGGGGAACTAGAGTTCCAGTCAGCAGAGGAAAAAGGACGCCACACTAGGAGGAGACTCTATGGTGGGGGAACTGGACTTCTGGTTGGCTCCAGAATTGAACTTCCGGTTAGGATCTTTGGGGCTGTTTCAGTGTTTAAGGTTGACGAACCGTGATCCAGACCATGCGTTGAAGGTTTTTTCAAGGGAGACAGAAGATGCTTGTCTGTTCCATCAAGATCCACCCAGAAGATACGCTAACACAGTTTCTCATTTTTATTTGGTTGTAGGTTTGGAGTCCCAGATGATATTAACTCAACCAGCCTCCATGACTGCATCTCCAGGGCTGACGTTTAACATCCCTTGTCAAATGAACAGTGGCTACACCATTGACCGAGAGAGAGCCAGGTGGCTCCAGCAGAAACCAGGGGGTGACCCACGGTTCCTGTACCACTATTATACCAGTACCGATCAAGGCAGGGGAAGTGGGGTCCCAGAGAGGTTCAGCGTTTCCCCCGATGCCTCCCAGAATCTCTGGAACCTCGTGATCAGTGGAGTTCATGTGGAAGACGAGGCCGTTTATTATTGTGCCTCGTGGGACTACAAACTTAGCGGGTTCACGGCGATTGATATTTATGGGGAACTGAGACAAAAACCCTTTGCTTGTCACATCTGCAGGTGAAGTTGTGAACATTCAAAGCACTGAACTCAATTCCCCAAAATGTAGGCAGATCGTTTGACTATTTCTTCTATTTCTCAGATTAATCAAAATAATCAGAATAACAGAGTTAGAAGGGACCTTAGAGGTCAGGGGTAGTCAATCTTTTTATACCTACCACCCACTTTTGTATCTCTGTTAGTAGTAAAATTTTCTAACCGCCCACCGGTTCCACATGGTAATTTATAAAGTAATTTATAAAGTAGGGAAGTCAATTAAATTTTAAAAAAGGAAAGTGCTTCAGTATCAGACAAAACCCCTACTGCCCACCATGAAAGCTGGAATGCCCACTAGTGGGCGGTAGGGACCAGGTTGGCTACCACTGTTATAGGTCATCTAGCTGAAGCAGGAGACCCTACACCATTTCTGACAGATGGCAGTCCAGTCTCTTCTTGAAAGCCTCCAGGGATGAAGCTCCCACAACTTCTGAAGTCAACTTCTGTTCCATGGGTTGATGTCAGAAAGTTCCTCCTTATTTTCAGGTTGAATCTCTCCTTGGTCAGTTTCCATCCCTGATTTCTTGTCTGGCCTTCAGGGGCTTTGGAGAATAGCTTGACCCCCCCCCCCCTCTCTGTGGCATCCCCTCAAATATTGGAAGACTGCTCTCATGTCTCCTCTGGTCCTTCTCTTCACTAGACTAGCCATGCCCAGTTCCTGCAACCATTGTTCACATATTTTAGCCTCCAGTCCCCTAATCATCCTGGTTGCTCTTCTCTGTGCTTTTTCTAGATTCTAGATATTTTAAATTCTCTTGCAATTTGGAGCCCCCATTGCAAAGCACTGGACTTAATTGCCAAAATATATCTCTTCCATTTCCACAACCGTTCATTGGTAATTATTGAGCGAAGTCACACCGTCAATTCTGTAGGTGCGTTGAATAAAGGGCCTGAGATGGTTCAGTGTCCTTTGCAATGATTGGATGTTGCTGTCCCAAAATTTGAACAGAACCCCCCAGGTTGTTGGGGATAATATGTTGACATTGTAAATTGCTCAGAGATCACTGCAAAACAGTATGAGTGGTATATAAGTGTAAGTAGTATTGGTATTATACCAGTTCAATTTCCCCCCCAATATAAACATACATATATTATGGACAGTACATTGACTGGGTCAACTCTTTTTCAAACCACTTGAACAATAATTCTACGAATACATATGTATACTTCAAATCTTCCAACTTTTCTCATTAACAAAGTTGGAAGGGACCTTGCAGGTCATCTAGCCCAACCCCCTGCCCAAGCAGGAGACCCTACATCTGCCTCTACCTAGGATTGAACTCACAACCTCCTGCTTGTGAGGGAAGAGCTCCACCGTTAGGCCACAGCAGCAGATGACTTCAACCATATTAGTCTCTTTCCATCATTCTTTATCATTTTTCCAATAGTTCTTAAACGTAAATAGAATTTCTTTGTGCCCTGTATGTATTATTCCCCTGCTAGATAGTATCATTTAACATTTTAAGACTGACTCATTATTCCACCACCGTTTCAATATTCCGAATACGTAGGCTTCGGTGTTGGTATTATAATGGAATCCTCTCCATCTCCATCCAAAAGGGGGCAGCCCAAAGCCATTTGCTGATTTTATGCACCTCCTCACCCACAGTCTGGACTTAAAAAAGCAATTGATTTGCATGAAGGATTTCCAGACGTGACTTCAGGAGGGTTTAAGAAGGTCTTGGAGAAGGCCAGTTAATGATTCCTGTCCTTCCAGACGATTAGCTGCCTTTCCATCATGGCTTGGGTCCTTCTGCTCTTCACCATCCTCTCCTCCTTCAGTGAGGGATTTCTAATTACTCCAGGGGAGGGTTGAACCTTACAGGCATCTAATGACCTTCTCTGATGCCAAGCATACTATCATTCGGCATTTTTTGCTCTCTGATCTAGCCCCATTCTCTCCCCCACCCCCTTTCATAATCTCTTTCAGAACTCAGCGTCCAGCAGCTGAAGAACCTCAAAGATCCAGAGTTGGTAGCTCCAGGAGAGACGGTTGTTTTGTCGTGTAGCTACAGCGCTGGGACAATCACAGACAACAATTACCCTCTTTGGATCCAGCAGAAGTTCGAAGAAGTTCCACGGCTCGTAATATATGCCACCAGCACCAGGGCCAGTGGCACCCCAGCCCGCTTCTCTGGTTCAAAGTCGGCCAACACCATGTCCCTCATCATCAGGGAAAGCCAGCTGGAAGACGATGCCACTTATTATTGTGTGGTTTGGAGTGGCAGCGTGTTGCACAGCTGTTCATTCGGATGGGGAACTGAGATAAAAACCTCAGGGCAGGAATTGAACCAAGTTCAGATGTTTGGGTTATTCTGACTCCAAGGAAGACCGTAATGAATGAGACTGTAGGTCAGTGGTCGTCAACCTGGTCCCTACCGCCCACTAGTGGGTGTTCCAGCTTTCATGGTGGGCGGCAGGGGTTTTGTCCTACACTGAAGCACTTTCCTTTTTTAAATTTAATTAACTTCCCTGCTTTATCAATCACCATGACTGTGGAACCGGTGGGCGGTTAGAAAATTTTACTACTAACAGAGATACAAAAGTGGGTGGTAGGTATAAAAAGATTGACTGTCCCTGATCTATCTATCTATCCATCCATCCATCCATCCATCCATCCATCCATCCATCCATCCATCCATCCATCCATCCATCCATCCATCTATCTAATCTACCTACCTACTTACCTACCTACCTACCTACCTACCTACCTACCTACCTACCTACCTACCTATCTATCTATCTATCTATCTATCTATCTATCTATCTATCTATCTATCTATCTATCTATCTCAGTGGTAGTCAACCTGGTCCCTACCGCCCACTAGTGGGCGTTCCAGCTTTCATGGTGGGCGGTGGGGTCTTTGTCCGATACTGAAGCACTTTCCTTTTTTTAATTTGACTTCCCTGCTTTATAAACCACCATGACTGTGGAACCGGTGGGCGGTTAGAAAATGTTACTACTAACAGAGATACAAAAGTGGGCGGTAGGTATAAAAAGGTTGACTACCCCTGCTGTAGGTGAATGTTCTTGGACAACACCGGAAAGACAATTTTAAGGAATCAAGAAATTCAAGCATATGAGAAGGCCTTAAGGAATATGTGACCTCCATTTGCCTTGTTTTGGAATAAAAATATGGAATTTTGGGAATGAAAAAATGAAATACCTTGTTGATCAAAAGAGCTTGCTAAAACTCGTCTAGATATTAAAATATTCCCCAAGTCTTCCTGAGATGGAAGGTCCCTTAATACGCCCTCTTTACAGGTGGGCGAATTCAGGAGTGGTGCGGTGGCCTAGAGGTGGAACGCTCGCCTCACAATTAGGAAGTTGTGAGTTCAATCCTAGGTAGAGGCATAATGCACGTATTCATAATGTTCTTACTGCATGGTTAATTCAGTCACCAGCAAAGTTAATTCTTCTCATATTAGTGAGAACAATTCATCAGAGTAAGTCTTGAGCTCCATCAAAGGTTTCAAGAAGAGATTGCCCAGCCATTTGTCCAGCATGCCATAGGGGCCCACGTTTGCGCTATTCTTACTCCAAGACAGACCATAATGAAGGATGTCAACTTGTAAAAGCATCCCAGGCCTTTTCTCAAGTTGCAATCACCAGGAGGAGTTGCTCTGACCCAAAGCCTATTCCACACAGATTGTATCCCTGGTTACTGGAGCAAGCAGGAGGGGTGTGGTTTCTACAGCCCGCGAACGTACTCTGTTGGAGAATGTGATTTATGACACACCCAGGGAGAAGAGGCGGGGGATAGGGTCATGGTGGGGCTGTAACGTATGTGAGATCAGAGTTGACTCCGCTTGGGCAATTGTTGCTCCTAATAAATGACTGGATCTCTTTTGAAACTTGGCTCGAGGCTCATAAATCAACTAGGGCATCTTTTGGAAACCTGACAAATGAGACTGTAGTTGAATGTTCTTGGATAAGAACTTGGAAAATGTAGTTTGTATTATAGAAGATGTAGGAATTAGTGATGAGAATGTAGGAAAAGTAGGATTTATAAAAGTAGGAAAAGTTATATATTAGTAGAAGAACAACAAAGACTGATACAAATAACCAAACATAGACAGATAAACAAAAGAGTAAGAAATAATAGGATTATAAATGTAAAATTACTTAGAGATGTATTGAGAGGGAAATGGTGTTCTCTGAGCATGAAGAGAACTCAAGTTCTCGGAGAAGAACTGGAGAAGCTTCTTGGATGAAAAATGAAACATTGTCAAGAAAAAACCAAGACAGTCAAGTTGTCTTTTGAAAAGCACTTCTGGTTGTGGACCAGTTGAAGGAGACTGGAAAACCTCCTTTTAAATCTAAGTCCTCCTGTGACATCACAAGGGTGATGCTATTTGCATAAAAAGCAGAGATTTTGCCTCCATGGTTTCAATATAAGGCATTTGAAAGGATAGAGAGAGGCAGGAGAATTCATCGGTGTGCTCATCCCTCTTACGATGTTGTGGGTCTACTCTGTTCTGTTCCTGGGATGGCTCTTCTCAGGTGAGTCTGGACCATGGGTTGAAGACTTTTTTTTCAAGGGAGACAGAAGATGCTTGCCTGTTCCATCAAGATCCAACCAGGAGACATGCTAACATATATATTTTTTGGATTGTAGGTTTGGAGTCCCAGCTGATATTAACTCAACCATCTACCATGTCTGCGTCTCCAGGATTAACCTTTAACATCCCTTGCAGAATGAACAGTGGCTACACCATTGACCGAGAGAGAGCCAGGTGGTACCAGCAGAAACCAGGGGGCATCCCACGGTTTCTGTACCACTATTATACTAGCACTGATCAAGGCAGGGGAACTGGGGTCCCAGAGAGGTTCAGCGTTTCCCCCGAGGCCTCCCAGAATCTCTGGAACCTCGTGATCAGTGGAGTTCATGTGGAAGACGAGGCCGTTTATTATTGTAGCACATGGGACTACAAACTTACTGGGCACACAGTGGTTGATTTTTATGGGGAACTGAGACAAAAACCTTTTGCCTGTCACACCACGTCAGGCATCTGCAGGTGAAAGTTGCGAAACTACAAAACATTGAACACTGTTTCCGAAACTTATATACCTACTGTTAGGATAATTATCCTGAAGTTGAGTTGAAAAAATATATATAAGCCAGGATTATTAAAGGGTATATGTATCTTTAAACACTATGTGGAATCTGATTGGCTGTGCTTCCCAGCTTAATCATAAAAAGCAGCAGGAAACACAGTTCATCCCTTTTTTGCTTTCCTTGCTTCTTGATTGCCACTGAGGAAGAAGCTGAACCTGAAGATGGAAGAAGAATCATTGTTTTGACTGACTGTAAGATAACTGTGTGCTTGGTGAAGGACTGTTTATTGTTAGAGGAGCTAGTATCTCTGTTTGGAAGAAGTATTTTGGTTACATCAAGAGTAAAGTCTTTATTTTTCTACTATCAGTGTTTGAGAGTTCTTGTGTGGTTTAAGCAACGCATCTCTTGCTGTCCGGTGTATTGCACTATTCCGCCTATTTTTTTCCCCCCAACGGGGGTGTTTTTTACCCCTAATACCTACAATACAATTGGGACCAAAACTTCCCTTGTTAAACAAGAGAGTTATTAAGGCAGTTTTGCCCACATTTTGTGACCTTTCTTGGTAGAGTTGTTAATCAGCACAGTTGTTCAGTTAGTAACACGGTTGTTAAGTGAATCTGGTTTCCCCATTGTCAGAAAGTCACAAAAGGTACCAGAATTGTCAAAAATACATGCCAGTTGCCCGGTGTTCAAATTTTGAGCCTGGGAATGGTCTTTTGACCACTTTTGACCACTGCAAAGGTCATGAAGTGTGAAAAACAGTCATAAGCAGGGTTGAAATTCAGCAGGTTCTGACAGGTTCTGGAGAACTGGTAGTGGAAACTTTGAGTAGTTTGGAGAACTGGCAAACGCTACCTCTGGCTGGCCCCAGAATGGAGTGAGAGTGAAGATTTTGCAATATCCTTCCCCCTGGAGTGGGGAGAAAATGGAGATTTTGCAGTATCCTTCCCCTGGAGTGGGGAGGGAATGGAGATTTTGCAGTATCCCCTGGAGTGGGGAGAGAATGGAGATTTTGCAATATCCTTCCCCTGGAATGGAGTGAGAGTGAAGATTTGGCAGAATCCTTCCCCTGGAGTGGGGAGGGAATGGAGATTTTGCAGTATCCTTCCCCTGGAGTGGGGAGGGAATGGAGATTTTGCAGTATCCTTCCCCTGGAGTGGGGAGAGAATGGAGATTTTGCAGTATCCTTCCCCTGGAATGGAGTGAGAGTGAAGATTTTGCAGAATCCTTCCCCTGGAGTGGGGAGGGAATGGAGATTTTGCAGTATCCTTCTCCTGGAGTGGGGAGGGAGTAGAGATTTTTATTTATTTATTTTATTTTATTTACATTTATATCCCGCCCTTCTCCGCAGAGGACCCAGGGCAGCGCACAGGAAATTTAAAAAACATACAAAATACAAAATAAATACACAATTTAAAATATAAATTAAACCATCTTATCCTATGCTAAAAACCCAATTTTAAAATACCCGATCTAAAAGTCCCCATGGGAGGTTAGGCTAGGCCGGCTTGTTGGAATAAGTATGTCTTTAGACATTGGCGGAAGAGGCGGAGGTCAGTGATGGTGCGTAATTCGGGGGGCAGGTCGTTCCAAAGGGCTGGGCCCGCCACAGAGAAGGCTCTTCCCCTGGGTGTCGCCAGTCGGCATTGTCCGGCCGATGGCATCCTGAGGAGGCCCTCTCTGTGGGAGCGTATCGGTCTAAGGGATGTATGAGGCAAGAGGCGGTCTCGCAAATTTTGCACTATCCTTCCCCCTGGAGTGGGGAGGGAATGGGGATTTTGCAGTATCCTTCCCCTGGAATGGAGTGAGAGTGAAGATTTTGCAGTATCCTTCCCCCAGGAGTGGGGAGGGAATGGAGATTTTGCAGTATCCTTCCCTGGAGTGGGGAGGGAATGGAGATTTTGCAGTATCCCCTGGAGTGGGGAGAGAATGGAGATTTTGCAATATCCTTCCCCTGGAATGGAGTGAGAGTGAAGATTTTGCAGAATCCTTCCCCTGGAGTGGGGAGGGAATGGAGATTTTGCAGTATCCTTCCCCTGGAGTGGGGAGGGAATGGAGATTTTGCAGTATCCTTCCCCTGGAGTGGGGAGAGAATGGAGATTTTGCAGTATCCTTCCCCTGGAATGGATTGAGAGTGAAGATTTTGCAGTATCCTTCCCCCAGGAGTGGGGAGGGAATGGAGATTTTGCAGTATCCCCTGGAGTGGGGAGAGAATGGAGATTTTGCAATATCCTTCCCCTGGAATGGAGTGAGAGTGAAGATTTTGCAGAATCCTTCCCCTGGAGTGGGGAGGGAATGGAGATTTTGCAGTATCCTTCCCCTGGAGTGGGGAGGGAATGGAGATTTTGCAGTATCCTTCCCCTGGAGTGGGGAGGGAATGGAGATTTTGCAGTATCCTTCTCCTGGAGTGGGGAGGGAGTAGAGATTTTTATTTATTTATTTTATTTTATTTACATTTATATCCCGCCCTTCTCCGCAGAGGACCCAGGGCAGCGCACAGGAAATTTAAAAAACATACAAAATACAAAATAAATACACAATTTAAAATATAAATTAAACCATCTTATCCTATGCTAAAAACCCAATTTTAAAATACCCGATCTAAAAGTCCCCATGGGAGGTTAGGCTAGGCCGGCTTGTTGGAATAAGTATGTCTTTAGACATTGGCGGAAGAGGCGGAGGTCGGTGATGGTGCGTAATTCGGGGGGCAGGTCGTTCCAAAGGGCTGGGCCCGCCACAGAGAAGGCTCTTCCCCTGGGTGTCGCCAGTCGGCATTGTCCGGCCGATGGCATCCTGAGGAGGCCCTCTCTGTGGGAGCGTATCGGTCTAAGGGATGTATGAGGCAAGAGGCGGTCTCGCAAATTTTGCACTATCCTTCCCCCTGGAGTGGGGAGGGAATGGGGATTTTGCAGTATCCTTCCCTGGAGTGGGGAGGGAATGGAGATTTTGCAGTATCCCCTGGAGTGGGGAGAGAATGGAGATTTTGCAATATCCTTCCCCTGGAATGGAGTGAGAGTGAAGATTTTGCAGAATCCTTCCCCTGGAGTGGGGAGGGAATGGAGATTTTGCAGTATCCTTCCCCTGGAGTGGGGAGGGAATGGAGATTTTGCAGTATCCTTCCCCTGGAGTGGGGAGAGAATGGAGATTTTGCAGTATCCTTCCCCTGGAATGGAGTGAGAGTGAAGATTTTGCAGTATCCTTCCCCCAGGAGTGGGGAGGGAATGGAGATTTTGCAGTATCCCCTGGAGTGGGGAGAGAATGGAGATTTTGCAATATCCTTCCCCTGGAATGGAGTGAGAGTGAAGATTTTGCAGAATCCTTCCCCTGGAGTGGGGAGGGAATGGAGATTTTGCAGTATCCTTCCCCTGGAGTGGGGAGGGAATGGAGATTTTGCAGTATCCTTCCCCTGGAGTGGGGAGGGAATGGAGATTTTGCAGTATCCTTCTCCTGGAGTGGGGAGGGAGTAGAGATTTTTATTTATTTATTTTATTTTATTTACATTTATATCCCGCCCTTCTCCGCAGAGGACCCAGGGCAGCGCACAGGAAATTTAAAAAACATACAAAATACAAAATAAATACACAATTTAAAATATAAATTAAACCATCTTATCCTATGCTAAAAACCCAATTTTAAAATACCCGATCTAAAAGTCCCCATGGGAGGTTAGGCTAGGCCGGCTTGTTGGAATAAGTATGTCTTTAGACATTGGCGGAAGAGGCGGAGGTCGGTGATGGTGCGTAATTCGGGGGGCAGGTCGTTCCAAAGGGCTGGGCCCGCCACAGAGAAGGCTCTTCCCCTGGGTGTCGCCAGTCGGCATTGTCCGGCCGACGGCATCCTGAGGAGGCCCTCTCTGTGGGAGCGTATCGGTCTGGAGTGGGGAGGGAATGGGGATTTTGCAGTATCCTTCCCCTGGAATGGAGTGAGAGTGAAGATTTTGCAGTATCCTTCCCCCAGGAGTGGGGAGGGAATGGAGATTTTGCAGTATCCTTCCCCTGGAGTGGGGAGGGAATGGAGATTTTGCAGTATCCTTCCCCTGCTATGCCCACCAAGCCACGGCCACAGAACAGGTAGTAAAAAAATTGAATTTCACCACTGGTCATAAGTCACTTTTTTCAGTGCTCTTGTAACTTCAAATCACTAAATGGATGGCTGTAAGCCAAGAACTATCTGCATTTTACTATTTCTCCTAATTCTACTGTAATTAGGAGCCACCTTTTCAAAGGGTTAGGGCTAGGGTCTTCATTGCAAAACACAAAACATAGCTTTATCTAAACTTTCCCAGGCAAAAGCTGCCAGTATAGGGAGATTCCTATGAAATAGGCATACAACAGTAAAGTAGCTAGTTTGAACGCTACACCTGTAGTCTGATCATTTGTGCCTGCCAACGGATCTGTTATTGTCACTTTTATATAGAATAGAATAGAATAGAATAGAATGAGAAGATATGGAAGAGTAGAGTAGAGTAGAGTAGAGTAGAGTAGAGTAGAGTAGTGTAGAGTAGAGTAGAGTAGAATAGAATAACAGAGTTGAAAAGGGACCTTGGAGGACTTCAAGTCCAACCCCCTGCTCAGGCAGGAAATCCTACACCACTTCAGACAAATGGTTGTCCAATCTCTTCTTAAAAACATCTATTGTTGGAGTGCCCATAACTTTTTGAGGCAAGTTGTTCCACTGACCAATTGTTCTCACTGTCAGGAAATTTCTCCTCAGTTCTAAGTTGCTTCTCTGCTTGACTAGTTTCCACTCGTTGCTTCTTGTCCTGCCCCCAGGTGCTTTGGAGACTCGCTCTTCTTTGGGGCAGCCCCTGAGATATCGGAACACTGATATCCTGTCACCCCTAGTCCTTCTTTTCACTAGACTGGACATGCCCAATTCCTGCAACCATTCTTCATGAACCATGGTCATTCCACACAATTTCTTGCAAGGTGTAATTATTGCCAGGGCAGTCTTGCAAAATTATGTGGAGAACCATCAAGTGCTTTGGGCCAGGTTCTGCTTGGTGAGAGCTGTCTATCCAGATACTCATTTTCACGTTCTCCTCCCAAATTTCCTGGGGCTTGGTAGAGTGTCCGAGTTCTCAAATATTTCAGCTCGTATTCATTGGAAGCCTCTCTGTTCCAATTTCTTTAAAATCAATGACGTGTAGCAAATACAGTTTAGAAGACACTTTAGAGACACAATCTGTCTAGCAGGTGCAAGGGGTTCTCTTGTGGTTGTTCCACCAGAGAGACAGAAGATAAAAGTGCAAATGATTTGCATGAAGGAACCGATTTTTTTTGGCCTCTGGGGATTTAAGAACAACTGGGTTGACCTCAAGAGAAGATCCATTTGCTTCAAAAGAAGATGAACACGTCATATCTCCCCAGATTAAGCAGCATGTTCTTTCTGGTCATATTCCTTGCCACCATCGGTGAGCTACATTGAGTTGGTAGAAGAGAGAAGTTGTGTCTTCTCCCAAATAGTGGCCAAGCCTTCTCCATAGTCCCTTAACTAAGCAGTTCTTCGCTGTGTTTCCTTGCAGATCTCAGCCTTCAGCAGCTGCAAAGTCTGAAGGACCCAGAATCGGTGTCTCTTGGTGGGACGGTCACCATATCTTGTAGGTACTCTACTGGAGTCATCGCCGATGGCAATTACCCTTGGTGGGCCCAGAAACTTCCAGGCAAACCACCCAGGCTCTTGGTTTACCAGACTAGTATGAAACCTTCTGATGTTCCAGCCAGGTTTTCTGGGTCCAAGTCAGGGAATGTCATGTCTCTGACCATCACAGAGGCCTTGGCTGAAGACGAAGCCATCTATTACTGCTGTTTGAACCCAGGGGGCTTGTGACACAGTGGTTCAGTGCAATGGGGAAGGAAGACAAAAACTCTTATCCTTCTTGATTCTCTTCAAGCATCATTAGCAGTTGCATCAACTCTTTAGCTTCCTGTTGATATTGTAGTGGATCTGAAGATAAAGGGACATTTTGAATAGAGCAGGGTTTTTTTTTCAAACTTAGAACCATGGTGCTGGAAAGGACCTTGGAGGTCTTCTAATCCATCCCCCTAGTCAAGGCAGGAACCTTATAGTATCCTGGTCAAATAGTTGTCATGTTGAGGAGGAGGAGGGACACAGAGGGGGGAGGAAGGAAGACGATGAGGAGGAAGGAGGAGAAATAGAGAAAGAGAGAAGGAGGAGGAAGTGGAGGAAAAATGGAAGAGGAGGAGGAGGAGGAAGGAGGAGAAATGGAGGCTAGAAAGAGAGGAGGGGGAGGAAGAGGACAGAGGGGGAAGGAAGGAAGAGGAGGGGGAGAAATGGAGGAGAACGAAGGAGACCAAGGGTAAGGAAGGAGGTAAAATGGAGGAGGATGGAAAGAAGAAGAGAAGGAGGAGCAGGGGAGAATAGAAGGAGAGACGCTGAGGAGAAGAAGAAGAGGGAAAGAGGAGGTGGAGGAGGAGTGTAGGTTAAAGACCAGTAGGGGCTGCTGTTGTTCTTACTACCAAAACTTCACCAACAATAACAACTACTCCTGAGTTTTTTGCACTTTATTTTCAAAACATACATTTCTGGCACACAAAAGAGGAAGCAAATAATTATCCTGTGAGGAAGTAGCCTAAGATAATGTCCAAAGAAAGAGTCGGTGTAAATGTCAGGGAGGGATTTTTTCTCCTCTCTTTGAATGCCATATGTGAAAATTAATTTGGACTCTCTGGGTTCAAATCCACCAAGTGTAAGTACCCAAGTAGGAAGACAATGATTTATATGTGTAAATTGTAGAGAAGAAGATGATGCCTGGCTCTTCACCACTCTGATAGACTTCATTCCATGCACTTCCATTCTGTAGAACATCTACAATGCCATGCCTTTGGCCATCCAGAGAAGAAGGAATCAACTTCTACTCCACAATATATGGAGGACTCAAAGGATTCACCCAAAAGCTTCCCCTTGTTGAGTTGATCTAGCACAGTTCATGTGTTGAGTTGACCTGGAGCAGTTTCTACCCATTATCAGAAGATCTAACTATCCTACCAAAAATAATTTATTTTTGAAATAGTTCTGAATCTCAATGGTGTTCACCCTTATTTGTATCAAACCTTTCTACCACCACCTCTTCGAAGCGAGTCATGGGCAGAAGGTAGAATGCACAAGTGCCTTCCAACACAGAACCAATCAAACAGGTGCCAGAGTTTCTCATGTGGTGGTTCCAACACCCAGAGACAGAAGATAAAGGTGCAAACGATTTGCATGAAGGAACCAACATTTTTGACCTCTGGGGATTTAAGAACAACTTGGTTGACCCCAAGAGAAGATCTTGTCGCTTCAAGAAGATGAACGTGTCATATCTTCCCAGAATAAGCAACATGTTCTTTCTGGCCATATTCCTTGCCACCATCGGTGAGCTACATTGAGTTTGTAGAAGAGGGAACCTGTGTCTTCTCCAGAATGGTGGCCATGGTCCTTTAAATAAGCCGTTCTTTGCTGTGTTTCCTTGCAGATCTCAGCCTTCAGCAGTTGCAAAACTTGAAGGACCCAGAATCGGTGCCTCTTGGTGGGACGGTGACCATATCTTGCAGATACTCAACTGGAGTCATCTCTGACAACAATTACCCTTGGTGGGTCCAGCAACGACCAGGCAAATCACCCCAGACCTTGGTTCACCATACCAGCGTCAAACCTTCTGATGTTCCAGCCAGGTTCTCTGGGTCCAAGTCAGGGAATGTCATGTCCCTGACCATCACAGGGGCCTTGGCTGAAGACGAAGCCATCTATTACTGCTGTCTGAACCCAGGGAGTTCGTGGCACAGTGGTTCAGTGCAATGGGGAAGGAAGGCAAAACCTCTCATGCTCTTTGCTCTCTTCAAGGGTCATTAGCAGATGAACATCTCTTGAGCTTCCTGTTGATATTGTTGTTCTGACCTAGGCCTCCCACGATCATGAAGCAGACTCCCCATCCTGATAAATCCTCTGTTATTTAGGTTAAAGGAAATTCCTCTCCAGCAAAGTCCCGGCCAACAGCCTTTCAAGACATTTCACAACCACAGACTTTCATCATTTTTATTTATTTCGATTTATATAACCGCTCCTTCTCCATCGAAATGGACCCAGGGCGGTGAGCTTGGAGAGCTGCCAGGCCGATATCTTCCAAACGCCACGCTGTAGCAGCAATTCCTGGGCAAAGAAGTCAGGAACAGACCTTCACCCTCATGAATTGAACGAATGGCCTCCTGCAAACTCCACTCCCCTTTCGCTCCTCTTTTATTCTCTCTAGGAGGGGCCATTCACCATCCCCCTGTGGCTTTACTACCGAGTTGACCCTTGTTCCGTAGCTGTTCCCTTCTCCCGGTAGCTCTGCGCATGCACACACTGGGAACAGGCTCCAGCTATTCATCTGCCTCACTGACGTCTGACACCAGAGGGCAACTGATAACTGTCGGATGGCCCTGGCCCCCTCTCTGCCTCTGACACAGAGCCCTCATCAGAGCCTTTCCAAGGACTGGCTCATATTCCTCCCCAACCCTCCTCACTATCTGAGTCTGCCACCAACTCCCCTGGCCACTGGCGGACCACAACAAATTGTAGCCAGTATGCTACAATTGAGGAAATGGACATTGTGAGTAGAGCACTGGTTTTCAAAGTTGATGACTTTAAGGTGGGTGGATTTCAATGCCTGGAATTCCCCCAGCATGTGGTCTGAAAGAAGAATCCAAGATCCCTTCTTATTTGGCCATACGTCCAAGCATCTGTAGATTTCAGGATCTCCTGGAAGTGGAGATTTTTTTGACCTTCGGTTCTGGATGGGGTAGATCTGCCTCAAAATCATCTAGTATGCAATTTGGAGGTTAGAATAGAATAGAATAGAATAGAATAGAATAGCATAGCAGAGTTGGAAGGGACCATGGACGTCTTCTAGTCCAACTCCCTGCTCAGGCAGGTAACTCCGTACTATTCCAAACAAATATCTGTCCAGTCTCTTCGTGAAAACCTTCAGTGTTGGAGCACCCACAACTTCTGGAGGGAAGTTGTTCCACTGATTAATTGTCCTCACTGTCAGGAAATTTCTCCTTAGTTCTAGGTTGCCTCTCTCCTTGGTTAGTTTCCACCCATTGCTTCTTGTCCTGCGCTCAGGTGCTTTGGAGAACAGCTTGACTCCCTCTTCTTTGTGGAAGCCCCTGAGATATCGGAAGGCTGCTATCACGTCTCCTCTGGTCCTTCTTTTCATCTTAGGACCCTTTGGTTCCACTTTATATTGTTACAGGACCCTTATTTTTCTCTCTCTAAAATCAGCAATATCTCTTGTAGGCCAACAGGGTGCAGGCAAGCACCTTCAGCTCCACGCACAATGAACCATGCTTGTACTTAAAATAGAAGCCCATTTGCATATTGAGATGCCTTCTTCACCCCCCTCCCCCCTGGGGATTTAAGAGAGACCTGATGGATGCCAGTTCACGATAGTTTCCTTCAGGAAGTTCACTCCGTTCTCCATCATGGCTTGGATCATTTTTGTCTTCCTAGTCCTATCTTTCTTCGGTAAGAGGAATAGAATCATGGGAATAGCCCTTCTGAGAACCTCCCAGGTGCAGGCAAACAGTGGATCTCACCCTGTGGTGTAGTGTCGTTTCATTTATTTCCACTTTCCCAATTCTCTTTCAGAGGCCAGCATCCAGTAGCTTCAGAGCCTGAAGAATCCAGAATCTGTAGCTCCAGGAGGGACAATCACCATGTCTTGTAGATACGATGGGGGTGTCATCGGCGACAACAATTTCCCTGTATGGGTGCAACAGAAGTCAGAGCAGATCCCAACGCTCTTAATACACTGCACCAGTACCAGAAAACCTGGCACTCCAGATCGTTTCTCTGGCTCCCGGTCAGGGAACACCATGTCCCTGGCCATCACGGGGGCCTTGGTGGAAGATGAGGCTGCGTATTATTGTTCTGTCTGGATAGGGAGCGGGTGCACAGTGCTTGGCTCGGATAGAGAAGTGAGACAAAAACTTTACAGGAAACGAGCTCCTTTGATCAGCCTCGGTAGGCTGACATGAAGGAAGCTTAGCAACTGTGCTACTAGCGTAACGACTGCAGTGATACAAACTCAAGGCCAACTGCTCCAAACTCGATGGCCGGAAATACGACTTCAGCCACAGAGGGGTCAACGCCTGGAATGCTCTACCTGACTCCGTTGTTACATCCTCAAACCCTCCAAACCTTTAACCTGAAACTGTCTACCGTGGACCTCACCCCATTCATAAGTGCACCAGCGTGTCTACCGCCCCTGTCCTACGATTGCAATCTCTTTGTGCTCATTTCTTATGTACATACTTTATACCTGCTTATACTTATATGTTTATACTAGCCGTTCCCGGCCATGCGTTGCTGTGGCCCAGTCTGGTTAAATGGCCAACCAATCTGTGTGTAGATCTACACCTGCACACACAAAAACCTACACACGACCACCGTACCTACCTACTGTACCTACCTCTCTCCATCCCTCTACCTACCTACCTATCTACCTACCTACCTACCGTATTTCTCCCTCTCTCTATCCCTCTACCTACCTACCTACCTACCTACCTACCGTACTTCTCCCTCTTTATCTCTATCCCTCTACCTACCTACCTACCTACCTACCTATCTACCGTATTTCTCCCTATCTCTATCCCTCTACCTACCTACCTACCTACCTACTGTACTTCTCCCTCTTTATCTCTATCCCTCTACCTATCTACCTACCTACCTACCGTATTTCTCCCTATCACTATCCCTCTACCTACCTACCTATCTACCTACCTACTGTACTTCTCCCTCTTTATCTCTATCCCTCTACCTACCTACCTACCTACCTACCTACCTACCTACCTACCTACCATATTTCTCCCTCTCTCTATCCCTCTACCTACCTACCTACCTACTGTATTTCTCCCTCTCTCTATCCCTCTACCTCCCTCCCTCCCTCCCTACTTACGTACTGCATTTCTCCCTCCCTCTCTCTATCCCTATAGCTGCCTACCCACCTACCTATCTTATGGACAGAGTATTTTATGTCATAAAGGATGATATAATACCTGTGGCCCACTGCTCTCTCTGTATCCATCTACCTACCTTTTTTACATTTCCATTGTGTGTACCTGGCACAGGTGTGACATCTACACTATATATATATTTGGTGCCATATTTGAAAGGAACGTTGTGTGAAAATTTGGAAGCGATCGGTGCAGTACTTTCGGAGATTAGTGGTTTTGAACAAAGTCTTGTTACATTTTTATTTATATAGATGTTATACTTATACTTGTTTTCTCATGCATGCTTGACAAACCTAAATAAATAAAAATATAATATAATATAATTTAGAAGGACCCTGAGAGACACGATCTGTCTAGCAGGTGCAAGCATGTCTCGTGTGGTTCCAACAGCCCGAGACAGAAGTTAAAGGCGCAAATGATTTGCATGAAAGATTTTTTTTTTGGCCTCTGGGGATTTAAGAACAACTGGGTTGACCCCAAGAGAAGATCCTTTTTGCATCAAGAAGATGAACGGGTCATATCTCCCCCGAATAAGCAACATGTTCTTTCTGGCCGTGTTCCTTGCCACCATTGGTGAGCTGCGTGGAGATGGTGGAAGAGAGAAGTGGTGTCTTCTCCCAAATGGTGGATGTGGTCCCTTAAATAAGCGGTTGTTTGCTCTGTTTCCTTGCAGATCTCAGCCTTCAGCAGTTGCAAAGCTTGAACGACCCAGAATCCGTGCCTCTTGGTGGGACGGTGACCATATCTTGCAGATACTCAACTGGAATCATCGCTGACAATAATTACCCTTGGTGGGTCCAGCAACAACCAGGCAAACTACATCGTCTCTTGGTTCACCATACCAGTGTCAAACCTTCTGATGTTCCAGCCAGGTTCTCTGGGTCCAAGTCAGGGAATGTCATGTCCCTGACCATCACAGGGGCCTTGGCTGAAGATGAAGCCATCTATTCTTGTTGCGTACACACAGGGAGTGCGTGGCACAGCGGTTCAGTGCAATGGGGAAGGAAGACAAAAACTCTACCCTTTTTGACTCTCTTCAAGCATCAATAGTGGTTGCATCAACTTGAGCTTCCTGTTCTGGTTGTAGTCTTTCTGGAGATGAATGGAGCAGAGAAGTTGAAGTGAAAGGACCCATTTGGAACAGATATAGGCATCCAAATGCGATGGAGGAATGACTAATTTGGATTCAATTCAAATGTGAACACAATTCTTCTCCATCTCTTTCTCTTTCTCATCCTTTTTCTCCCTCCTTCCCTTCCCTCCCTCCTTTCTCTCCCCATCTTCTTCCCTCCCTTTCTCCTTCCCTCTTTCCATCTCCATCTCTCTCTTTGTCCCTCTTTCCTTCTCTCTCTCTTTCTTTCCTCCCTTCCCATTCCATTTCCCTCTCCCTCTTTCTACCTCCTTTCCTCTCTCCCTCCCTCCCTCCCCCATTCCATCTCCATCTCTCTCTTTCTCTCTCCTCTTCCTCCCTTCTCTCCACCCCTCCCTTCATTCCCCATCCCATCTCCCTCTCCCTCTTCCTCCCTCCTTTCCTCTCTCCCTCCCTCTCCCTCTCCCCCTCCCCCATTCCATCTCCATCTCTCTCTTTCTCTCTCATCTTCCTCTTCCTCCCTTCTCTCCATCCCTCCCTATTCCCCATCCCATCTCCCTCTCTGTCTTTCTCCCTCCTTCTCTCCCTCTTTCTTCCTCCTGCCTTCTCTCCCTCCTTCCATCCCCATCCCCATCCCATCTCCATTTCTCTTTACCTCCCTCCTTCTCTCCCACTTCCTCCTTCCTTCTCTCCCTTCCTCCCCACCATCTCCCCTTTCCATCTCCCTTTCTCCCTCCCTCCCTCCTTCTCTCTCTTTTTCTCCCTCCCTCCTTATATGCCCACATCCATATTTTGGGGGTTATCTGCCTTCTCTGGCTTCCACCCATCCTCAATAGTTCCATCAAGGTTGACTCAGCTTTTCATCTTCCCAAGGTCGGTAAAACAAGGACCCAGATTGTAGGGGACAATATACTGACTCTCTAAACCTCTTAGAGAGGGCTGTAGAACACTGTGAAGTGGTATATAAGTCTAAGGGCAGCTATTGCTATTTTTGTAAAAACGATTTTTACAATTGCCCTTGTCTTTTGTGGCAATCCCTTATCTGAAGGTATGCAATACAATGCCTCCTCCAATATCCAAAAAACCTTTCCGGATATAATAAATATATTTTAAGGCACCTGAAGACTCAGTTATGGCTTACCCAGTAAGAGAAGAATCATCCTGCAGAACAACATGTTGAAAATCGAGAACGCATTAAAATTGGATGCAGCTATTCTAAAAAGTTTGGAAATGTGAGCTTTCCAAAGTTATATTCAAATACAAATCTAATCAATCAATGAATTCAACCAACATGGTAATGCAGGGCAATAAATTTCTAGTTTTAAAAGAAGATGGAAATCTGCATGAGTATGACTTGATTAGAATAGAATAACAGAGTTGGAAGGGATCTTGGAGGTCTTCTAGTCCAACCCCCTGCTTAGGCAGGAAACCCTGCACCACTTCAGACAAATGGTTATCCAACGTCTTCTTAAAAACTTCCAGTGTTGGAGTATTCACAACTTCTGGAGGCAAGTTTCCCCCCCTGATTAATTGTTCTCACTGTCAGAAAATGTTTCCTTAATTCTAAGTTGCTCCTCTCCTTGATTAGTTTCCATCCATTGCTTCTTGTCTTACACGCAGGTGCTTTGGGGAATAGCTTGACTCCCTCTTCTTTGTGGCAGCCCCTCAGATATTGAGATACTGCTATCACGTCACCCCTAGTCTTGATTTTAATCAAACTAGATATGCCCAGTTCCTGCAACCGTTCTTCATATGTTTCAGCCTCCAGTCCCCTAATCATCTTTGTTGTTCTTCTCTGCACTCTTTCCAGAGTATCGATATCCTTTTTTACATCATGGCAACCATTAAGAGATCCATGTCTTAAGAAATTACATGGTTGATTCCTTGCCTTGGTGCCTTGTGTCCTTTGGAGGTCATGGTTTAATCCGATGTCATTTTATGCTGTGATATTGTGACGTTAGAGGGACAGGGGGTTGGGGCTGCGCCATTTGCAAAGAGGGGTGGATGGATAATTTGCATACTTTGGGAGAATTTTCATGGGTTAGATATAAAGAAGAACCATCCGAAAGAAAGATATGAGAAGTGGAAAGGAAGACAACTTGTAGGATGATCTGGTTCCCTGCTGTTGTGGTCCTGGGATGGCTCTTCTCAGGTAAATCTGCTCATGGGTCGCGGCGTTCAAGAGCTGGCCAAGTGTCTTCTCCCTTCCATGACAATTCATCCAAAATCAGACAGGCTAATCTTCTCTCGTTTTGGTTGCAGGCTTGGAGTCCCAAGTGATATTAACTCAACCATCCTCCATGTCTGCATCTCCAGCCTCAACAGTTAGAATCTCTTGCGCAGTGAGCAGTGGCTACGCCATTGCTAGTCTAAGAGCCAGGTGGTACCAGCAGAAACCAGGTGGCATCCCACGGTTCCTATATCACTACTATACCAGCACTGATCAGGGCAGGGGAGATGGGGTCCCAGCCAGATTCAGTGTGTCTCCTGATAGCTCCCAGAATCTCTGGAATCTGGTGATCACTGGTGTTCAACCTGAGGACGATGTGAATTATTACTGCAGTGCATGGGACAGCAAAGTTAACCAGTACACAGTGATGCATATATAGGAGGAACTGATACAAAAACATGTTGCTTGGTTGCCCAAGTCATGTATCAACAGAAGAAGTGGATGAAAAATCACCAAGCACTGAACACATAAAGAACCAACTTAGAACTATTGGACCGGGATGCCCTTCGCACAGTCACTTATGCGCTTGTGACGTCCCGTCTAGACTACTGTAACGCTCTCTACATGGGGCTCCCCTTGAGATGCACCCGAAGGCTGCAGCTGGTTCAGAATGCGGCCGCGCGGGCAGTTCTGGGAGTCACTAGATACTCCCACATAACACCACTCCTGCGCGGGCTGCACTGGCTGCCTGTGGCCTTTCGGGTGCGTTTCAAGGTGTTGGTTATCATCTTCAAAGCGCTCCATGGCACAGGACCTAGTTATTTGCGGGATCGTATCCTGCCCCATACATCCCTTCGGCCGATTCGCTCTCACAGAGAGGGACTTCTCCGGGTGCCGTCCACTAGGCAATGCCAGCAGGCGCCCCCCTCACAGGAAGGGCCTTCTCTGTGATGGGCCCGACCCTCTGGAACGACCTTCCCCCTGACATTAGAACGACCACGGACCTCCGCTCCTTCCGCCAGAAACTCAAAACCCACCTGTTTCATCTAGCCGGCCTGGGCTAATTCCATGCTTCCCGCCTCAGTTTGTAATTTTAAATTATGTGATTAGGTTTTAAGGTTAAGTTTTAATTTTTATAAATTTGTACAGGGGATTATTTAATTCGATTTTAGTTTATATGTAATGTTGCTGTCATAATTTTAATTTTGTACCTGTACACCGCCCCGAGTCCCTTCGGGGAGAGGGGGGGCAGTCTAGAAATCTAATAAACTATAAACTATAACTAAGGAGAAATTTCCTGACCTTTAGGACAATAATCAGTGTAACGGCTTGTCTCCAGAGGTTGGGTAGATTTCCTAAGAAGAGATTGGCCAACCATGTATCTGAAATGGCATAGGGTTTCGGTATAGGGTTTGGGACTAGAAGATCTCCAAGGTCCCTCCCAGCATGACAATGATTCTGATTCCTGGCTCACTCAGCACTCAAAATGAAGAGGGGTCCTTGGTGTTCTTTGAGCTTGTTTGGGATGTTTTGGGCAGGTGTTTTGTTACCCAAACTAGGTAACATGGAGAGGTAATTTGGGTAATGAAACATCTTCAGGAAAACAACCAACCTCAGGCAGCACCAAGGACCCCACATCTCAACCCTGAGCTGAAAATCCTCTCCTTTATTGGTGCTAAACATGATCTTGAGGCTATAAGTACATCACCAATAGAGGTCAGGATTGCCATATTTTCTAAACTTTGTCGCTTTCATTCTACAGAAGAGTTTTGTTTTTAGGACGGTGGTTATTCAAGCTGACAGTTGCAATGAGATAATAGCACATTATGCTCACTAAGGTAAAGTAAAGGTTCCCCTCACACATATGCGCTAGTCGTTCCTGACTCTAGAGGGCAGTTCTCTGTTTCAAAGCTGAAGAGCCAGCGCTGTCCGAAGATGTCTCCGTGGTCATGTGGCCGGCATGACTCAATGCCAAAGGTGCACGGAACGCTGTTCCCTTCCCACCAAAGGTGGTTCCTATTTTTCTACTTGCATTTTTTTACGTGCTTTCGAACTGCTAGGTTGGCAGAAGCTGGGACAAGTAGCAGGAGCTCGGTTACGCAGCGCTGGGGATTCGAACCATCGAACCGCCGAACTTTCTGATCGATAAGCTCAGCGTCTTAGCCACTGAGCCATCGTGTCATCATCACTAAATAAGGCTAATCTTTGTTTGAAATCTATTTTGCATTATAAAACACAGCCCAGAAAGAAGAAGCACAGGAGAACATCCACTAGACTGGGAAAAGAACATTACTTCTAAGTCATATTTCACTACTTTGTAGTGCAGAGGAAAACAAGACATTTATTCAAGGGCTACCTTCTACAGGATATTCCCTTTCCTAAGAAACAAGACATGACAGGGGAGTGGAGTTTGCAGGAGACCGTTAGTTCACTTAATTGGGTTTTGACTCTCCGAGACTCCTGGCCAAGTTTTGCAATACAATACAATACAATAGCAGAGTTGGAAGGGACCTTGTAGGTCTTCTAGTCCAACCCCCTGCATGGGCAGGAACCTTATACCATTTCAGACAAATGGCTATCTAACATCTTTTTAAAGACTTCCAGAGTTGGGGCATTCACAACTTCTGGAGGCAAGCTGTTCCAGAGGTTAATTGTTCTTACTGTCAGGAAATTTCTCCTTAGTTCTAAGTTGCTTTTCTCCTTGATTAGTTTCCACCCGTTGCTTCTTGTCCTGCCCCCAGGTGCCTTGGAGAATAGTTTGGCTCCCTCTTCTTTGTGGCACCCTCTGAGATATTGGAAGACTGCTATCATGTCTCCCCTGGTCCTTCTCTTCATCAAGCTAGACATACCCAGTTCCTGCAACTGTTCTTCATATGTTTTAGTCTCCAGTCCCCTAATCATCTTGGTTGCCCTTCTCTGCACTCTTTCCAGAGTCTCCAAGTCTTTTCTACATCGTGGCGACCAAAACTGTATGCAGTATTGCAAGTGTGGCCTTACCAAGGCACCATACAGTGGCATTAACACTTCACGTGATCTAGATTCTATCCCTCTGTTTATGCAGCCTAGAACTGTGTTGGCTTTTTTGGCAACTGCTGCACACTGCTGGCTCATATTTAAATGGTTGTCCCCTAGGATTCCAGATCTTGGCCTGGCAGCTCTCCAAGCCAGATAAGGTCTGTGACCGTAAATCCTCCCTCGAAAGACTTTGCTGGAGGTGAATGAGCAGAATTTACAGCAAATTAAGAAAAGGGTTTTTTTGTCGGGACAAGGAGTTTGCTTCAGGCTCTCGGGAAGCCTCGGTGAGAACAATATAAAACTATGGTTGAAGACAACTCGTTGATCTTAAGGATGGAGTTGAGACTTCCTCCTAGGATACTCCAGTTCCTGCTCTGAACTCTTATTTGACCAGTGTGCTTCTTTGTCACCAAGTTCATCTCTTGATCAACCAAGTAGAGGTTATTTTGTTTAAACAAACACCCAATTTGCATGCTGGTGGCATTCCTCACCTCTAGGGGTTTAAGAGAGACCAGATAGAAGGCAAAAAGTGATCCTTACATTGAGGAAGAAGACTTCACCATCCACCATGGCTTGGATTCTTCTGCTCTTCACCATCCTGTCCTCCTTTGGTGAGAGCCAGAGAATCAGGGGAATATTGAATAGAGAACCCTTCTGATGGTTTTTCATCGGAAGCACAGGGCAGGAGAATTCTGGTTGTCATGCTATTATATATACCTCAGTGTAGAACTAACGGTGGCTCAGTGGCTAAGACATTGAGCTTGTCAATTAGGAAGGTCGGCAGTTCAGTGGTTCGAATCCCTAGTGTTGCTATCCTAGAGTGAGCTCCCATTAATTGTCCCAGCTTCTGCCAACCTAGCAGTTTGAAAGCAGGTCAAAAATGCAAGTAGAAAAATAGGAACCATCTTTGGTAGGAAGGTAACAACGTTCCATGCGCCTTTGGTGTTGAGTCATTCCGGCCACATGACCACGGAGACATCTTCGGACAGCGCTGGCTCTTGGGCTTTGAAACAAAGATGAGCACCTCCCTCTAGAGTTGGGAAGGACTAGCACATATGTGCGAGGGGAACCTTTATTTATTTATTTAATTATTTTATTTAATTTATATCCCGCCCTTCTCCGAGAGGACCCTTTGCCTAACTGTTGCTGTTATTGAAAAAAACCACCCATAATTCTCTTCCAGGGGCCAGTATGCAGCAACTGCAGAACCTGAAGAATTCAGAATCTGTAGTCGTAGGTGGCACCATCACCATGTCTTGTAGGTATAGTGGTGGAATCATCTCTGACAACAATTACCTTCGATGGCTCCAGCAGAAGCCCGGGAACGTTCCATGGCTCTTAGTTGCTACCAGCAACAGCAGGCCCTCGAATGTCCCACTCCGTTTCACTGGGACCACCTCCGGGAACACCATGTCCCTCACTATCGCTGGAACGTTGGGTGAAGACGAGGCTACTTATTACTGTGCTGTCTGGACTGGGAGCGGGTACACAGTGCTCGATTCAGATAGAGAAGTGAAACAAAAACTCTCTTTACTAGACCGGGGCTCTCACAGTGTAGAGGAGATCTTAAAAGAACATCTTGTGTGAAGGCTTTCTGGATAGTGCAGGGGTCAGAAAACCCGCAGCTCTGGAGCTGCATGTGGCTCTTTCCATCCCTCTGCTGCGGCTCCTTGTCACCAGTCGGTAAAAGGAAAAAGGACACCATGCTAGGAGGAGACTCTATGATGGGGGAAATGGACTTCCGGTTGGCAGAGGAAAAAGGACGCCATACTAGGAGGAGACTCTATGATGGGGGAAATGGACTTCCAGTCGGCTCCAGAATTGAACAGGGGGGCTTCCGGTTGGACCTTTGGGGTTTTTTGAGTGTTTAAGGTTGCTGACCTCTGGGATAGTGATCGCATGTTTTCAAGGGCTGTGGTGGAATGTAATCTGGATTCCCAGATGGGAGGGGCTGCATTCCAGAGGACTGAGAGACAGCAAAGTTTAGATAGTTGGTTGGTAGAAAGAGGTGTTCTTTGACCTCTTTCAGGACAAAGTCAAGTCCTTATCCCGATAAACCCCTTTTATTTAATTTACAGTGACTTCCTCTCCATCAAAGTCCCAGCCCATTGTCTCAGGATAGTTCACAATTACCCACCTTGATCAGGCTTGGAGAGTGGCCAGGCTGATATATTTCAGATGCCACAATACTTGGCAAGAATGCAGGAGTGAACTAATTGTCTCCTGCAAACTCCACTCCCCTTTCGCTCCTCTTTTATTTCCTCTGGGAGGGGCCATTCTTCGTCCACCTGTGGCCTTACTCCCAAGTCAACCCCTGTTCTTTAGCCATTCCCTTCCTCTGGCAACTCTGTGCATGCACACACTGGGAACGGGCTCCAGCTGTCCCTCTGCCTCACTGATGTCTGACTCCGAAGGCAGCTGATAACTGTCAGACGACTCTGGCCCCCTCTCTGCCTCCAACACAGAGCCCTCATCAGAGCCTTCCCCAGACTCCAGGACTGGCCCAGGTTCCTCCCCAACCTCCTCACTGTCTGAATCTGCCACCAGCTTCACTGGCCACTGGTGGGCCACAACAAGGGGGTCAAGATGGCTCTTTCTTAAAAGTTCTTTCATAACTAATGAGTTAGTTTGGCAAGATTTCTATCTATAGGTGAGGAACAATAAAATAACTATTTGAAGTGACTCGGTGTGTTTTCTTAGTTGAAGGGCCTGACATGTACCAAGAAGTCACGGCATTCCTCAAAGCTATTAAGAAAAGATCTTGACATCCATTAGCCGGGTTTTTAAAAAGAAAGATGAAAGAAGCTTTAACACTCAAATATCTACTATTTCTTTGTGTCATTATGGCAAGACTTTTTGTGAGGGTTGGTAGCTAAAGTCCTTCCCAAGTGTCCTTCCTCATGAAAACATGGGAATTTATTTTATTTTATTTATTTTATTCAATTTATATCCCGCCCTTCTCCGAGAGGACCCAGGGCGGCGCACAGGAATTTAAAACAATATACAAAAATAGTACCAAATATAATTTAAAAAACCTATTAAATGACAGAAACCTGCGCTAAAACCAGATTAAAATCCCCCATTTAAAACTGTCTAATATTTGTCCCAGCGGAGGCTATGTTAGGCCGGCTTGATGAAATAAGTGTGTTTTTAAACACCGGCGGAAGAGGCGGAGGTCGGTGATAGTGCGGAGTTCAGGGGGTAGGTCGTTCCAAAGGGCAGGGCCCGCCACAGAGAAGGCCCTTCCCCTGGGTGTCGCCAGCCGGCATTGTCCGGCCGATGGCACCCGGAGAAGGCCCTCTCTGTGGGAGCGTATCGGTCTAAGGGATGTATGGGGCAGGAGACAGTCTCGCATATAACTAGGCCCCGAGCCATGGAGCGCTTTGAAGATGGTCGTTAAGACCTTGAAGCGCACCCGAAAGACCACAGGAAGCCAGTGCAGCTCGCGCAGGATCGGTGTTATGTGGGAGCATCTGGGGGCTCCCGTAATCACCCGCGCGGCTGCATTCTGGACTAGCTGTAGCTTTCGAGTGCACCTCAAGGGAAGCCCCATGTAGAGAGCATTGCAGTAGTCCAGTCGGGATGTCACGAGGGCCTGAGTGACTGTGCGAAGGGCAGCCCGGTCCAGTAAGGGGCGCAATTGGCGCATCAGGCATACCTGATGAAACGCCCCCCTGGCCACGGCCGCCACATGGTCCTCCATGGACAGCCGGGAATCCAGGAGGACACCCAAATTGCGCCCCCATGTCCTCCAAAGCTCCACCAGCAAATCGTAATGCTTGAAGAGAAGGAATCTTCGAAGGATGGTCTTTCTTTTCATCTCATATTTGAGGAACAACTGGTGAGCGGAGAGAACATTTGCATAAATTTGAATTCCGCACACTGGCAAAGGCTTAAGAGCAGAGAGGTCAGCTGGATCTGCAGGCAATTCAACCTTGATTCCATCTCCAACCATGGCTTGGCTACCTCTTCTTTTCATCCTCTCCTCTTACTTTATGGGTAACTTATGGCTTGGGACATCCATTAAATATTACTGGGATTTCCACTCTTCCTCCCTCTGCTAATAATTCAGAGAAGTGGTTTCTCCTGTACTTCTTTGACTTCCAATTTCTGTTCCTACCCTACATTTCTCCGACGTTCAATGAACATTGAGTTTTCCTATCATCTCTGCTTTCTTTCAGGGACTTTTTCGCAAGTTGTCATGATTCAGCCAGAATCTGTGGCTGGAACACCTGGAGGGACAATCCGAATCACTTGTACTAAAAGCAGTGGAACAATTGGAACATACTATTCCTCCTGGTATCAACAGAAGCCTGGAAATCCCCCCAAAACCCTTATATATGATGATACCGACAGAGCCTCTGGAATCCCAGAACGATTCTCCGGTTCTGTTGAAAGCTCTAGAACATCTGCCGTGTTAACCATCTCCAATCTTCAGGCAGAGGACGAAGCTGTTTATTATTGTCTGTGTTATCTCGGCAATGACAAGTACACAATGCTACAATCCTGCTGAAGAGCTGAACAAAAACATTGAAGCAGTGAACCCCAAAATGCATGACCAGCCAACGTGTGACATCTTCTTCTTGGTTCCTCTTAGCCTTCTCAAATTTTCAGGTGCTTCCTTCCTGCTCTCACACCCACTTAGACCCTCAGGGATGTGATGATATCTCAATTCTCTCTCTCCCCCCCTATGCTATCTTGTCCTGTCCTGTCCTGTCCTGTCCTGTCCTGTCCTGTCCTATACTATACTATACTATACTATACTATACTATACTATACTATACTATACTATACTATACTATACTATACTATACTATACTATACTATACTATACTATACTATACATACATGGCTGTGTGTGTGTGTGTGTGTGTGTGTGTGTGTTCCAGCATGACTCTGGAACGCCTCGAGCAATTTCAACTAAACTTGGTTTAGACTTACTTATGACGTACTCTCTGGAAACAAATACTGGAAGGGGGAGCGTAAGACACCCCTAAAACCCCTCGAGGTATGTGTTCTGTTAAGATAGAGTCTGTTGTGCCTTAAAAGGGCTTCTACTGTACTGCCTTAAAATGGCTTCTACTGTACAGTGCAGTGGAGTTGCCATGATAATGGCTTCCCGGTACTCCAAGGGGGCTCCAATCCAACATTAGAAATTATGTTTGATCCGGACATTTGTGAATGCCTAATCCAAGACAGGTATAAACAAAGACAAGAGCTAATAGCTAGTATCGTCAATTGATCCATTAGGTACAGGCCGAACCTCTAGTTAATCTTCCTGTTCAGTAAAGGGCAGGGATCCGCATGGTTTTAAAAATGACTTGATTTGCATGCTAATTATATTCTTCCCTCCAGGGTTTTAAGAGAGGCCGGGTAGAATCCAAACGCTGAACATTTCATTCAGGAAGATCATCTAGGTATCCACCATGGCTTGGGTTCTTCAGCTCCTCACCATCCTGTCTTACTTAGGTGAGACCAAAGGAACCAGGCGGCAGGAGGGAAAAATCCTTTTGATGGTCTCCATGTGGAATGCAGAACAGCCAATGCTGGCCATGGTTTGGCTGCAAAGCACAAACGTTCCTTAATTCCATGCTCTCCCTTGTTCCCTAAACCCCACGTCATCTTTCAGGAGCCAGCATCCAGCAGCTGCAGAGCTCGGAGGAGCCATACTTTGTAGCCCCAGGAGGGACCATCGTCATGTCCTGTAGATACAATGCCGGGACCATCGCTGATGAAAACTACCCACGATGGATCCTGCAGAAGGCAGAGCGGACCCCAAAGCTCTTGATATACGACATCAACATCAGAGCCACAGGCATCTCAGACCGTTTCTCGGGCTCCAGGTCAGGGAACACCATGTCCCTGACCATCACGGGGGCCTTGGGGGAAGACGAGGCCACTTATTACTGTTTTCTTTGGACAGGGAACGCGTGCACGGTGCTCGATTCGAATGGGGAAGTGAGACCGAAACCCTTGAAAGGAAGTGAAACACTTACATTGGTCCTTCCTTTTATCTGAAGCATGAGGACAATTCTCATGCACATTTACTGCACCACAGATGAGCTGATGTCCTTCCCAAATGTTCCACTCAGATGAATAGGATGGTCCTTTCAAAAGCTACATCAGCAAATCATGATCCTCAAAGAGAATAACAGAGTGACAAGAGTTAGAAGGGATCTTGGAGGTCTCCTAGGCCAACCCCTGTTCAGGCAGGAAGGAACCTTCTAGGGAAGGTCTTTCCTTTTATCTCAAGCAGGCTCCCATGTCAGAGGAAGATTCAATGAGCAGGCAGATCATTTGCATGAATTTGAATTCCCCACTGGTAAAAGGCTGAAGAGCAGAGAGCACAGCTGGATCTGCAGACAATTGACTGTCAACATCATCTTCAACCATGGCGTGGCTACTCCTCCTCATCCTCTCCTCTTCCTTTCTGGGTAATTGAAGACTGGGGATATCCACTGGGACTCATACTCTTCCTCCATCACCTAATAATCCAGAGAAGTCATTTCTCCTCTACTTCTTTGACTTCTAATTTCTGTTCCTACCCTACATTTCTCCTACCTTCAACGAACATCATTGCTGATTGAATCCTCCTGTCATCTTTTCTTTTCTTTTTTTTTCTCCCCAGGGAGTTTTTCCCAGTTTGTCCTGAATCAACCAGCTTCTGTGTCTGGACCTCCTGGAGGGGTAGTCCGAATCTCTTGTTCTATCAGCAGTGGAACAATTGAATTAGGGTATTCCTCCTGGTATCAACAGAAGCCTGGAAACCCCCCCAAATCTCTTATATATGATGATACCAGCAGAGCCGATGGAATCCCAGAACGATTCTCTGGTTCTATTGAAAACTCTGAAACATCTGCGGTGTTAACCATCTCCAATCTTCAGGCAGAGGATGAAGCTGATTATTACTGCTTGTCTCCTACAGACGAAGCCATGTACACGATGATACAACCCTACTGAAGAGCTGAACAAAAACCTTCAGCAGCTGAACCAACTGCTGCTGAAGTTGGTTCAACATGCATGACCAGCCAATGTGTGACACCTTCTTCTTGGTTCCTCTTAGCCTTCTCAAATCCTCAGGTGCTTCCTTCCTGCTCTCACACCCTCTTAGACTCTCAGGGATGTGATGGTATCTGAATTCGACATGGGTGTTAGAATTAGCCTAGGACAGTGGTGGTTAAACCTTTATGGTGCCAAGTGCCTAAAGCGTGCCCGTGCATGCGTGAAACCCCAAAATGCAATGCGCGTGCCCTCCACACATGCACCCTGCACTCCCTGTACTGTGTCCCACCAAACCTCACCCATTTTTTTTGCCTGCAAGTTGGAAAAGGAGGTGTCCAAGCCCATTAGACAGCCTTGTGTGGTGCCCCCATGCTGCGTTTTGGCTTCCAGGCTGGTGCAGGAGGACTTCGAGGCCCAGAACAGAGTGTGGACAGCAAGCACATGTGCGTGAATACACAAAATGCAATGAGTAGGCCCCAGACACATGTGCCCTGCTCCCACATATGCCCCATGCTCCGACATGTGAGCATGACCACAATATGTGCTCTGCCACCCACGCCTGAATGGCAGAGACCTGTAGACCACTGGCCAGAGGGAGGGAGGCACACATGCATGGTGGAGGTGGGCTGGGGCAATGACTGGCATGCCCACAGAGAGGGTTCTGCCTGCCGCCTGTGGCACATGTACCATAGGTTCGCCATCATGGGTCTAGGATTTCATGGTGGGTGGAATGCAAGGACAATTCTCACGCACAATTTCCACACCTCAGAGGGAGCTGAAGTCCTTCCCAAATATTCCCGCTCAGCTAAACAGGATGGCCTCCTCAAAAGCTGCATCAGGAAATCATGGTCCTCAAAGGGAATAATGGAGTGGGAAGGGACCTTGGAGGTCTTCTAGTCCAACCCCTGCTCAGGTAGCATGGGACCTTCAAAGGAAGGTCTTTCCTTTTATCTCAAAGCAGGCTCTCATATCGGAGGAAGATTCAATGAGCAGGCAGATCATTTGCATGAATTTGTATGTCCCACTGGCAAAAGGGTTTAAGAGCACAGCTGGATCTGCAAACAATCCAACCCTGACTCCATCTCCCACCATGGCTTGGCTGCCTCTTTTCATCCTCTCCTCTTCCTTTCTGGGTAATTGAAGACTGGGGATATCTACTGGGACTTGTAGGCTTCCTCCATCGGCTAATAATTCATAGAAGTGGTTCCTTCTCTACTTCTTTGACTTCCAATGTCTGTCCCTACCCTACATTTCTCCTACCTTCAAGGAACATCATTGCTGATTGAATCCTCCTGTCATCTTTGCTTTTTCCTTTTTCCAGGGACTTTTCCCCAGTTTGTCCTGAATCAACCAGCTTCTGTGCCTGGATCTCTTCGGGAGACAATCCAAATCAATTGCAAAAGCAGTGGAAGAATTCCATCACCGTATCCCTCCTGGAATCAACAGAAGCCTGGAAAGCCACACAAACTCCTTATATATGCGGATACCGGCAGAGCCTCTGAAATCCGTGCGCAATTCTCCGGTTCTGTTGAAAGCTCTAGAACATCTGCCGTGTTAACCATCTCCAATCTTCAGGCAGAAGATGAAGGTGATTATTACTGCTTGTCTCCTACAGATGATGGCATGTACATGACGCTACAATCCCACCGAAGAGCTGAACAGAAACCTTCAGCTGGGCGAACCTCAATACGCATGACTAGACAATGTGTGACATCCTCTTCCTGGCCCCTCTTAGCCTCCTCAAATTCTCAGGTGCTTCCTTCCTGCTCTCAGACCCACTTGGCCTCTCAGGGATGTGATAGTATCTCAGTTGCAGAAGAGTGTTTTGATCAGTCTGGGATTTCATGATGGATGGAAGGAAAGGGATCTGTTGAGTGATGGATTATGAATCCTTTAACGCAGAGATTCACCCAGACCGTTTCTGATAAGAGTTGCTTGGAGACAACAGCCATATTGTGCAGTAGGGGGTTGTGGATCCCATCACAACCAGTATGCTGCAACGGGGCTGGGCGTCCTTGGTGGGCCTGCATGCTGTGTATGCATGCTCATGCCATCACCCAGTGACACTCCGCTGTTCGGCAGAGGTTGCACAGGCGCTGCTGCACACTGTGCATGTGTGCACAATTGGCCCATTGGCTTCAAAAAGCAGGTGGGAGGGGGGCAAATGGTTCACCATTCCGATGTGGTCTCAGCAAACACTGGTACGCCCGTAACAGGCCATGCCTCCTGGAACCTACCCCTGATATTGTGGCTTCTAATCCCACATTCCAACTATAACCTAGCCACATCTCCTCTTCTTCTTCTCTGTCTACTGATGGAAAGGTTTTTGATTGTCTAAGCTCGACCCTTCTCATCTGGAAGACTCGTGTTTTGATTCTTATTGAACCATTCTGATCAGAGAAGCTTCTTCGGAGTCCTTCATTCTTTTCCTTTCACCTCTAACGTTTCTCCCTTCTTTGGAATTACACTGAAAACTTCTCTTTGCTTCCCTTCAGATCTCTTCTTGGTCTAGGTGGTCTCTCTTCTCTTTCAACACACTATAGGGAAACCCTCAGGATTTATTCTACCAAATGAGTGGCAATATTGGAGATTAATACTGGGTTCGGCAGTGCCATCGAAACTCAGCTAGATGAGCAAAGTAGGAGATCCTTTAAAATCGAAACTCAGTTCTCTCCCTCTGTCGGTAGTTCTTCCAAATGTGTCCCATTGGGCATCTTCAATCCCTCTTAGATTGCCTATAACAGGAATCTCCTTTGTTGGGTTTGTTTTCTTTAATTGTTGGCTTTTAAAAAAAAAATTCTATGGTTTTCTAGGTCCTAACTATCCCTTCAAATCCACCTCCTTTAGAGTCATGATTAAACATGCTATTTTCATTTATGTCAATCACTATACTTCTACTTTACTACGACCAAGATAACCTTTATTAGGACTAAGGAATCCTTAGTCCAAGGAAGAAAGGAACAAGAAGATGAAGTAAGGACAATTCTCATGCACATTTTCTACACCGCAGGGGAGCTGAAGTCCTTCCCAAATTTTCCTGCTCAGCCAAACAGGATGGTCTCCTCAAAGGGAATAACAGAATAACAGAGTTGGAAGAAATCTTGGAGGTCTTCTAGTCCAACCCCTGCTCAGGCAAGGGAAGGTCTTTCCTTTTATCTCAAGCAGGCTTTGCTATCGGAGGAAGATTCAATGAGCAGGCAGATCATTTGTGTGAATTTGAATTCCCCACTGGCAAAAGGCTTAAGAGCAGAGAGCACAGCTGGATCTGCAGACAATTGACTGTCAACGTCATCTTCAACCATGGCTTGGCTGCCTCTTCTCATCCTCTCCTCTTTCTTTTTGGGTAATTGATATTTAATTTAAAAAAAAGGTTGTGATTTACACTCTTCCTCCATCACCTAAAAATTCAGAGAAGTGGTTTCACCTCTACTTCTTTGACTTCCGATGTCTGTTCCTACCCTACATTTCTCTTAAGTTCAATGATCATCATTGCTGATTGAATCCTCCTTGTCATCTTTGCTTTATTTTTTCCAGGGACTTTTTCCCAGTTTATCCTGAATCAACCAGGTTCTGTGGCTGGACCTCTTGGAGGGATAATCCAAATCACTTGTGCTAAAAGCAGTGGAACCATTGGATCAGGATATTCCTCCTGGTATCAACAGAAGCCTGGCAGTGCTCCTAAAACTCTTATCTATGCTGATAGCAGCAGATCCTCTGAAATCCCTGCACGATTCTCCGGTTCTCTTGAAAGCTCTAGAAGATCTTCTGTGTTAACCATCTCCAATGTTGAGGCAGATGATGAAGCTGCTTATTATTGCGTCAACTATGCAGATGCTGGCAAGCATACAGTGCTACAATCCCACTGAACAGCTGAACAAAAACCTTCAGCAGCTGAACCGCAATACGCAGGACTAGACAATGCGTGACATCCTCTTCCTGGCCCCTCTTAGCCTCCTCAAATTCTCAGATGCTTCCTTCCTGCTCTCACACCCTCTTAGACTCTCAGGGATGTGATAGTATCTCAGTTGCAGAAGAGTGTTTTGATCTGTCTGGGATTTCATGGTGCATGGAAGGAAAGAGATCCATTGAGTTATGGATTATGAATCCTTTAACATAGAGACTCCCCAACATCATTTCCGATAATAGTTGTTTGGAGACAACAGCCATATTGTGGCTCCTTCTCCCACATTCCAACTACAACCCAGTCACACCTCTCCTCTTCTCCTCTGTCTACTGAAATAGTGATGAAGAGAAGGACCAGGGGAGACATGATAGCAGTGTTCCAATATCTCAGAGGGTGCCACAAAGAAGAGGGAATCAAACTATTCTCCAAGGTAGCTGGAGACAGGACAAAAAGCAATGGGTGGAAACTAATCAAGGAGAGAAGCAACTTAGAACTAAGGAGAAATTTCCTGACAGTTAGAACAATTAATCAGTGGAACAACTTGCCTCCAGAAATTGTGAATGCTCCAACCCTGGAAGTCTTTAAAAAGATGTTAGATAGCCATTTGTCTGAAATGGTATAAGGTTCCTGCCCACGCAGGGGGTTGGACTAGAAGACCTACAAGGTTCCTTCCAACTCTGCTATTGTATTGTATTGTATTGTAAGTTTTGATTTTCTAAGCTCAACCCTTCTGATCTGGAACGCTCGTGTTTTGGTTCTTCTTGATCAGTTCTGATCAGAGAAGGTCTTTCACTCTTTCCCTTTCACGTCTAACGTTTCTCTCTCCTTTGGGATTACACTGAAACATTCTCTTTGCTCCCTTTCAGTTATTTTGGTCCAGGTTGTCCTTAATTGCCCCCTTCTCTTTCATCACCCTACAGAGAAACAATCAGGATTTGTTGTAATAAAATGAGTGGAAATATTGGAGGTGAATATAACTCCTGGGATCATCAGAAACATGAGCAAAATAAGAGACTCTATAAAAAAAACCACTCATTTTTCTGGTTCTATCAAGTCTGTCCAATTCTGTCTTCTTGAGCAAATTAACTACAACTGGATTCTTCTTTGTTGATTTTTTTGGTCTTAACATTAGGTATCTTTTGAAAAACTCTATGGTTTTATACAGTTGTAGTTAGGGTTAAGGCCATAACTACAATAATACAATAATACAATAGCAGAGTTGGAAGGGACCTTGTAGGTCTTCTAGTCCAACCCCCTGCGTGGGCAGGAGCCTTATACCATTTCAGACAAATGGCTATCTAACATCTTCTTAAAGACTTCCAGGGTTGGGGCATTCACAACTGCTGGAGGCAAGCTGTTCCAGAGGTTAATTGTTCTAACTGTCAGGAAATTTCTCCTTAGTTCTAAGTTGCTTCTCTCCTTGATTAGTTTCCACCCATTGCTTCTTGTTCTGCCCTCAGGTGCTTTGGAGAATAGTTTGACTCCCTCTTCTTTGTGGCACCCTCTGAGATATCGGAAGACTGCTATCCTGTCTCCCCTGGTCCTTCTCTTCATCAAACTAGACATACCCAGCTCCTGCAACTGTTCTTCATATGTTTTAGTCTCCAGTTCCCTAATCATCTTGGTTGCTCTTCTCTGCACTCTTTCCAGAGTCTCCACGTCTTTTCTACATCGTGGCGACCAAAACTATGTTCTCCTACATTCCCATTCTTCCTTCTCATCCGCCTCCTTCAGGGTCATGAAAAAATAGATTTCAACACACTATTTCCATTTGAATACAGGTCATTATGCTATGAATCGTGGCATCTGCTTTGCCCAACCCCTAAAAAGCATCTTGAGGCTTGGGTGACGTAATCAGTAGAGTCAGGATTGCCATATTTATAAATACAATACGATAGCAGAGTTGGAAGGGACCTGGGAGGTCATCTAGTCCAACTCCCTGCCTAGGCAGGAAACCCTATACCATTTCAGACAAATGGCTATCCAACATCTTCTTGAAGACTTGCAGATTTTTGAAACTTAGTCTGAAATTTTAGTCCCCAGAGTCCTAGTTTAAGGCGGCTTCTAATTCAAGCTGTCAGTAGCAATGAGAAAATGTGTGAATTCCCTTCTCAAGGGGCACAAGGTGGAGAAAACGGATAAAAATCAAAATATAACAGAATGCATGGGAAAGAGTTGGAATATTAATCAACGTAATGATATGAATAAATGGATCGAGCTTCCTTTTTATATTATGGTGGGACCTCAGCTCCAATCTTAGCAGTTCATGTGGGCTCTGAACTTTTGTCTACTCTTGGAGATCCCCTGGGATGAGCACAACAGTTTTTCAGGAAAACATGAACTTGTGACCCAACACAGACTGTTATCATTCCTAACATCTCTGAAATAGGTAATAATGTCCCTGAAAGCTGAAAGGGAGCTGTCCCAGCCTGAACAAGGATGAAAGACATAAAAGAAGGACAATTGTCATGCATGCTTTCTACACATCAGGGGAGCTGAAGTCCTTCCCAAATGTTCTCGCTCAGCTAAACAGGATGGTCTCCTCAGAAGCCGCATCAGCAAATCATGATCCTCAAAGAGAATAACAGAATGACAGAGTTGGAGGGGACCTTGGAGGTCTTCTAGTCCAACCCCTGCTCAGGCAGGAATGAACCTTCAAGGGAAGGTCTTTCCTTTTATCTCAAGCAGGCTTTGATATCTGAGGAAGATTCATTGAGCAGGCAGATCATTTGCATGAATTTGAATTCCCTGCTAGCAAAAGGCTTAAGAGCAGAGAGCACAGCTGGATCTGCAGACAATTCTGTTCTGACCTCATCTCCAACCATGGCTTGGATGCCTCTGATCTTGGCTATCCTCTCCTCTTCCTTTATGGGTAATTTACATCATGGGATTTCTACTCTAAAATTGTTGTGACTATAGCTTTCCTCTATATAATTTCCTCTATCTCAGTAGAATTATCTGTCTACTGATAATTCAGAGGTCCATTTCCTAACTTCTGTTCCTACCACCTGTTTCTTCTGATTGAAATGGAGATTGGTCTGATAGAGTCTTTCCTGTCATCTTTGTTGCCTTTCAGGGACCTTTTCTCAAGTTGTCCTAACTCAACCACAATCTGTGGCTGGATCTCCTGGAGGGACAATCCGAGTCACTTGTTCTATAAACAGTGGAACACTTGATGCAGGGGATTCCTCCTGGTATCAACAGAAGCCTGGAAATGCCCCCAAACTCATTATCTATTCGGATAGCAGCACAGCCGAAGGAATCTCAGAACGATTCTCTGGTTCTATTGAAAACTCTAGAACATCTGCCGTGTTAACCATCTCCAATCTTCAGGCAGAGGATGAAGCTGATTATTATTGTCTGTATAGAATAGTTGGCGGGCACACTGCTACAATCTCCCTGAAGAGCTGAACAAAAACCTTTTAACAGCTGACCTCTGATATGCATGACTTGTGAATTTGTGACATATTGTTCTTGGTTCCTCAAAGTCTTCCCAAGCTGTCAGGTGTTTCCTCACTCCTGTCACTCTCCTTTAGACTCTTGGAGATATGATGACATCTGAGCTTTAGAAGAACCTTTTATTTAAAAAACATAAACATCTCTTTTTAAGCTCAACATCAAGTACTCGAGTGGGACTTAGAGACAAACTCAAAATGCTTCTTCTTCATTTTAGCAGAGATAATCTTGGCACCTGCCTTTCAAACTCCAAAACTACCTTGAGGTTGCGTTGACATAACCAGTAGAGGTCAGAATTGCCTTGTTTTCTAAACTCAGTTTGACATTTAGAGTCCAAGGAGGAGTTCTGGTTTATAGATGCTGGGTATTCAGGTTTGACGGTAGTTATGAGAAAACATGTTTTCCCCTTGAGATAAGGCTGGCAGTATCCATATGTTGGTCTAATTGCAATGGTGGTTTATAGCATAGAAGAGAAACACGGAAGGGAGAAACAAAGCATGACAATCAACTAGAGAAGAAGAATTGACTTCAGAGTCATGATATTCCACCTTGAATTCTTTATAGTGGAGAAGCAAAGATAGAATTTATTCCCTGCCTACCATTCGTGTTTTATTTCTCTTCTCAAAAAACACAACTAGGAAAACCCCAAAACATAACAGAATGCATAGGCAAGAGCTGTAATATTAATAAATTTAAACCAACAAATATATTTGTGGGATTTACTGGATCCTGAGGAAGAATCTTGGGATGATTTCTTATGCTGATATATAGTCTTTCCTGCTAGATATCTTGATGTCTATGGAGATTCTCAGTCATTCGGGTTGTCCCAAAGGTGCTTTTTTTTCATCCCAAATGGAACCAGACTATTGTTTCTTTTTGAGGAAGAAATGTTCTTTCCTTGACCATATTTTATTTCTCATCCAAGAAGCTTTTTGTCTACTCTTTTGTCTACTCTCGGAGATCCCCTCTGATGAAACCCAACCACATTTCAGGAAAATATGAAGTTCTGAGCCATCATAGATGGTTGTCATACCTAAGATCCCTGAAATAATTCGTAATTTTCCTGAAAAGCTGAGAGGGATCTGTCACAGCCTAAGCAACAAATGATGTAGGAGATAAAGTAAGGACAATTCTCAAACATGCATTCTACACCGCAGGTGAGCTGAAGTCCTTCCCAAATGTTCTCGCTCAGCTAAACAGGATGGTCTCCTCAAAAGCTACCTCAGCAAATCCTAATCTCAAAGAGAAGGAACCTTCAAAGGGTTGTTTTTCCTTTTATCTGAAGCAGGCTCTCCTATCTGAGGAAGCCTTGATGAGCAGTCAGAACATTTGCATGAATTTGAATTCCCCACTGGCAAAGGCTTAAGAGAAGAGACGACAGCTGGATCAGCAGACAATCCAACCCTGACTCCATCTCCCACCATGGCTTGGTTGCCTCTTCTCATCCTCTCAGCTTCCTTTATGGGAAATTTATGCCTTGGGGTTTCTACTAAAAATTGTTGTGACTATAGCCTTCCTCTGTCTACTGATAATTCAGAGGTCGTTCTCCTAACATCTCTTCCTACTACCTGTTTCTCCTGATTTTTAAAGGTCTCCAATGCTTAAGTGAACATTGTGCTGATAGTCTTTTCTGTCTTCTTTGTGGTCCTTCAGGAACTTTTTCCCAAGTCCTGACTCAGCCAGAATCTGTGGCTGGATCTCCTGGAGAGACAATCAAAATCACTTGTTCTAGGAGCAGTGGAACAATTGGATCAGGGTATTCCTCCTGGTATCAACAGAACCCTGGAAATGCCCCCAAACTCCTTATATATGGAGATAGCAACAGAGCCTCTGGAATCCCACAACGATTCTCCGGTTCAGTTGAAAGCTCTAGAACATCTGCCGTGTTAACCATCTCCAATATTGAAGCAGAGGATGAAGCCGATTATTATTGCCTGAATTATTTAAGTGGTGGCAAGTACACAATGATACAATCTCATTGAAGAGCTGAACAAAAACCTTACAGCAGGTGATGTCCGATATGCATGACGAACCAATGTGTAAAAATGTTCTTGATTCCTCTTAGTCTGCTCAAACCGCCAGATGTTTGGTCACTTGTCGTCACGTCTTATTTCTATTTTCAAGAAACACAATTAGGAACAACTGGGTAAAACCCAAAACATAACAGAGTGCATGGGAAAGAGCTGAAATATTAATAAACATAAACAAACAAATTAATTAATGCTCCAATCTGTGGGGTCTACTAGATTCTGAATAAGAATCTTGGGATGATTTCTCATGCTGATATATTGTATTTTCTGCCAGATATCTTCAGGTCTATGGAGATTCTCAGTCATCCAGGTAATGGTTGTATCAAAGTTGCCCCCCCTCAAAAAAGGTGCCCCCCCAAAAAACGTGCTACAATCCCCCTGAATAGCTGAACAAAAACCTTTTAACAGCTGACCTCTGATATGCATGACTTGTGAATGTGTGACATATTGTTCTTGGTTCCTCAAAGTCTTCCCAAGCTGTCAGGGGTTTCCTCACTCCTGTCACTCTCCTTTAGACTCTTGGAGATATGATGACATCTGAGCTTTAGAAGAACCTTTTATTTAAAAAAAATAAACATCTCTTTTTAAGCTCAACATCAAGTACTCGAGTGGGACTTAGAGACAAACTCAAAATGCTTCTTCTTCATTTTAGCAGACATAATCTTGGCACCCGCCTTTCAAACTCCAAAACTACCTTGAGGTTGCGTTGACATAACCAGTAGAGGTCAGGATTGCCTTGTTTTCAAAACTCAGTTTGACTTTTTAGTCCAAGGAGGAGTTCTGATCTAAAGATCCTGGGTATTCAGGTTTGACGGTAGTCATGAGAAAACATGTTTTCCCCTTGAGATAAGGCTGGCAGTATCCATATGTTGGTCTAATTGCAATGGTGGTTTATAGCATAGAAGAGAAACACGGAAGGGAGAAACAAAGCATGACAATCAACTAGAGAAGAAGAATTGACTTCAGAGTCATGATATTCCACCTTGAATTCTTTATAGTGGAGAAGCAAAGATAGAATTTATTCCCTGCCTACCATTCGTGTTTTATTTCTCTTCTCAAAAAACACAACTAGGAAAACCCCAAAACATAACAGAATGCATAGGCAAGAGCTGTAATATTAATAAATTTAAACCAACAAATATATTTGTGGGATTTACTGGATCCTGAGGAAGAATCTTGGGATGATTTCTTATGCTGATATATAGTCTTTCCTGCTAGATATCTTGATGTCTATGGAGATTCTCAGTCATTCGGGTTGTCCCAAAAGTGCTTTTTTTCATCCCAAATGGAACCAGACTATTGTTTCTTTTTGAGGAAGAAATGTTCTTTCCTTGACCATATTTTATTTCTCATCCAAGAAGCTTTTTGTCTACTCTTTTGTCTACTCTCGGAGATCCCCTCTGATGAAACCCAACCACATTTCAGGAAAATATGAAGTTCTGAGCCATCATAGATGGTTGTCATACCTAAGATCCCTGAAATAATTCGTAATTTTCCTGAAAAGCTGAGAGGGATCTGTCACAGCCTAAGCAACAAATGATGTAGGAGATAAAGTAAGGACAATTCTCAAACATGCATTCTACACCGCAGGTGAGCTGAAGTCCTTCCCAAATGTTCTCGCTCAGCTAAACAGGATGGTCTCCTCAAAAGCTACCTCAGCAAATCCTAATCTCAAAGAGAAGGAACCTTCAAAGGGTTGTTTTTCCTTTTATCTGAAGCAGGCTCTCCTATCTGAGGAAGCCTTGATGAGCAGTCAGAACATTTGCATGAATTTGAATTCCCCACTGGCAAAGGCTTAAGAGAAGAGACGACAGCTGGATCAGCAGACAATCCAACCCTGACTCCATCTCCCACCATGGCTTGGTTGCCTCTTCTCATCCTCTCAGCTTCCTTTATGGGTAATTTATGCCTTGGGGTTTCTACTAAAAATTGTTGTGACTATAGCCTTCCTCTGTCTACTGATAATTCAGAGGTCGTTCTCCTTACTTCTCTTCCTACCACCCGTTTCTCCTGATTTTTAAAGGTCTCCAATGCTTAAGTGAACATTGTGCTGATAGTCTTTTCTGTCTTCTTTGTGGTCCTTCAGGAACTTTTTCCCAAGTCCTGACTCAGCCAGAATCTGTGGCTGGATCTCCTGGAGAGACAATCAAAATCACTTGTTCTAGGAGCAGTGGAACAATTGGATCAGGGTATTCCTCCTGGTATCAACAGAACCCTGGAAATGCCCCCAAACTCCTTATATATGGAGATAGCAACAGAGCCTCTGGAATCCCACAACGATTCTCCGGTTCAGTTGAAAGCTCTAGAACATCTGCCGTGTTAACCATCTCCAATATTGAAGAAGACGATGAAGCCAATTATTTTTGCCTGAATTATATAAGTGGTGGCAAGTACACAATGATACAATCTCATTGAAGAGCTGAACAAAAACCTTACAGCAGGTGATGTCCGATATGCATGACGAACCAATGTGTAAAAATGTTCTTGATTCCTCTTAGTCTGCTCAAACCGCCAGATGTTTGGTCACTTGTAGTCACGTCTTATTTCTATTTTCAAGAAACACAATTAGGAACAACTGGGTAAAACCCAAAACATAACAGAGTGCATGGGGAAGAGCTGAAATATGAATAAACATAAACAAACAAATTAATTAATGCTCCAATCTGTGGGGTCTACTAGATTCTGAATAAGAATCTTGGGATGATTTCTCATGCTGATATATTGTATTTTCTGCCAGATATCTTCAGGTCTATGGAGATTCTCAGTCATCCAGGTAATGGTTGTATCAAAGTTGCCCCCCCTCAAAAAAGGTGCCCCCCCAAAAAACGTGCTACAATCCCCCTGAATAGCTGAACAAAAACCTTTTAACAGCTGACCTCTGATATGCATGACTTGTGAATTTGTGACATATTGTTCTTGGTTCCTCAAAGTCTTCCCAAGCTGTCAGGTGTTTCCTCACTCCTGTCACTCTGCTTTAGACTCTTGGAGATATGATGACATCTGAGCTTTAGAAGAACCTTTTATTTAAAAAACATAAACATCTCTTTTTAAGCTCAACATCAAGTACTCGAGTGGGACTTAGAGACAAACTCAAAATGCTTCTTCTTCATTTTAGCAGAGATAATCTTGGCACCTGCCTTTCAAACTCCAAAACTACCTTGAGGTTGCGTTGACATAACCAGTAGAGGTCAGAATTGCCTTGTTTTCTAAACTCAGTTTGACATTTAGAGTCCAAGGAGGAGTTCTGGTTTATAGATGCTGGGTATTCAGGTTTGACGGTAGTTATGAGAAAACATGTTTTCCCCTTGAGATAAGGCTGGCAGTATCCATACGTTGGTCTAATTGCAATGGTGGTTTATAGCATAGAAGAGAAACACAGAATGGAGAAACAAAGGATGACAATCAACTAGAGAAGAAGAATTGACTTCAGAGTCATGATATTCCACCTTGAATTTTTATGGTGGAGAAGCAAAGATAGAATTTATTCCCTGCCTACCATTCATGTCTTATTTCTCTTCTCAAAAAACACAACTAGGAAAACCCCAAAACGTAACAGAGTGCATGGGCAAGAGCTGTAATATTAATAAATTTAAACCAACAAATATATTTGTGGGATTTACTGGATCCTGAGTAAGAATCTTGGGATGATTTCTTATGCTGATATATAGTCTTTCCTGCTAGATATCTTGATGTCTATGGAGATTCTCAGTCATTCGGGTTGTCCCAAAGGTGCTTTTTTTTCATCCCAAATGGAACCAGACTATTGTTTCTTTTTGAGGAAGAAATGTTCTTTCCTTGACCATATTTTATTTCTCATCCAATAAGCTTTTTGTCTATTCTTTTGTCTACTCTTGGAGATCCACTCTGATGAAACACAACCACAGTTCAGGAAAATATGAAGTTCTGACCCATCATAGATGGTTGTCATACCTAAGATCCCTGAAATAATTCGTAATTTTCCTGAAAAGCTGAGAGGGATCTGTCACAGCCTAAGCAACGAATGATGTAGGAGATAAAGTAAGGACAATTCTCACACATGCATTCTACACCGCAGGTGAGCTGAAGTCCTTCCCAAATGTTCTCGCTCAGCTAAACAGGATGGTCTCCTCAAAAGCTACCTCAGCAAATCCTAATCCTCAAAGAGAAGGAACCTTCAAAGGGTTGTTTTTCCTTTTATCTGAAGCAGGCTCTCCTATCTGAGGAAGCTTTGATGAGCAGTCAGAACATTTGCATGAATTTGAATTCTCCACTGGCAAAGGCTTAAGAGAAGAGACGACAGCTGGATCAGCAGACAATCCAACCCTGACTCCATCTCCCACCATGGCTTGGCTGCCTCTTCTCATCCTCTCAGCTTCCTTTATGGGTAATTTATGCCTTGGGGTTTCTACTAAAAATTGTTGTGACTATAGCCTTCCTCTGTCTACTGATAATTCAGAGGTCGTTCTCCTAACATTTCTTCCTACTACCTGTTTCTCCTGATTTTTAAAGGTCTCCATTGCTTAAGTGAACATTGTGCTGATAGTCTTTTCTGTCTTCTTTGTGGTCCTTCAGGAACTTTTTCCCAAGTCCTGACTCAGCCAGAATCTGTGGCTGGATCTCGTGGAGAGACAATCAAAATCACTTGTGCTAGGAGCAGTGGAACAATTGGATCAGGGCTTTCCTCCTGGTATCAACAGAACCCTGGAAATCCCCCCAAACTCCTTATATATGCTGATAGCAACAGAGCCTCTGGAATCCCACAACGATTCTCCGGTTCAGTTGAAAGCTCTAGAACATCTGCCGTGTTAACCATCTCCAATATTGAAGAAGAGGATGAAGCCAATTATTTTTGCCTGAATTATATAAGTGGTGGCAAATACACAATGATACAATCTCATTGAAGAGCTGAACAAAAACCTTACAGCAGCTGATGTCCGATATGCATGACGAACCAATGTGTAAAAATGTTCTTGATTCCTCTTAGTCTGCTCAAACCGCCAGATGTTTGGTCACTTGTAGTCACGTCTTATTTCTATTTTCAAGAAACACAATTAGGAACAACTGGGTAAAACCCAAAACATAACAGAGTGCATGGGAAACAGCTGAAATATGAATAAACATAAACAAACAAATAAATTGATGCTCCAATCTGTGGGGTCTACTAGATTCTGAATAAGAATCTTGGGATGATTTCTCATGCTGATATATTGTATTTTCTGCCAGATATCTTCAGGTCTATGGAGATTCTCAGTCATCCAGGTAATGGTTGTATCAAAGGTGCCCCCCCCCCAAAGTCAGTTGGATTATGTTTTTCTCTTGGGAAAGAAATGTTCTTTCCAAGAGGAGGAGGAGGAGGAGGAGGAGGAGGAGGAGGAGGAGGAGGAGGAGGAGGAGGAGGAGGAGGAGAAGAAGAAGAAGAAGAAGAAGAAGAAGAAGAAGAAGAAGAAGAAGAAGAAGAAGAAGAAGAAGAAGAAGAAGAAGAAGAAGAAGTTTCACTTCCCTTTCAAGAAGCTTCAACAGTTCTGTCAGGTGTCCCCACCATCTTAGATGAGAAGGGAAATCTCTTCTTCAAGGAAAAATATATTTTACAAGAAAGAAAAAAACATAGTCTAGTTGCCATTTGGATGGCAAAAAAGGCACCTTGGGGTATCTTGATGATTTTACTATTTTCTTAGAGAAAGTATATATAGTGAAATAGAGCAAACGAAGACCATGGATGGAGAGAACTCAACAATCTTAAGGGTGGAGTTGGGATTTCAACCTAGGATTCTCCAGTTCATGCTACGAACACGTAGTCAACCCATTTATCTGTTCATCTCTAAGCTCATAAATGTCATATGTTGATCAATAAAGTACAGGTTACACCTTGAGTTAACTGCACAGTCCTCCTGTTTGGTAACTACAGGGATCAGCAGGGTTTTAAGAACAATCTAATTTGCATGCTAATTTTCCTCCTCCCCTCTAGGGATTTAAGAGAGGCCAGCTTGAAGCCAATGACTGATGGAATCCATTCAGGAAGATCATCTACGTGTCCACCATGGCTTGGGTTCTTCTGCTCCTCACCTTCCTGTCTTCCTTAGGTGAGACCAAAGGAATCAGGGGACAGGAGGGAAAAATCCTTTTGATGGTCTCCCTGTGTAATGCAGGGCAGCCAATGCCAATGGTTTGACTGCGAAGCACAGATTCCCCTTATGTTCCTTAATTCCATGCTTTCCCTTGTTCCCCACGTCCTCTTTCAGGAGCCAGCCTCCAGCAGTTGCAGAACTTGAAGGATCCAGACTTTGTGGCTCCAGGAGGGACCATCGTCATGTCCTGTAGATATGATGGAGGGACCATCACTGACAACAATTACCCACGATGGATCCAGCAGAAGGCAGAGCAGACCCCAAGGCTCTTGATACACAGCACCAGCAGGAGGCCCTCAGGTGTCCCAGCTCGTTTCTCGGGCTCCAGGTCAGGGAACACCATGTCTCTGACCATCACGGGGGCCTTGGTGGAAGACGAGGCTACCTATTACTGTTTAGTTTGGATAGGGAACGGGTTCACGGTGCTCGATTCGAATAGAGAAGTAAGGCAAAAACCATTGAAAGGAAGTGAAACCTTTTTATTGGCTTGCTTTCCCTGCTTATACAGAAGACTTTAAATCCACCAAGAAATGACACGATTGTATCTTCTCCCTCTATTAGCAACCAAGAAGAGCAACCAAGATGATTAGGGAACTGGAGACTAAAACATATGAAGAACGGTTGCAGGAGCTGGGTATGTCTAGTTTGATGAAGAGAAGGACCAGGGGAGACATGATAGCAGTGTTCCGATATCTCAGAGGGTGCCACAAAGAAGAGGGAGTCAAACTATTCTCCAAGGCACCTGGGGGCAGGACAAGAAGCAATGGGTGGAAACTAATCAAGGAGAGAAGCAACTTAGAACTAAGGAGAAATTTCCTGACAGTAAGAACAATTAACCTCTGGAACAGCTTGCCTCCAGAAGTTGTGAATGCCCCAACCCTGGAAGTCTTTAAAAAGATGTCAGATAGCCATTTGTCTGAAATGGTATAGGGTTCCTGCCCACACAGGGGGTTGGACTAGAAGACCTACAAGGTCCCTTCCAACTCTGCTATTGTATTATTACAAACAGAAAGATCTCTTTCTAAACTCAACATCAAGCGGATGTAAGAAACAAGGACAAGCATGGTTTGGCGCAGTTGGTGAGAGTGCAGTCCTGCAGGCTACTTCTGCTGACTGCCGGCTGCCTGCAGTTTGGCAGCTCGAATCTCACCAGGCTCAAGGTTGATTTAGCTTTCAGAGAAGCTTCTTTGGAGTCCTTCACTCTTCCCTTTCACCTCTAACGTTTCTCTCCCCTTTGGAATTTCACCTCTTGGACAGAAACTTTCTCTTCGCTTCCTTTCAGATCTTTTTGTCCAGGTTCTCCTTAATCCCCCCTCTTCTCTTTCATCATCCTACAGAGAAAGAGTCAGGGTTTGAGGTGATCTCCTCAGAGGATCACAACAACATTTCAGGAAAACATGGACTTGTGACCCAACAAAGTGTTATCACTCCTAACGTTCCTGAAATAGGTAATAATTTCCCTGGAAAGCTGAGAGGGATCTGTCTCAGCCTGTACAAGGACATAACATGAGGACAATTCTCATGCACATTTACTGCACCACAGATGAGCTGAGGTCCTTCCCAAATGTTCCACTCAGATGAATAGGATGGTCCTTTCAAAAGCTGCATCAGCAAATCATGATCCTCAAAGAGAATAACAGAGTGACAAGAGTTAGAAGGGACCTTGGAGGTCTTGTGGGCCAACTCCTGTTCAGGGAGGAAGGAACCTTGTAGGGAAGGCCTTATCTGAAGCAGGCCTTGATATCTGAGGAAGATTCAATAAACAGGCAGATCATTTGCATGAATTTGAATTATCCACTGACAAAACGCTTAAGAGCAGAGAGGAAAGCTGGGTCTGCAGACCATTCAGTTCTGACCTCATCTCCAACCATGGCTTGGATGCCTCTGATCTTGGCTATCCTCTCCTCTTCCTTTATGGGTAATTTATGTCTTGGGATTTCTACTCTAATATTGCTGTGACTATAGCTTTCCTCTATATAATTTCCTCTATCTCAGTAGAATTATCTATCTACTGATAATTCAGAGGTCCATTTCCTAACTTCTGTTCCTACCACCTGTTTCTTCTGATTGAAATGGAGATTGGTCTGATCGAGATTTTCCTGTCATCTTTGATGTCTTTCAGGGACTTTTTCTGAAACTGTCCTGAATCAACCAGAATCTGTGGCTGGATCTCCTGGAGGGACAATCCGAATCCCTTGTTCTATCAGCAGTGGAACACTTGAATCAGAGCAATCCTCCTGGTATCAACAGAAGCCTGGAAATGCCCCCAAACTCCTTATATATGATAATAATAATAATAATAATTTTAATTTATATCCCGCTCTCTCTCCCCAAAGGGACTCGATGATACCGACCATGATGATACCGACAGAGCCTCTGGAATCCCAGAACGATTCTCCGGTTCAGTTGAAAACTCTAGAACATCTGCCGTGTTAACCATCTCCAATCTTCAGGCAGAGGATGAAGCTGATTATCATTGCCTGTATTATATAGGTGGAGGCAGGTGCACAGTGATGCAATCCCACTGAAGGGCTGAACAAAAACCTTTTAACAGCTGACCTCTAATATGCATGACTTCTGAATGTGTGACATATTGTTCTTGGTTCCTCAAAGTCTTCCCAAGCTGTCAGGTGTTTCCTCACTCCTGTCAGTCTGCTTTAGACTCTTGAGGATCAGATGACATGTGAGTTTCAGAAAAACCTTCTCTCATTTCATTAAAAAAAAAATAAACATCTCTTTTTAAGCTCAACACAAAGTACTCGGGCGGATCTTAGAGACAAGGACAAAATGCCAAACATGATTTACCCCAATAAACAATCAAGTCAGTTAGATGGGCAAGGATGAAGGCAATGCTAATGTCCTTCTCAAATTGTCTACAACTGGACTCTCCCTTGTTGGTTTTGCTTGCCTTGAATGTTGGGTGTTTCTTTAAAAAATCATTTTATAGGATTAGAATTAGGGTTAAGGATGGGGTTAGGGTTATGGTCATAACTACGTTCTCCTACATTCCCATTCTTCCTTCTCATCCGCCTCCTTCAGGGTCATGAAAAAATAGATTTCAACACGCTATTTCCATTTGATGTAGGTCACTATTCTTCTTCTTTATTTTGACAAAGAGAATCTTGGCATCTGCTTTGCCCAACCCCCCCCCCCCCCCCAAAGTGTCTTGAGGCTTGGGTGACATAACCAGTAGAGGTCAGGATTGCCACGTTTTCAAAACTTAGTCTGAAAGTTTAGTCCCCAGTGTTGTAGTTTAAGGAGGCGTCTAATTCGGGCTCTCAGAAACAATGAGAAAATGTGTGAATTCTCTTCTCAAGGGGCTCAAAGGGCAGAAAACGGATAAAAATCAAAATGTAACAGAATGCATGGGAAAGAGTTTGAATAATAATCAATATAAAGAAATGAAGAAATGGATTGAGCTTCCTTTTAATATTATGGTGGGACACCAGCTCCAATCTTAGTTGTCCATATGGCTACTGGATTGGATTTTTGTCTACTCTTGGAGATCCCCTTGGGTGAGCACAACAACCTTTGAGGACAACATGAATCAATGGCCTAACATAGATGGTTTTCATTCCTAACATCCCTGAAATAAGGCACAATTTCTGTGAAAAGCTGAGAGGGATCTGTCTCAGCCTGATGTAGGAAGGATCAAGAAGATAAAGCGAGGACAATTCTCATGCACACTTTCTACACCTCAGGGGAGCTGAAGTCCTTCCCAAATGTTTCACAGGATGGTTTCTTCAAAACCTGCATCAGCAAATCATGATCCTCAAAGAGTTGGAAGAGACCATGGATGTCTTCTAGTCCAACCTCTGCTCAAGCAGGAACCTTCTAGGGATGGCCTTTGCTTTTAGCTGGAGCAGGTTTTGATATCTGAGGAAGATGCAATGAGCAGGAAGCTCATTTGCATGAATTTGAATTCCCCACTGGCAAAAGGCTTAAGAGCAGAGAGCACAGATGGATCTGCAGACAATCTAGTTCTGACCTCATCTCCAACCATGGCTTGGATGCCTCTGATCTTGGCTATCCTCTCCTCTTCCTTTATGGGTAATTTACATCATGGGATTTCCACTCTAAAATTGCCGTATATACTTTTCCTCTATATTATTTCCTTGATGTCAGTAGAATTATCTGTCTATTCAGAGATCCATCTCCTAATTTCTATTCCTACCACACATTTCTTCTGATTTAAGTGAAGATTTTTGCTGATAGAATCTTTCCTGTCATCTTTGATGTCTTTCAGGAACTTTTTCTGAAGTTGTCCTGACTCAGCCAGAATCTGTGGCTGGATCTCCTGGTGGGACAATCCGAGTCACTTGTTCTATAAACAGTGGAACACTTGATGCAGGGGATTCCTCCTGGTATCAACAGAAGCCTGGAAATGCCCCCAAACTCATTATCTATTCGGATAGCAGCACAGCCGAAGGAATCCCAGAACGATTCTCTGGTTCTCTTGAAAACTCTAAAACATCTGCCATATTAACCATCTCCGATCTTCAGGCAGAAGATGAAGCTGATTATCATTGCCTGTATTATATAGGTGGAGGCAAGTGCACAGTGATGCAATCCCACCGAAGGGCTGAACAAAAACCTTTTAACAGCTGACCTCTGATATGCATGGCTTCTGAATGTGTGACATATTGTTCTTGGTTCCTCAAAGTCTTCCCAAGCTGTCAGGTGTTTCCTCACTCCTGTCACTCTGCTTTAGACTCTTGAGGATCAGATGACATGTGAGTTTCAGAAAAACCTTCTCTCATTTCATTTAAAAAAATAAACATCTCTTTTTAAGCTCAACCCAAAGTACTTGAGCGGATCCTAGAGACAAGGACAAAAGGCCAAACATGATTTACCCCAATAAACAATCAAGTCAGTTAGATGGGCAAGGATGAAGGCAATGCTAATGTCCTTCTCAAATTGTCTACCACTGGACTCTCCCTTGTTGGGTTTTTTTGCCTTGAATGTTGGGTGTTTCCTAAAAAAATCATTTTATAGGATTAGAATTAGGGTTAAGGATGGGGTTAGGGTTATGGTCATAACTACGTTCTCCTACATTCCCATTCTTCCTTCTCATCCGCCTCCTTCAGGGTCATGAAAAAATAGATTTCAACATGCTATTTCCATTTGATGTAGGTCACTATTCTTCTTCTTTATTTTGACAAAGAGAATCTTGGCATCTGCTTTGCCCAACCCCCCCAAAAGTGTCTTGAGGCTTGGGTGACATCACCAGTAGAGGTCAGGATTGCCACGTTTTCAAAACTTAGTCTGAAAGTTTAGTCCCCAGTGTTGTAGTTTAAGGAGGCGTCTAATTCGGGCTCTTAGAAGCAATGAGAAAATGTGTGAATTCTCTTCTCAAGGGGCTCAAAGGGCAGAAAACGGATAAAAATCAAAATGTAACAGAATGCATGGGAAAGAGTTTGAATAATAATCAATATAAAGAAATGAAGAAATGGATTGAGCTTCCTTTTAATATTATGGTGGGACACCAGCTCCAATCTTAGTCGTCCATATGGCCACTGGATTGGATTTTTGTCTACTCTTGGAGATCCCCTTGGGTGAGCACAACAACCTTTGAGGACAACATGAATCAATGGCCTAACATAGATGGTTTTCATTCCTAACATCCCTGAAATAAGGCACAATTTCTGTGAAAAGCTGAGAGGGATCTGTCTCAGCCTGATGTAGGAAGGATCAAGAAGATAAAGCGAGGACAATTCTCATGCACACCTTCTACACCTCAGGGGAGCTGAAGTCCTTCCCAAATGTTTCACAGGATGGTTTCTTCAAAAGTTGCATCAGCAAATCATGATCCTCAAAGAGTTGGAAGAGACCATGGATGTCTTCTAGTCCACCCCTGCTCAGGCAGGAACATTCTAGGGATGGCCTTTCCTTTTAGCTGGAGCAGGTTTTGAAATCTGAGGAAGATGCAATGAGCAGGAAGATCATTTGCATGAATTTGAATTCCCCACTGGCAAAAGGCTTAAGAGCAGAGATCACAGATGGATCTGCAGACAATTCTGTTCTGACCTCGTCTCCAACCATGGCTTGGATGCCTCTGCTCTTGGCTATCCTCTCCTCTTCCTTTATGGGTAATTTATATCTTGGGATTTCTACTCTAAAATTGTTGTGACTATAGCTTTCCTCTATATAATTTCCTCTATCTCAGTAGAATTATCTGTCTACTGATAATTCAGAGGTCCATTTCCTAACTTCTGTTCCTACCACCTGTTTCTTCTGACTGAAATGAAGATTGGTCTGATAGAGTCTTTCCTGTCATCTTTGTTGCCTTTCAGGGACTTTTTCTGAAGTTGTCCTGACTCAACCAGAATCTGTGGCTGGATCTCCTGGAGGGACAATCCAAATTCCTTGTTCTATCAGCAGTGGAACAATTGGATCAGGGGATTCCTCCTGGTATCAACAGAAGCCTGGAAATGCCCCCAAACTCATTATCTATTTGGATAGCAGCACAGCCGAAGGAATCCCAGAACGATTCTCTGGTTCTATTGAAAACTCTAGAACATCTGCCGTGTTAACCATCTCCGATCTTCAGGCAGAGGATGAAGCTGATTATCATTGCCTGTATTATATAGGTAGCGGCAAGAGCACAGTGATGCAATCCCACTGAAGAGCTCAACAAAAACCTTGTAGCGGCTGACCTTCGATATGCACGACTTGCGAATGTGTGACATATTGTTCTTGGTTCCTCAAAGTCTTCCCAACCTGTCAGGTGTTTCCTCACTCCTGTCACTCTGTTTTATACTGCTGAGGATGTGATGACATCTGAGTTACAGAAGAACCTTCTGTCTCATTTTTAAAAAAAATAATCGTTTCTTTTTAAGCTCAAGTACTCGAGCGGGTCTTAGAGACAAGGACAAAATGCCAAACAGATTCACCCCAATTAACACGTGGAGTGTTAATGCCACTGTATAGTGCCTTGGTAAGGCCACACTTGGAATACTGCATACAGTTTTGGTCGCCACGATGTAGAAAAGACGTGGAGACTCTGGAAAGAGTGCAGAGAAGAGCAACCAAGATGATTAGAGGACTGGAGGCTAAAACATAGGAAGAAGGTTGCAGGAACTGGGTAGGTCTAGTTTGATGAAGAGAAGGATCAGGGGAGACATGATAGCAGTGTTCCAATATCTCAGAGGGTGCCACAAAGAAGAGGGAGTCAAACTATTCTCCAAGGCACCTGGGGGCAGGACAAGAAGCAATGGGTGGAAACTAATCAAGGAGGGAAGCAACTTAGAACTAAGGAGAAATTTCCTGACAGTGAGAACAATTAACCTCTGGAACAGCTTGCCTCCAGAAGTTGTGAATGCCCCAACTCTGGAAGTCTTTAAAAAGATGTTAGATAGCCATTTGTCTGAAATGGTATAAGGTTCCTGCCCACGCAAGGGGTTGGACTAGAAGACCTACAAGGTCCCTTCCAACTCTGCTATTGTATTGTATTGTATTGTATTGTATTGTATTGTATTGTATTGTATTGTATTGTATTGTATTGTATTGTATTATTGTATTGTATTGTATTGTATTGTATTGTATTGTAATAAACCATAAAGTCAGTTAGATGGGCAAGGAGCAAGACAATGCCATTAGCCTCCTTTTCTTGGGGACACCTTATGAGTGTAGCTGTAGTCCAGGTTGACTTGTCTCCTTTTGTCAATTCACATATTTTCAATCCATCTAGAATTGGCTTCCATCTGGGGAGATATCTCATGTTTTGACAGAGGCTTCCCGAGAGCATGAAGCAAACTCCTGGTCCTGACAAAAATCCCTTTTATTAACTGACTGTGAATTCTGCTCATTCACATCCAGCAAAGCCTTTCAAGGGAGGATTTACAGTCACAGACCTTCTCTGGCTTGGAGAGCTGCCAAGCCAAGATCTACATAACTTGGCAAGGAGTCTCGGAGAGTCACAAATCAATGAAGCAAACTAATGGTCTCCTGCAAGCTCCACTCCCCTTTTGCTCCTCTTCTATTTCCCCTGGGAGGGGCCATTCAGCAAATGGCTGTCCAGCCTCTTCTTAAAAGCCTCCAATGAGCACCTACAATTTCTTTTGCATCCAAGTTTTTATTTTATTTCATATTATTTATGCACATCAATGTGTGGATGGTGTGATACCCAATTACCGTACATTACAATAAAAAAATAAACATAATATTACTACACACAATTATTACATTTCATTTTCATGGTTTCATATGATTTGCCCATATCCTTTACTGCCTCCCTTTCAATTCTAAATCTTCTTCTTACAAAACAGAATAAAAATAAAACAGGGTAGCCCAAACCATCAACATTAATCACAATAAGTCACAGGCTCGCCTAACCTTCCAACCACCATTCCTGGGAGAAAAGCCAGGTCTTAAAGATCTTCTGAGAAACCACCAGTATTTTACAGTGTTTTCTGATCTCTTCTTTTTAAGTAACATCCATTAGAACTAAGGAGAAATTTCCTGGCAGTGAGAACAATTAACCAGTGGAACAGAAATTGCCTCCAGAAGTTGTGAATGCCCCAACCCTGGAAGTCTTTAAGAAGATGTTAGATAGCCATTTGTCTGAAATGGTATAAGGTTCCTGCCCACGCAGGGGGTTGGACTAGAAGACCTACAAGGTCCCTTCCAACTCTGCTATTGTATTGTATTGTATTGTATTGTATTGTATTGTATTGTATTGTATTGTATTGTATTGTATTGTATTGTATTGTATTGTATTGTATTGTATTGTATTGTATTGTATTGTATTGTATCGTATTGCAAAACTTGGCCAGGAGTCCAAGGGTTTTCCCTTCCCTATAACTTTACCAAGGGTTTTCCCTTCCCTATAACTTTACAGTGGCCATGAATGGTGATGACAATGTAGACACCACGTAGAGGAAGCACCTTTGCATGGCTTTGCATTTTCCCACACTGGGTCTTTAAAGTAAAGTCATGTCTTCAAAACCCATTGCACATAGGACATCAGTCATGGCCATCCCTTATACCCTTAGCTTCAGCATGGCAAAAGCTGTTCTCTTCTTCCTCATTTTTTCTTACTGCACAGTACTACCCTCTCTCCTTCTCTTTCTCTCCCTTCCACCCTCCCCTCCTTTCCTTTTCCTTTTTCCCTCCCTCCTTTTTCTATTTTCTTCCTTCCTCCTCTCCTTTCCCTTCCTTCTTCCCTTCCCTCTCCCCTATTCCTACTCTTTCTCGTCCTATCTTCTCTCCTTCTCTTTCTCTCCCTTCCACCCTCCTCTCCTTACCTCTTTCTTCCTTCCCTCCCTTCTCTACTTCCTCCCTTCCTCCTCTCCTTCCCCTTCCTTCTTCCCTTACCTCTCCCCTACTCCTACTCTTTCTCTTCCTATCTTCTCTCCTCCTCTTTCTCTCCCTTCCACCCTCCTCTCCTTACCTCTTCCCTCCTTCCCTCCCTTCTCTACTTCCTCCCTTCCTCCTCTCCTTCCCCTTCCTTCTTCCCTTCCCTCTCCCCTACTCCTACTCTTTCTCGTCCTATCTTCTCTCCTTCTCTTTCTCTCCCTTCCACCCTCCTCTCCTTACCTCTTCCTTCCTTCCCTCCCTTCTCTACTTCCTCCCTTCCTCCTCTCCTTCCCCTTCCTTCTTCCCTTACTACTCCCCTACTCCTACTCTTCCTCTTCCCCTTCCTACCCTCTCTCCTTCTCTCCCTTCCATCTTCCTTCTCTTTCCTTTTTCCCTTCCTCCCTTCTCTCCTTCCTTCCTTCCTCCTCTCCTTCCCCTTCCTTCTTCCCTTACTATTCCCCTACTCCTACTCTTCCTCTTCCCCTTCCTTCCCACCTCTCTTCTTCTCTTTCTCTCCCTTCCACCCTCCTCTTCTTTCTCTTTCCTTTTCCCCTCCCTCCCTTCTCTCCTTCCTGCCTTCCTCCTCTCCTTCCCCTTCCTTCTTCACTTACTACTCCCCTACTCCTACTCTTCCTCTTCCCCTTCCTACCCTCTCTCCTTCTCTTCCTCTCCTTTCCCTCCTCCTCTCCTTACCTCTTTCTTCTTTCCCCCATCTTCCTTTCATTCTCTCCTCCTCTCTCCCTTTCTTTTTCTGTTGTTGTGGGTGTCTCTTTCAGATCTCAGTTTACGTTTCCTTGGGATGGTATTTCCACAAACCCAACTATAATTATAACATCATTCCTTGTTCCTTTGCCTTCACTAAACTATCCTATGTTTCCTCCGTCCTTTTATATCATGCTAGTAAGACAGATGTTAAGTGACGTTTACTCCATTGTAGGACATTTCGTGCCACAACTGAGGGATTAATTAATCCAGAGAGGTGGGCGAGGCGCAGTCTCGCCCCAGTCTGTAATTTAAATTATTTTATTCGGTTTTATGGGTCTACTTTTAACTTTTATAAATTTGTACAGATTATTTAATTTGATTTTAACTTTGTATGTATTGTTATGGTTTTAGTAGTTTTAATTTTTACCTGTACACCGCCCCGAGTCCCCCCCGGGAGAGGGGGCGGTCTGGAAATCTAATCTATCTATCTATCTATCGATCGATCGATCGATCGACCGACCGACCTACCTACCTACCTACCTACCTACCTACCTACCTACCTACCTACCTACCTATCATCTATCTATCTATCTATCTATCTATCTATCTATCTATCTATCTATCTACCTACCTACCTACCTACCTACCTACCTACCTATCATCTATCTATCTATCTATCTATCTATCTATCTATCTTTCTTTCTATCTATCTATCTATCTATCTATCTATCATCTATCTATCTATCTATCTATCTACCTACCTACCTACCTACCTACCTACCTACCTACCTACCTATCATCTATCTATCTATCTATCTATCTATCTATCTATCTATCTATCTATCTATCTATCTATCTATCTATCTATCTATCTATCTATCTATCTATCTACGATAGGCCCATCCACCCGCCTTCCACCTGTAAGTAGCTTTGTTGTTTTTACATTAGGCATATATAAATATGTGTGTGTTCCCGCATAACTCTGGAATGCCTCAAGCAATTTTAACCAAACTTGGTACACGACTTACTCTCTGGAAACAAATACTGTGGGGGTAAGACACCCCTAAAAAACCCCGTGGTGTATGTACTCTGGAAATAGTGTAGAGAAGAGCAACCAAGAGGATTAGGGGACTGGAGACTAAAACATATGAAGAACGGTTGCAGGAGCTGGGTATGTCTAGTTTGATGAAGAGAAGGACCAGGGGAGACATGATAGCAGCCTTCCGATATCTCAGAGGGTGCCACAAAGAAGAGGGAGTCAAACTATTCTCCAAAGCACCCGAGGGCAGGACAAGAAGCAATGGATGGAAACTAATCAAGGAGAGAAGCAACTTAGAACTAAGGAGAAATTTCCTGACATTTAGAACAATTAACCTCTGGAACAGAAGTTGCCTCCAGAAGTTGTGAATGCCCCAACCCTGGAAGTCTTGAAGAAGATGTTAGATAGCCATTTGTCTGAAATGGTATAAGGCTCCTGCCCACGCAGGGGGTTGGACTAGAAGACCTCCAAGGTCCTTTCCAACTCTGCTATTGTATTGCATTATTGTATTGTAAAATAAATAATAAATAAATAAATAAATTTCGTGCCACAGCTGCTAAGCATCCGAATGTTGATCCGCTGACCAGTGCAGCAGTTGTAAGTGTGACAATGGCCATAAGGCACAGTGCCGTTGTAACTTTGAACGGTCACTCAATGAATCCTTGTAAATCACGGATTACCTTTAGAGCAGAGCTGGGCATTCAAACCAGACTGTTCCTTTAAAAGAAGTTAAGAACTTTCAGGATTGGGGTCGCTAAACTAAATACAAATAGAAGAAGCCCTTAAGAGGGAGCGGCTGCAGTTTTGCATTGTCTTAGTAGTCAATCAACTGGTAACAACTGACCTTTGGCAACCTGTATTCCCGCTTTGGTGTGTTTGCTCTGCAGCTTGATAATCCAGAGCAGAGTCAGAGAATCAGCAGGATGGTGAGTAGAGGAGAAAGATATTTTTAAAGTATCTTCTGCGTTCGTTCGTTTGGAGTGGCCTTCTTTTCCATCGGGGGAAGAAAGTCTGCTTGAGTTGAGATTGTAGAGAGAACTTTAAATCTTCACTTAAGATGAAAGAGTGGTGGTGGTGGTAGTAGTGGCGTCCTTTGAACAGAATCTCAGAGTTGGAAGGGACCTTGGAGGTCTTCTAGACCAGGGTTCCCCAACCTTTGCAACTTTAAGTCTGAAGGACTTCAGCTCCCAGACTTCTCCAGCCAGCTTTGCTAGAAGGTGGTGACGATAAAGCTTTGCTGGCTGGAGAAGTCTGGGAGCTGAAGTCCTTCAGACTTAAAGTTGCAAAGGTTGGGAACCCTTGTTCTAGACCAACCCTCTGCTCACGCAGGAAACCCTACACCGTTTCAGACAAATGGTTCTCCAATTTCTTTTTTAAAAATCTCCCAGTGTTGGAGCACTCACAACCTCTGGAGACAAGTTGTTCCATTGATTAATTTGTTCCAACAGTTCTCCTCATGTGGTTCTCTCACATGTATGTGTTGGAGTTCAGCTTGTTAAACATATTTAGTTTTCAAAGCTCCTAGTTTTCCAAACCTTTTTGGCAGTTTTAAGAGAATGACTCATTGGCTTGAATACTTAGATAGTTGCCTTTATCGTCACCACCTTCTACTTGGTGAATTGTCCAAAACAGGAGAGTAATCTTTAACAATACACTTCGCTTTTAAACGGTGAAATACCCGAAGCTGGTAAGTCAATCAGCTTGGTTAATGTTTAGAAATGTTCAGATGATTTAAAAAAAAAAAATGCTTGTGATTTGTGCCAGCTTAGAAAGAACATTTCTGGGAAGGTCCACATTAGGCTGCATTATCTATTTTTGACAAATGTTGACTCTCCTTTATTCTCCTCTTACAACCAACCCTATCTCACTGTTGCCTCTTTAACATGTCCTCAGTTTCTGTTGTTCTCAATTACAGAAAGCAAATTTGGAGGTGGATTTATTTGGAACGAATTGAACCAAGGACTACTGAATGTTGTAGTGCAGGGGTGTCAAACTGGATTTCTTCGAGGCCCAGATCAGCATTGTAGTTCTCCACAGTCTGGTGGGGGTGGGAGAGCGAGGTGGAGATGGGACAGACGCCTCCTGAAGTGCTTTCCTGGCCAAAACAGGGGGTGGGGGGCCGTGCGGGAGCCTCACAGCCAACCCCACGGGCCAAATTTAAGCACCCCACGGGCCGGATCCAGCCTTGGATTTGACACCCCTGTTGTAGTGAACTCTCTGCTGTATTTAGAAAGGGTGCAGAGAAGAGCAACAAAGATGATTAGGGGACTGGAGACTAAAACATATGAAGAACGGTTGCAGGAACTGGGTAGGTCTAGTCTGATGAAAAGAAGGACTAGGGGAGACATGATAGCAGTCTTCCAATATCTCAGGGGCTGTCCCAAAGAAGAGGGAGTCAAGCTATTCTCCAAAGCACCTGAGGGTAGAACAAGAAGCAATAAGTGGAAACTAATCAAGGAGAGAAGCAACTTAGAACGAGGGGAAATTTCCTGACAGTTAGGACAATTAATCAGTGGAACAGAAGTTGCCTCCAGAAGTTGTGAATGCCCCAACACTGGAAGTCTTTAAGAAGAGGTTGGATAACCCTTTGTCTGAAATGGTATAGGGTTTCCTGCCTAGGCAGGGAGTTGGACTAGATGACCTCCAAGGTCCCTTCCAACTCTGCTATTGTATCGTATTATTTCTTCAACTCTTTTCTCCTTCAGCTGGTACTGGTGATAGGAGACCTTCACATCCCACACCGATGTTGCGGCCTTCCAGCCAAGTTTAAAAAGTTGCTGGTTCCAGGCAAGATCCAACATGTCCTTTGCACTGGGAATCTTTGCACCAAGGAGAGCTACGATTATTTGAGGACACTGGCCGGAGATGTCCATATCGTTAGAGGGGACTTTGATGAGGTAGGAGATTGGAGAAGGTGGCTGGTTCTGGTTTGGGAAATTGAAGACCAATCAGTTCTTTTGATCGAAAGTTCAACCGATGTTGATCAAGGAGCATCTATTTTCCATGTTCTGGAACTTCTACTGATATCGTGGTGGTTAGTAATGCTTTCATGTTCCTTAGACTTAAACCCACGTTAGCATTATATTGTTGAGCTAAAATCCTACCATTCCCAAGAGGAAATGGACTCAGGTTGACAAACAAAGTTACAACGGTTCTCAACAAGAAGACTTCTGGCCGGTCCTTGAAGTTGTGGCTGTCGCAGTGTCTCCACAGTCATAGGATCATGATTGGGGTACTTGGCAACTAGCACACAGTTACAATGGTCCCAGCTTCCCACAGTCACATCATTACTACTTATGATCTTCACTGCCAGCTTCCAATAAGTCAAGTCAATGAGGAATGCAGCCACCACTTAACATTGTGCTTAATGACTGCACACATCAGTGGTGGGTTTCACATTTTTTTAGAACCTACTCTCTACGTGTGGCCTATTTTGTGGGTGTGGCTTGGCAGTCGTGACAAGGTGGGAGTGGCCAACTTGTAAAATGTGGTGAAACTCATTTAACAACGCTCTTGCTTAGCAACCAAAATGTTGGGCTCAATTGTGATGATAAATTTTTTCTTTTTCTTTCTTTCTTTCTTTCTTTCTTTCTTTCTTTCTTTCTTTCTTTCTTTCTTTCTTTCTTTCTTTCTTTCTTTCTTTCTTTCTTTCTTTCTTTCTTTCTTTCTTTCTCTCTCTCTCTCTTTCCTTTCCTTTCCTTTTCTTTCCTTTCTTCCTTTCTGCCTTCCTTTCCTTCCCGTTGGGTTACAGCGGCAGGCCAGACTTACTTCTGGGTCCGCCAGTGGAACCCCCTCTCACCGGCTCTCTAAATTTTACCATCCAGCTCTTGCGAGTAGGTGCGAGCCTGCAGAAACCCACCACTGCTGCACATGATTCCTTTACAACCATAACCTGAACTATCATTGTACACTGAAGATCACATTTAATTTCATTATGCAGTGACAATAAAGTAAACCAAACTAAACTTGATTCCATTAGCTCTAAATACAAACCAATGGCAGCTTTTATGATATGATCAGCACTTAGAACTTTCCATTGCTGCCTTAAAATTAGAATTCCTTACGGATTATACAGATTAACAGAGTTGGAAGGAACCTTATAGGTCATCTAGTCCAACCCCCCTACCCCGACCCAAGCAGGAGACCCTACACCCATTTCTGACAGATGGCGGTCCAGTCTCTTCTTGAAAGCCTCCAGTGATGAAGCTCCCACAACTTCCGAAGGCAACTTCTGTTCCAGAGGTTGATTGCAATTATTATTATTATTGAATCATAGAATTATTATTGACTAATAATTGACATGATTCTTTGCAGAGCACGAGTTACCCCCAGCAGAAAATTGTCACTGTTGGACAGTTCAAAATTGGTTTGATCCATGGCCATCAAATTATACCCTGGGGGGATCTGACCAGCTTGGCGATCCTCCAGAGGCAGCTGGACGTGGACATCTTAATATCTGGTCACACTCACAAGTTTGAGGCAGTAGAACATGAGAAGAAGTTCTACATCAATCCTGGTTCAGCCACAGGGGCCTACAATGCTCTGCAAAGGTGAGAACTGCACATTTCGAGGAATCTCCTATTGGAGAGCATCTCTTTTCATTTGCTGTTTGTTGGGTGGATGATCAAGCATGGCCATCAAATGGAAAACATTGGAGAAGACCCAAGTAAGGTGAAGTAAAACATAGAATAACAGGGTTGGAAGGGATCTTGGAAGTAGAATAGAATCACAGAGTTGGGACCTTGGAGGTCTTCTAGTCCAACCCTCTTGCTCAGGCAGGAAACCCTACACCACTTCAGACAAATGGATATCCAACACCTTCTTAAAAACCTCCAGTGATGGAGCATTCACAACTTCTGGAGGCAAGGAGTTCCACTGATTAATTGTTCTGTCAGGAAATTTCTCCTTAGTTCTAGGTTGCTTCTCTCCTTGATTAGTTTCCACCCATTGCTTCTTGTCCTGCCCTCGGGTGCTTTGGAGAATAACTTGACTCCCTCTTCTTTGTGGCAGCCGCTGAGATATTGGAATGGAATGGAATGGAATAGAGCAGATAGAATAGAGCAGAATAGAATAGAGAAAAATAGAGTAGAATAGAGACTAGACTAGACTATAGAATAGAATGCACAATAGAGCAGAATAAAGCAGAATAAAGCAGAATAGAATAGAAGCAGAGTAGAATAGAGCAGAATAGAATAGAATAGAATAGAATAGAATAGAATAGAATAGAATAGAAGTAGAGCAGAAGAGAACAGAAGAGAACAGAAGAGAATTCTTTATTGGCCAAGTGTGATTGGACACCCAAGGAGTTTGTCTTTGGTGTTTAAGCTCTCATTGTACATAAAAATTACTTCCTATTTCAACTACAAATGGTTCTTCTTTCCAGGGATGTAATTCCGTCGTTTGTTCTGATGGACGTCCAGTCCTCCGTCGTCGTTACCTACGTGTACCAACTCATTGGGGACGAGGTGAAAGTAGAAAGGATTGAATACAAGAAAACCTGAAGAGAAATGACTTTCCCCGGATGTCTATTTCATCTATTGTTCACATCCGTTGCGGTGATTTAGTGGAGCGTTGTACCCGTTCCTCTTGGGTTCTTCAAGCTGCTTGAAGTTATTTTTCCTGAATTTAGAGAGCCATCCGAATATTGGAAAGTAACCTTTTTCGATATATTAAAAAAAAAACCGTCAAAATCCTCTATTGTAGTGACTGATGAGGAAAAAGAGAAAAAGATGCACCAAATGTTTAAGTTTCTGTGTTTGAATAAAGGCGTATTTTACATGCATATCTTTTTTTTTTTTGGTTGTAAAATCTTTTTTGGTTTTATGACATTTATAGGAAAAAGGGTATATAGGTATATAGAAACTTTTGGTAGCTCCCATGCTGGCAGTAGAAACCCCATGCTGGCATTTCTTTAAAATACAAATCAAAGGTCAAGAATTTGGAGAATGTTATCAGACAATATGATGTTCTTATGTGGTGCATATTTACCTTAACTTCAGCAATGTAATTATGAACTGTGAAATCTTTCCCCTATGTTCTCTTTTTGGATATATTTGACGTTGGATGTTTCCTATCAAATAAACTTTTCTATTTAAAACAGCAGGTCATGCCTGATGGTTAAAACACTCAAAAATGCAAATATTTTTGAATGCTTAGATCCTCACGTTAGGAAACACAAATGAACTTGTAGTTCTACTAAGTGGGTCTTTCTGATTTGGGCACCCCTGGTTCAGTGGTTGGTTTCAAAATTTTTTAGAACCTACTCTCTAGGTGTGGCCTATTTTGTGGGCGTGGCTTGGTAGTCATGTGACAGGGTGGGAGTTGCCAACTTGTAAAATGTGGTGAAACTCATTTAACAACGCTCTTGCTTAGCAACCAAAATTTTAGGCTCAATTGTGATGATAAATTCTTTCTTTCTTTCTTTCTTTCTTTCTTTCTTTCTTTCTTTCTTTCTTTCTTTCTTTCTTTCTTTCTTTCTTTCTTTCTTTCTTTCTTTCTTACTTTCTGCCTTCCTTTCCTTTCCTTCCCATTGGGTTACTGGCAGCGGCAGGCCAGACTTACTTCTGGGTCCACCAGTGGAACCCCCTCTCACCGGTTCTCTAAATTTCACCATCCGGCTCTTGCGAGTAGGTGCGAGCCTGCAGAAACCCACCACTGCCCTGGTTCTGTTTCCTGCCAATGGACCAAGCTTTTGCTCCGTAATAGTAGTATGAATTTTGAGTTTATGCAAATGTCTCCTCCGGTCATTTGCTTCTGCTAGGAAGGTGCCATGCATGGCTAGCCAACTCAGCAAAAACCCGAAACATTTGCATGGATGTCATTGGTGCATTCTGAGAAGATTTAAAGAGAGCAGGTGGAGAAAGATCCCACCGCAGTAAACGTCATTTTCTTTTCATCTGTCTAAATCTGCGGCTGTAGATAACCTACCATGATCTGGTCAATATTTCTCTTTGCCTTTCTAAATTACTACTCAGGTAAACAAGCACGGGCATTGGGTGTTGGTGCAGCCGTAGTATTGCAACCAATTTCGTTGTATTTAAGTACAATGACAATAAAGATGATACTTATTTGGGAGACCAGAAAATCTCATCATCGTGATCTTTTTTTTCTTCTCCACGCAAGCGAAGATCTAGAAACCACTTCAAAATATGCTCTATTGTAAATGAGAATATTTTTTTTTAGCTCAGGGATTGGATTTGAGGGATGCCTTGGTGGTCTGACCTTGCTTGTTTTCTTGAAAATGTTTCGTTATCCTAACGAGGTGACGTCATCAGTGGCGAGAAAACCCCCACTCCCCACTAGTGCTGATGATGTTACCTAGTATGGGTAATGAAAAGCCTGCAAGAAAACCGCTAGAGCACCAAGGATGTTTTTCATATTATACTTTGCTGGCATTCTGAAAGTCTAGAAAATGAGTCCAATATCTGTTGCTTTCTCTTCTCCAAGGGGTCAATTCACAGGCACCGTGGATCCAGCCAGCATCCATGTCTGTCTCTCTGGGAGGAACAGTGAAATTATCCTGCACCGTTAGCGGAAGTTTGTATACTATTTCCTGGTACCAACAGAAGTCTGGGCAGATTCCTCTTTATGTCCACCGTTCGGGTGGCAGCAGGGGTGACGGGATCCCACATCGGTTCACAGCTTCTGCCTCGGGATTCGTTGGCTATTTAACCATCACTGGAATCCAGGCTGAAGACGAGGCTGGTTATTACTGTTTGATGTGGCATAACAGTGCCAGCTCGTTGCACAGCGCTACAATCAGATGAGGAACTGAGACAAAAGCCGCCTCTCGTCCTCCCCAGCAGAGGGACGTAGAAGTCCTTAGACAGCCTGATTTGATGCACGACTGAGACGTGTTATAATCAAGACACAAATCAACCGAAATGCTGTGGCACATGTTCCCAGGTTCGGCTTATGGCTGCTCTCACAGCCATTGCCGGTTTTGGTTTTTTTTTAATTCAATTTTTATTTATTTATTTTATTTTTAAACACAACCTAAAAAAACCTTCATCTCACATGTTACAGAAAGTGTATCTGCTGATTACAAAATATTTTCATACATCTCTTTGATATTCATCCAAGTTTCATATTATTTCAAGTACATCACGTCAAATAAAATGAATAAAAATGAAATAAATAAAATAAAATAAATGAAAATAAAATATAAATAAAATAAAATAAATGAAAATAAAATATAAATAAAATAAAATGAATAAAAATAAAAATAAAATAAATGAAAGTAAAATATAAATAAAATAAAATATAAATAAAATAAAATAAAATAAATAAAAACAAAATAAATAAAAATAAAATACATGAAAATAAAATAAATAAAATAAAATAAATAAAATAAAATAAATGAAAATAAAATAAAAATAAAATAAAATGAAATAAAATAAATGAAAATAAAATGAATAAAAATAAAAATAAAATAAATGAAAATAAAATATAAATAAAGTAAAATATAAATAAAATAAAATATAAATAAAATAAAATAAAATATAATAAATAAAAATAAAAATAAAATAAATAAAAATAAAATAAATAAAAATAAAATAAATAAAAATAAAATAAATAAAAATAAAATACATGAAAGTAAAATAAATAAAATAAAATAAATGAAAATAAAATAAATGAAAATAAAAAAATAAAAATAAAAAATGAAATAAATAAAAATGACAGAAATAAAAATGACAGAAAGAAAAATGAAAGAAAGAAAAATTAAAAAAAAATAAAAACAAACAAATAGTTGAGGCATTCACCAGGAGTCAAGACTGACTTGAAGAAACACATGTGTTTATAGCCAGCATGGCTACTACCACAACCGTGCATGCTTGGCCTTTGTTTTTGCAGTGATGTCACCTATCCTCCAGAGACTTTTTAGTCTCAGAACAGATTTGCATAAAAGTGCTGTTTTGTAACTCTGGGTTTATCTTAAGAAAGGAGAGCTTCCATATTGGTGTCTTTTTCAAAAAAAGCTGCCTTCCTTTGTTGAGAAAGGATCATGGAACAGAAGTTGCTTTCCCTTCTAGTTCTCAATTCCTTGACAGGTAAGACCTATTGGGGGGGGGGGGGTCTTACCTTACATCTGTAGTAATAGACACACTGGTGCACTTATGCACGCCCCCTTTATGGACCTCTTAGGAATGGGGTGAGGTCCACGCTAGACAGTTTAAGGTTAAAGTTTTGGACGTTTGAGGACGTAACAATGGAGTCAGGTAGAGCCTTCCAGGCATTGACCCCTCTGTGGCTGAAGTCATATTTTCTGCAATCGAGTTTGGAGTGGTTTACCTTGAGTTTGTATCTATTGTTTGCCTGTGTATTATTGAGGTTGAAGCTGAAGTAGTTGTTGGCAGATAGGACATTATAGCAGACAGTTTTGTGAACTACGCTTAGGTCAGACCTTAATCGGCGTAGTTCTAGATTGTCCAAGCCCCAAATTTCAAGCCTGGTGGCCTAAGGGATTCTATTGCGAGCGGAGGAGTGGAGGACTCTTCTCGTGAAATACCTCTGGACTCTCTCAATTGTATTAATGTCCATTATACAGTGTGGATTCCAGGCAGGTGAGCTATTGGTTTGGCAAAAGTTTCGTATGCCCTAGTTTGTAACACTAGATTGTGGAGTCCTTGGTTCTCTCTGAGCTTGGTTATTTACTTGCAGGCATTTCATTACCCAACTAGGTCATGTCTTCAGCGCTAGTAAGTCTGGGCTTTACTCCCTGTTTATATTCAGTACTGGCCTTGCCATTGTTGGAGAAAGTGTGGTTTTCTTTTTGGTAGGTCCTTGATTAGAGAGTTGTGGATCCTATTCATGAATCAGGGTTGGGTTTCGTGGTTGTTTTTCAAAAGGGGCCACAGAGAAGAGGGGGTCAAGCTATTCTCCAAAGCACCAGAGGGCAGGGACAAGAAACAATGGTTGGAAACTAATCAATAAGAGAAGCAACCTGGAATTAAGGAGAAACTTCCTAACAGTGAGGACAATGAACCAGTGGAAGAGCCTGCCTTCAGAAATCATGGGCGTTCCATCACTAGAGGGTTTTAAGAAGAGACTAGACAGTCACTTAACTGAAATGGTATATTTAGAATACTGCATTCAGTTTTGGTCACCACGATGTAGAAAAGATGTGGAGACTCTACAAAGAGTGCAGAGAAGAGCAACAAAGAGGATTAGGGGACTGGAGACTAAAACATAAAGAACTGGGTATTTCTAGTTTAATGAAAAGAAGGACCAGGGGAGACATGATAGGACTCTTCCAATATCTCAGGGGCTGCCCCAAAGAAGAGGGAGTCAAGCTATTCTCCAAAGCACCTCAGGGTAGGAAAACAAGCAATGGGTGGAAACTAATCAAGGAGAGAAGCAACTTAGAACTAAGGAGAAATTTCCTGACAGTTAAAACAATTAATCAGTGGAACAGAAGTTGCCTCAGCAAGTTGTGAATGCCCCAACACTGCAAGTCTTTAAGAAGATGTTGCATAGCCATTTGTCTGAAAAGGTATAGGATTTTTTGCCTAGGCAGGGGGTTGGACTAGAAGACCTCCAAGGTCCCTTCCAGCTCTATTTCTGTTCAGATATGAGCTGTCAAATTTCTGTTTGTTTGCTTGCTTGTCCTTAACCTGCCTCTTAAAATCTGTGTCTCCCAGGTGTTGTCTCCCAGGTTGGATTGATTCAACCGGCTTCCCAATCTGCAGTTCTTGGGAACACCATAACTCTCGCCTGCTACCTGATGATTGGCTACGAAGACTATGCCGTCTCGTGGTACCAACAGAAAGCAGGGCAGGCACCCCGCCTCGTGTTGACTCCCAGTTACTCCAGAGGTCATGGGATCCCCAGTCGTTTCTCTGGCTTCAAGTCAGACAACGCGTATTATTTAATCATCACCGATGTCCAACCAGAAGATGCAGCTACGTATTATTGTGGAGGAAGCTATGGTTTTGCATAAGATCCAACGATGCAGCCAAGCGAGGATGTGAAGACTTCGCTGTTCTCAACTGTAAGAAGAAGTGAGATGTTTACAAAACATAAGATGTTCTTAATTCTCCATTAAGAATGGGGGACTTTGGAACTTTGGGGATGGAGGTACATCTTCTGAAATGCCAAGCATCCAATTCTATTTACTTGGAAGCAAAGTTCTTTTACCAGAGACAGATGGTAGTTCTAACAAAGGTGGAATTGCATGGTCAAAATTCCACTGAGAAGATCTTTTTTGAAGCCTTCGAGACAATCGGAGCTTTGCTATCGTGATAAAACCCAACGATTTACATCGGTTTTATGGTGCATGGTTGGCTTTGCAATTTCATTGGCTTCAAACCCAGAGGTCCTCGTTCACATTTGTCATCTGAGGAGGGTCCCAACGGCGCTTTTTCAGGAGGCAACTGGGCTTCCTTTTTTTCTTCCTTTGAAGACGTTCCTCTTCTCATCCAAGAAGCTTCTTCAGCTCTGACTGGATGGTGAGGAATGGAGCTGAAGAAGCTTCTTGGATGAGAAGGGAATCGTCTTCAAATGAAAAGACTAGAAAGTCCAGTTGTTTCCTTAAAAAGCACTTTTGGGACAACCTGGATGACTGAGACTCTCCCTAGACACCTGAGAAGGTGTGATTCAGGTATGGTTCGGAATAAAAGTGCCATGGCTCCCTGAATGTCACGAATGTGAGTTATTGAGTACATTGTAAAATAAGAATTCCTCTTTTAAAAAATAAAATACTGTCCATATTGTGCTAACATTTTGTGCTCGTTTGATCTTTAGACACAAGAGGGAGTTCTTGGCTCATTTTGCTATACTGTGTAAAATGCCATAGCTTAACTACTCTACATCCTCTCCTCCACAGAACTATTTTTTAAAAAATAATCTCCAATCTATTATGTCCTTGGTTTGCATATGACTCATATATGGGAAAACCCTCTCCATGCACAATCATTCTCATTGCTCCTTTCTGCACTCTTTCCAGAGTCTAAACATCTTTTTTTAAATAATATGATGGCCAAAACTGGATGCAATACCCCCAGTCTGGACTTACTCAGGCTTCGTAAAGCGGTAGTAGCACTTCACCTGATCTTGATTCTATCCCTCTATTAATGCAACCTGGCACGCTAAGCCTATATTTTAAGGGGAAGTTCTAAAGCCAAAGAGTAACCAGAAAATTTGCATAAGCCACTTAAAAGAGGTGAGGCTCCTAACCCACCCTCAGACATCCATGAATCTTGATTCGACTAGTCCAACATGTTTTGGAACGTGCTTCTCCTCCTCTATTGCTGCTCAGGTAAGGGGCAAAGTTGATAGTCTACAATCTAAATTAGACAAGGAATGTTCTTTCTCTTCTGATGAAATTGGCTGTCGCTGCTCCGTTTGGGTGAATTATCTGAACCCTCTCCTCTCTGTCTTCCTTTTTATTTTATTTTTTATTTTAAAAGCTTTCTTTTCTTTTTCCATTTTTAAAACATATAATCACATGTCTACTATTACAGAGCCAACATTGTCTTGTATTATTAAATGTTTACATCAATTCAACATCAACTCCCCAAAACCAATTATTGGCTCTTCTGCTCTCCATACGCCATATTTATACCTTATCCATCGCTTTCTTCTCCTTCTCTTCTCCTCCTCCTCCCTCCCTCCTTTCTTCCCTCTGTCACCCTTCCCTTCTCTACTTCCCTTTCCTCTCTCCTTCTCCTCTCTCCCCTTTCCACTCCTTTCTCTCCTCCTCTTCCCCCCTGCCCTCTTTCCTATCCCTCTCTTCCCTTACCTCTCTCCTTCTCTTTTTTCCTCTCTCCACTTCTTTTTCTCCTCCTCTTCCCCCTGTCCTCTCTACTCTCTTCACTCCTTTTTCTCCTCCTCTTCCCCCCTGCCCTCTCTCCCATCCTTCTCTTCTTCCCTTACCTCTCTCCTCCTCCTCTCTACTCTTTCCACTCCTCCTTTCTCTCCTCCTCTTCCCCCCTTGTCCTCTCCTATCCCTCTCTTCTTCCCTTACCTCTTTCCTCTCTCCACTTCTCCTTTCTCTCCTCCTCTTCCCCCTGTCCTCTCTCCTATCCCTCTCTTCTTCCCTTTACCTCTCTCCTCTCTCCACTCCTTCTTTTTCTCCTCCTCTTCCCCCTGTCCTCTCTACTCTCTTCACTCCTTCTTTCTCTCCTTCTCTTCCCCCCTGCCCTCTCTCCCATCCTTCTCTTCTTCCCTTACCTCTCTCCTCCTCCTCTCTACTCTTTCCACTCCTCCTTTCTCTCCTCCTCTTCCCCCCTTGTCCTCTCCTATCCCTCTCTTCTTCCCTTACCTCTTTCCTCTCTCTACTTCTCCTTTCTCTCCTTCTCTTCCCCCCCCCCCTTGCCCTCTCTCCTATCCCTCTCTTCTTCCCTTCCCTCTCTCTTCTACTTCCCACTCTCCATCTCCTTTACTTGGTGTATTTCAGCCTCTGAGCGAACTCCATTTTTATGTTGATGGTATTTATAATTCCTTTTCGATATACATATTTAATTTTGACATATATCTTCCTTCTTCTTTTTTTTAAAAAAAAAGAGAGAACAAAAAAGTATACATCTATAGCCGCTGTACATTTTTGTCTTCCTTTCTAGATGTCCTCAGCCAGGGTCTCTTAACTCAGCCTCTGAAACTTTCTGTACCTCATGGAGGTGAGGCGCGATTGCTTTGCACCCTCAGCAGCGGCTTGGAGAACCACAACGTGGGCTGGTATCAAGATAAGACAGGCCAAGGCGTTCGGTTCCTCTATTTTGGGGATAACAAACGAGGGGAAGGGATCCCAGTTCGGTTTTCGGGCTCCAGAACTGGCAACAAGAGTTACCTGACCATCGCTCAGGTCCAGGCACAGGATGAGGCTACCTATTACTGTAGCGTGTACTATGGTGCAGGGAGTAGTTTTCAAAAGCCACAGCAGTACAGACGCCAGGCGAGTGGGGGCAAAAACATCTGCTGAAGAGCAGAAGAAGATCTCCTCCCACGCCTCCCAGCCTTGTCAATGTGTCAGTGACACATTGCCAAAAAGAAATGAGGCAGAGAATCCCCCCCACCCCAAAAAGCAGGCTTGGAGACATCCTTCAAGAAGAGACGAGAGAAGGTGTTCAGTAGAATAGCTTCCGTTGTTTTGTTCGGAAGAACAACACAAAAGGTTGTCTTTGCTGGTGTTGGATCATCCTTATTTGCTCTGTAACTGGCCCACACCATGTGTTGGGAAGACCCTAACTCGGTCAGCACCTGGAGCAAGAGAGAGATGGTCTCACCACTAAACAGACCCGGCTGTGTTCAAAACTCTATTCTAAAGTGAAGCTGTGACAATTCTGAGGCAGGAAAGCTTTGATATTTCAGGTTTAAAAGTGGAGTTGAGTTGAATTGAGTTGAGTTGAGTTGAGTAGAGTAGAGTTGAGTAGAATGAGTAGAATAGAGTAGAAAATAGAGTAGAATAGAAAATAGAATTTTATACAATTTTATAGAAGTATAGAATAGGGAGGGAGCACACTGCTTCCCTTTTGCCTTTCAGCTCCACTCTAGGAGCCTTCCAGGCAGGAAACCATTTTTGTGTTGCATTTGTGCTGATAAATAAATGGAGACTAGTATAGATCTATTTCAAGCTATTTAGCTCTCATCAGCTCCCCTTACTGGGATTTGAATCTGGGATGCTCCCTCCCATATTTGGGCATGCCAGGTGCTTTGACATAACACTTAATCATTTCCTTGGCTCAGCTGATAAGGGAGGAGAGCTTGCGGCTTAGAGGTTAATATAATTGCCTAACATGTAAAAACAGCCCAGGTTCGAATCCCAGTAAGGGTATGGCTAGCTGATGAGAGCTAAATAGCTTGAAATAGATCTATACTAGTCTCCCTTCATTTAATTATCAGCAAAATATCTCTCTCTCTCTCTCTCTCTCTCTCTCTGTTTGTGTGTGTGTGTGTACATACATACATACATACATATATATGGCACAATACATACATACATATATGTGTGTGTATTACATTTCTGCTGATAAATAAATAAAGGGAGATTAGTATAGATCTATTTCAAGCTATTTAGCTCTCATCAGCTAGCCATACCCTTACTGGGATTCGAACCTGGGCTGTTTTTACATGTTAGGCAGTTGTAATTGCCATTAGGCCACAGGTTCTCCTTCTTTTTTTTGAGGTGACCTTGCTGCTCTCTTAGCTTGGTTATTTTCTTGCAGACGTATCATGACTCATACTAGGTAACTTCATCAGTGCTAGAGGTCTACATTGCAATCTGTTTTCCCTTTCATTACTCAAGGTATCACTTCACACGATATACTGACTCAGCCTGTCTCCCAGTCTGGAGCTGCAGGAGAGACAGTTAAACTCCTCTGCGCCATCAGCAGCAATCCAGGCGACATTTACTGGGTGCAACAGAGACCTGGAGCAATCCCCAGCTTTGTGCACTGCGATAAGTGCAGTTTCAGGGGACCAGGGATCCCCGACCGATTCACGGGAAGCCGATCGGGCAACAACGGCTACTTAACCATCACCAACCTTCACGTTGAAGACGAGGCTGATTATTACTGTTACATGTGGCACAATGGAGGGGACCACAGTGAGACCCTCTCATGGGGAAGTGAGACAACAATTGTCTTCCTCCACCGAGCAGGGAGTTGCTCAGAGGTTGTGCTGCTGGTCACGGCATTCGACAGCAGAGGGTGTACCAGCATGAAATGTGAGGTCTTGTTTAGGGAAGAATGTGGCAGAACTTTTGAGGGTATTCCAAGAACTGCAAGAGATCGTTTCCTATCTCTTTGGTCACCACGATGCAGAAAAGATGTGGAGACTCTAGAAAGATTGCGGAGAAAAGCAACCAAGAGGATTAGGGGGACTGGAGGCTAAAACATACGAAGAACGGTTTCAGGAACTGGGTAGGTCTAGTCTGATTAAAAGGAGGACTAGGGGAGACACGATAGCAATGTTCTGATAACTCAGGGGCTGCCACAAGGAAGAGGGAGTCAAGCTATTATTCCTCTTGATGAGAAGAGTGTGTGCCTTTGAAGGTAGTCATATCAATTTTTTTTATCTGGTAGAACCGCCCTACCCCTCAAATCCCCACCCCAACTTTCTTCTATATGCCTTTCACATAAATGTCCCACATTATGGCAGAAAACTCCAATACTTCTTAACAACAACTACTACTACTTTTACTCCTACTCCTATTCTTTCTCCTCCTTCTCCTTCTTCTAATTCTAATTCTTCTTCTCCTCCTCACCCTCCTCCTCCTCCCTCCTTCTCCTTCTCCTTCTCCTCCTCCTTCTTCTTCTAATTCCCCTCCTCTTCCTCCTCCTTCTCCTCCTCCTCCTTCAACAGGGCCTTTATGCAAATGTCTTCTCCACACCTTGGTCGAAAAGATTAGTTAGTCTAATAAGGGGGTGGCGCATCAATTCAAGGAAGACCAATCAGATCATTTATACCTGCATGGATCTTTCTTCAATTCTAGAAGAACTTAAGTACGAAGGTAGAAAGGGGATCTGGAAAGGGAGACCTGTTGAAGGAAATCACCATGGCCTGGACTCTGGTTTTCCTTTCCCTTCTTACTTATTTCTCATGTAAGTATGTGGAGAACCTCTTCTTCAACTCACAAATAAAATATCTCTGAGATAACATCCAATCTTCTTCAACTGTCCAATAAACACTCTCTAGTTTGTGCAATATAAAACCCTATATGGTCCATCCAAAGGATGTTTCTGGACATCCCCACATAATAGAACAAATCCTCATTATTTTCTCTTTTTCGCCCCTCTTTGTAAAGGTGCCACTTCACAGTCCACCTTGACGCAGCCTGCCTCCCAGTCTGGGTCTCTAGGAGGGACGATTAAACTCTCCTGTGCCATCAGCAGCAGTCCAAATACCATCCACTGGCTTCAGCAGAGATCTGGGGAAGTCCCTCGCGTTGTGCACTGTGATGGCTGCAGCAGCAGGGGGCCAGGGATCCAAGACCGATTCACAGGATCCCGATCGGATAACAACGGCTACTTAACCATCACCAACCTTCAGGCTGAAGATGAGGCTCATTATCACTGTTACATGTGGCATAGCAGTGGTTCAGAGTTTCACAGTGAGACAATCTAATGGGGAACGGGGACAAAAAACCTTCCTTCACACTCACAGGAAATCAAAAGTGGGCTGCTGGGATTTGCAGGAGTTCGGGAGAATTTCTACCTAAGATTCTGTGTAGTTCAGAGAACTCCCCAAATCCCACTCCTGGCTGGCCTCGCCCGCCCCTCTCAGGAGCCTCCACCTGGCCCGTTTTGGATTCAGGTAAGCGCAGACATGCAAGGAGGCTTGGGGAGGTCAAAAAAGGGGCCTACAGGAAGTTTAGGAAGTCTGGATTCTATTCCATCCAGCTTCCTACCAAGGTAGGGAAGAGAAAGGAAATCTCCTGGAATCCGAGGGTATTTTTCCTTTCGCTGATCCAAGTGATTGGTCTCTCGATCTTTCATTAAATAATGTTTCCTTCACTCCTTTTGGCCAATGAGGATATTTGCATGAGCTTCAGAGAGGCAGCTGAACATAAACCTCCCTTGAGGAAGTTCTTCATGCATCACAACCCAAACTTTGACACTCTACTGTGTTACAAGAGAAGTCTCCTTAGCATTGGATCCATCTAGGAATGATTTTGAAGTCTGATATTCCAGTTCTAGGTAGAAGACAAAAGAGTTCCAATCATGGTGCATCACCAAAGCCATAGAAAGATGATTTAGCTTCTTCCCCTATATTTCTACCATTCATGATTGCATAATGTTCTCTAGACCTCCAGGTGACCCACCTCAACTAAGTGTGAAGGATATTAAAGAACCAGATTTGCTCTCAGAGGGAAAGCATCAGAGCTGAGCCCAAACTTGGGAGACCGTGTTTACCTATCCACCTGTTACTTGCAGTTACTTCAACCCTACTTAAAAAACCCTACATTTGTGGGGGCTTTCCCCATTATAAGAGGTTTCCTTCACTCCTTTCGGCCAATGAGGCGCCTGGATATTTGCATGAGCTTCTGGTACAGAGCTTAAGATACAATCAGGAAGTGAGGGCCCAACAAAGCTTTGGATCGCAAGGAAGTTGAACCTTCCACCCCTTCGTTTTCTCCACCATGATGTGGACTCTGCTGCTACTTTTTTTCTTTTACTCTCCAGGTGAACTCAAACACCCACTGTGGCTGTTTTCTTATTCTGTGCAATCCTGCTTGCTTCATTTTTCCCATCTCTGAAAGTGTCATAATGTTGATATTCTTCCTCCAGGTATCACGGTCAAGTACAACTATATTCAGGAACCTGCCTTCTCTGCTTCTCTTGGACAACCAGCAACTCTCTCCTGCAACATCAGCAGTGGCTACATTTTTAGTTACTTCTCATGGTACCAGCAAAAGGGAGGGGAAAGACCCAGATTTCTCCTATACTATAATACAACCTCTAGGGAGACAACATTTGGCCCAGGGGCTTCTGGTCATTTCTCTGCCTCTACAAACACCCCCAAGAATACTGCTTTCTTGACCATCAAGAAAGTGCAGGGAAAAGATGAAGGAGACTATTATTGTGGTGATGCAAGACACAGTGAAGAACCTCAGAGAAAAGACTGAACATAAACCTCCCTGGAGGAAGTTCTTCATGCATCACAACCCAACCTTTGACGCTCTACTGTGTTACAAGAGAAGTCCCCTTAGCATTGCATCAACCTGAGAATGACTTTGAAGTCTGATTTTCCCCTTCTAGGTGAAAAACAAGAGAATTCCAATCATGAAATCACAAGTTCACAACTCAAACTTCAACACTCTATTGAGTTAAAAGAGAAGTCTCTTAAGCATTGGATCCATCTAGGAATGCCTTGACTTTACTTTGTCATTATTGTACGTAAATACAGTTTACACATACAACCAAATTCATATAACACCCAGAGACCAGGCCCAACACATATAACAATCCCCAAACACACACACCCTCATATTATCCACAATTACAACAAAACAGTTTCAACAAGAACACCTTCCGTTGCCCTTCTGTTGCAAGGCAAATGTGGTGTCCAACCCATCAGATACAATTGGTCCAATTGAGGTCCCACATTATGACCGAAAAACTGAATAAAGGCATTTTCTTAAGACTTCTATACAAACGTCCCCTACATTAATTGACCACTCTACTTTGACCAGATTGGCTAGTCTTTGAAGAGGGTGGGTCATAAAAATCAAAGAAAGCCAATCAGGTTGCCCTATATTTGCATGCACCTTTCTTCCATTCTAGGAGGACTTAAGTAAGAAGGTAGAAGGATCCCCAGGTAGATATTCTTTGGTTTTGGAAAGGGAGACATTTTGAAGGAAAGCATCATGGCCTGGACTCTGGTTTTCCTTTCCCTCCTTACTTATTTCTCATGTAAGTATGTGGAGAACCTCTTCTTCAACTCGCAAATACAAAATCTCTTAAGATAACATCCAATGTGGTCCATCCAAAGGATGGTCCTGGGTTTTTTGGAGGCCCACGTGGTATAATCAGTCTTCATTAATTCCTCTTTTTCCTCCTGCTTGGCCAAGGCGTTACTTCACAGCCCACCTTGACTCAGCCTGCCTCCCAGTCTGGATCTCCAGGAGGGACAGTTAAACTCTCCTGTGCCATCAGCAGCAATCCAAACTATATTTACTGGCTTCAGCAGAAATCTGGAGAAGCTCCTCGCTTTGTGCACTGTGATGGCTGCAGCAGAGGACCAGGGATCCCCGACCGATTCACGGGAAGCCGATCTGGCAACAACGGCTACTTAACCATCACCAACCTTCAGGCTGAAGACGAGGCTGATTATCACTGTTACATGTTTTATAGCAATACGTTCCACAGTCAGACAACCTAATGGGGAACTGAGACAAAAACCTTCTGTTGTGGTCCACCAGCGGCCACCAGAGCTGGCAGCAGAGTCGGACAGTGAGGAGGGTTGGGGAGGAAGATGGGCCACTCCTGGAGTCTTTGGAAGGCTCTGAGGAGGGCTCTGTGTCAGAGGCAGAGAGGGGGACTGGGCCGTCCGACAGTTATCAGCTGCCTTCAGAATCAGACATCAGTGAGTGAGATGAACAGCTGGAGCCTGTTCCCAGTGTGCGCATGCACAGAGCTGCCAGATGAAGGGAGCAGTTAAGGAACAGGGGTCGATTTGGAAGTATGGCCACAGGTGGAGGATGAATGGCCCCTCCCATCAGGAATAAAAGAGGAGCGAAAGGGGAGTGGAGTTTGCAGGAGACAATTCGTTCTTTCATTCGTTTCAGGAGTGTGAATATCTGTCCGTGAATCTCTGAGACTCTGTGCCAAGTCCTTCCTTGCACAGTTCCTCCTTTGGAAAATATTTACATGGCACCTTTCCAAGCTAGTCACGTGATGAAGAGAAATAAATAAAAGGCGAGAATGTGACCTTCTTATCGTAAAAACACAATTACAGCAGAAAAAGCCAACAAAGACACATTATTATTTTTAAAATATTTTCATTGTACGATTTAAAAATAAGCCCTCCACTGAAAATAAGACCTCCTTGAAAGATATTGCAACACAGGAGCAGCCATGAGGTGACCACGCACGACACCTCCTGCACCTCAAAAATAATAAGACCTCCCCAAAAATAAGGCCAAGTGCTGACATTGTTTCCTGGCATTGACGCTGAGTGGTACCATTAATGTCAAACTGACCTGGATTTGAATTTCCCCATCAACATTATAGCCTTGTTCCCCCCCTCTCCCCGCCCCAAATGAACTCTTTGCATCATCTCTTATCTTAATGCCTACAGATGTGCTGCTGGGGTTATGAAATGCGTAAATATGGAGTCACTCTGCCTCAGTGGTGGGTTTCTACAGGCTCGCACCTACTTGTGAGAGCCGGTTGGTGAAATTTAGAGAACCGGTGAGAGGGGGTTCCACCGGCGTACCTGGAAGTAAATCTGGCCTGCCGCTGCCAGTGACCCAACAGGAAGGAAAGGAAAGGAAAGGAAAGGGAAGGAAGGAAGGAAGAAAGAAAGAAAGAAAGAAAGAAAGAAAGAAAGAAAGAAAGAAAGAAAGAAAGAAAGAAAGAAAGAAAGAAAGAAAGAAAGAAAGAATCATCACAATTGAGTCCAAAATTTTGGTTGCTAAGCAAGAGCGTTGTTAAATGAGTTTCACCACATTTTAAAAGGTGGCCACTCCCACCCTGTCACATGACTGCCAAGCCACACCCACAAAATAGGCCACACCTACAGAGTAGGTTCTAAAAAATTTGAAACCCACCCCTGCTCTGACTCTTTTCTTTTTGCAAGAAGGACCCCATTTCTCTCAGAGGGAAAGAGGAAACCTTGGACGAATCTGGGACTGGGGCCACCCTTCTCTGAAATGTATTTTGGATGAAAGAACAGGCCCCCCATTTATGGCCACGGGACTCAACAGCCGGAGGCACCACCCTTCTAGATATGCATCCAGCTAAACATCTGCCACGACTGAATCTCTCCTCTGTGCAACCGACTGAGCAATTATACCAGCTGCAAAATACCTCATGCAGATCTCAAGGAAGGAAAGAGAATTAGATCGCATGAAGAGTTTGTAACATCCGAGGTGGAGTCTAGAGGAAGTAAACAAAAGGAGAGAATGGGAGGCTTTCTACGTACAATCAAAACACAATTACACAATTGCAACGAAGGCACCATTCACTGCCTTTTTGTTTTGGATAAGGTGACCAGACGTCCTGCTTTTGGCGGGACAGTCCCGATTTGTAACAATTTGTCCCGCGTCCCGCAGCATTTTTAAAAAGTCCCGATTTTTGGAAAGAATGCACGACAAGCTAGGGAACGGCGAGAGAACGGTAAGGGAATATACCAGAGGTGGGTGGGTGGGGGCTTCGCACGGCTAGCGGCTGCATCTCCTGCCGCCGATAGCCATGTGAGAAAGGTGCGAGCAACTTCACAGCCGGGCCCTTTAAATTTCATGTGGCTGAGGAGGGGGCGGTGGGAAACGCCACTGCATGAAATTTAAAGGGCCCAGCTGTGAAGCTGCCAGGGCCTTTCACAAGTGGCGCAGGGGGGACAGGGGGGCTTCGCGCAGCTAGCGGCAGCGTCCCTGCCTCTCCCACCAACGATTGCCGTGTGTGAAAGCGCACCGACAGCTTCACAGCCGGGCCCTTTAAATTTTGTGCGGCGGCGGCCAGCAACATCTCCCTCCTCTGCCCCCTGTCAATGGTGTCCCGCTTTACCAATTTTAAAACAAAGGAACTGTCTTTGGTCTGAGAGGGAAGAAACTGGAAGAAATTGGAAGCTCGGGCACTTTGCTCTCAAACGTATTTGGAAGGTTAGAAAGTGTCGCCCAGTTATGGCGACAAGACTTGACAGCCCAGGGTGCCGCTGTCCTAGAAATGCACCCAACCCAACATCTAACACCCCTCCTGAAACTCTCCCCTGTGCAACAGCCTGTGCCTGCAGAATTTTACAGCTGGTGAACCAAATCTGCAGAATTGCAGATGTCAAGAAAGGGAAAAGGACCAGATTTCATGAACCTGCCTTGGGAAGGCCACACTTGGAATACGGCATCCAGTTTTGGTCACCATGATGTAGAAAAGATGTGGAGACTCTAGAAAGAGTTCAGAGAAGGGCAACAAAGAGGATTAGGGGACTGGATGCTAAAACCTAGAATGGTTGCAGGAACTGGGTAGGTCTAGTTTGATGAAAAGAAGGACTAGGGGAGACATGATAGCAGCCTTCCAGTATCTCAGGGGTTGCCCCAAAGAAGAGGGAGTCAAGCTATTCTCCAAAGCACCTGAGGGCAGGACAAGAAGCAACGGATGGAGAGATTCAACCTAGAAATAAGGAGGAATTTTCTGACTGTGAGAACAATCCACCCATGGAGCAGAAGGTGCCTTCAGAAGTTGTGGGAACATCATGGGAAGCTTTCAAGAAGAGACTGGACTGCCATCTGTCAGAAATAGTGTAGGGTCTCCTACTTGGGTGGGGGGTTGGACTAGATGACCTACAAGGTCCCTTCCAACTCTGCTAATCTGAATCTATCTAAGAAGATCAAAGGCCTGGAGACTAAAACCTAGAATGGTTGCAGGAACTGGTTATGTCTAGTTTTATGAAAAGAAGGACTAGGGGAGACATGATAGCACCCTTCCAATATCTCAGGGGCTGCCCCAAAGAAGAGGAAGTCAAGCTATTCTCCAAAGCATCTGAAGGCAGGACAAGAAGCAATGGGTGAAAACACATGAAATAGTCGCACTGCTTTATAATGCCTTGATGGGACAACATTTGGAATGCTTCATCCAATTTTAGTTGCCACGATATTAAATATATATATATATTGAGACTCTAGAAAGAGTGCAGAGAAGAGCAAGAAAGATGATGATGGGACTGGCAGATCAAACATACGAAGAACGGTTGCAGGAACTGGGTAGGTCTAGTTTAATGAAAAGAAGGACCAGGGGAGACATGACAGCAGCTTTCCAATATCTCAGGGGTTGCCCCAAAGAAGAGGAAGTCAAGCTATTCTCCAAAGCGCCTCAGGGTAGGACAAGAAGGGTGGAAACGAATCAAGGAGAAAAGCAAGTTAGAACTAAGGAGACATTTTCTGACAGAAAATGATAGAAAGCCGAAATGAAGGCATCTTCTTAAGCATTCTTTTTAGGCAAATGTCTTCTCCACTCATTGGTCAAAATCAGTTCAATAGAAACCCATCAATGTATTTATATCTGCATGGACTTTTCTTCCATTTTAGGAGGACTTAAGTAAGAAGGTAGAAAGATCCCCAGGTAGATATTCTTTGGTTTTAGGAAGGGAGACCTTTTGAAGGAAAGCACCATGGCCTGGACTCTGGTTTTCCTTTCCCTCCTCACTTATTTCTCATGTAAGTATGTGGAGAACTTCTTCTTAAACTATCCAATAAGCACTCTCTAGTTTGTGCAATATAAAATCTAATTTGGTGCATCCAAGGATGGACCAAGGATGGTTCTGGGATTTTTGGAGGCCCACATAATATAACAAATCTACATTACTTCCCCTTTTTTTCCCTCACTTCGTAAAGGTGTCACTTCACAGTCCATCTTGACTCAGCCTGCCTCCCAGTCTGGATCTCCAGGAGGGACGATTAAACTCTCCTGCGCCATCAGCAGCAGTCCAACTACCGTTGGTTGGATTCAACAGAAATCTGGAAAAGCCCCTCAGTTTGTGCACTGCGATGGCTGCAGCAGCAGAGGACCAGGGATCCCGGACCGATTCACGGGATCCCGATCTGGCAACAATGGCTACTTAGACATCACCAACCTTCAGGATGAAGATGAGGCTGATTATTACTGTTACATGTGGCATGGCAGTCGTTCAGAGTTCCACAGTGATACAAACTGATGAGGAACTGAGACAAAAACCTTCTTCCTTCACAGAGCAAAGAGTTGCTCAAAGGATAGGCTTCCTGGGTTGAATTAATATGCCTTGAAAGGTGTTACTACCAGGCAGAATGTCAACTCATAAAGTTGCCCTGGTGAAGAAAGGGAGGGGAACGCATTCCACATATACTTCCAGCTACAGTCAGATCACAGATTACTACAGCAAGCTTGGGAAGGGTGCACCTCATTGGAGAATGTGATTTATGACACTGACTGAGGGGAGACAAAAACCTTCTTCCTTCGCAGAGCAAAGAGAGCTGTTCTATGGTTGTGTGATGCTGCTAACTGTCTCTTCCAGGTTGTGATCGAGCCAGAGATCCATATTCCAGAAGAAGAATCCAACTCAAACTCATAAACAGAAGAATTCTCTCTTTTGATCACAAAAGGATAAAATGATGGATGTAAAGAAATGATAATATATGCCCATAGGCATCAAACACCTCACTCATTTACTTATCCATTGGTTTCATTCCCTACGTTGACATTTTGCAGTTTAATTAAAAAGGTCTAAGATGAATGTTCCTCTTGCAGATCTAAGGCAGGTTCTCCTCATCCTTCCCTTCCCTCTTCTTGACTGCACCTACAAAAAAACTCCCCCAAAATGGGCCAAGTTGGTTTCTCAGAAGGTCTGTTGGTTTGCAAATGATGTGCTTGGTTAATAGAGGAATAGAACTTCGTCCCCTGAATTTAGCATCCTGGAAATCATCAAAACAGAGACCTTCTTCTTGGAGATCTTCAGAGGTGACATGCTGGAGATAATCAAAGACAAAACCAGCTCCTGTCTCCTGGGGAACATTGTGTTAAATCTAATTGGCAACAGAAGGCCACAAAAGCGAGAGAGTCTTCCCATTGGCATTCAGTGATATCTGGAATTGTTAGAGATTTCCAGGCGATGGGGAGAAGTAAGCAAAATAAGAGAATGGGGACCCTTTTTACAATCAAAACACATTTACAGCAGAACAAGGTCAAGAAAGATATTTTCAGCTGATATTTTCAGGGGAAATGGAGTGTCTAAAGAAGTTTGATAGAACTTGTCCTGGTCAAGTCTCACATTATGACAACAAGGTTAAATAAAGTCATCTTTTATGTAAATGTCTTCTCCACTCATTGGTCAAAAGCAACTCAAGGAAGGCCAATCAATGCAGTCATATTTGCATGGGCCTTTCTTCAATTCTAAGAGGACTTAAGTAAGAAGGTAGAAGGATCTCCAGGTAGATATTCTCTGGTTTTTGGAAAGGGAGACCTTTTGAAGGAAAACGCCATGGCCTGGACACTGGTTTTCCTTTCCCTCCTTACTTATTTCTCATGTAAGTATGTGGAGAACCTCTTCTTCAACTGTCCAATAAACACTCTCTAGTTTGCGCAATGCAAAATCCAATTTGGTCCATCCATATAATGGATTTTTGGAGCCCCACATAATGTTACAGGTCTTTATTATTTCCTCTTTCACCCCACTTTGTAAAGGTGTCATTTCACAGCCCACCTTGACTCAGCCTGCCTCCCAGTCTGGATTTCCAGGAGGGACAATTAAACTCTCCTGTGCCACCAGCAGCAATCCAACTCCCATTGGCTGGATTCAGCAGAGATCTGGAGAATCCCCTCGCTTTGTGCACTGTGACGGCTGCAGCCGGGGACCAGGGATCCCAGACCGATTCACGGGAACCCGATCTGGCAACAACGGCTACTTAACCATCACCAACCTTCAGGCTGAAGACGAGGCCGATTATCACTGCCACATGTTTTATAGCCACACGTTCCACAGTGAGACAATCGAATGGGGAACTGAGACAAAAATTGTCTTCTTTTCAAGAGCAGAGAGCTACTCAAAGATTTGCCACGAGGGAAATTTTATCTTCCCGGCAATCTGATAGAATGTCTCCTAACTTCTGTTCATACCTTTAAGTTTGAAGAGCCTCCACAAGCCATGAAAGGAACGTTGTGTGGCTGGCAGAGTCAACTTCTTTTACTGGGTTTCCCCAAAAATAAGACAGGGTCTTATTTTCTTTTGACCCTCCCCCCCTGAAATAAGCCCTTGGCCTTATTTTCGGGGAGGTCTTATTATTTTTGAGGTGCAGGAGGCAGCGAGCATGGTCACCTCATGGCTGCTGCGGTCTTGCAATATTTTCTGTGAGGGCTTATTTTGGGCTTATTTTAGAACATGGGCTCAAAAACCCAACTGGACATTATCCAGGGAGGTCTTATTTTCAGGGAAACAGGGTACTTATTGATCTATTCACAGAGGTTCTATGCGTATTGTGGGTGCAAAGTTGCTCTCTTGGAGTTTCAATAAATACTGTTTTCTCCACTCCTTCTGGCCAATGAGGCACGTAGATATTTGCATGCGCTTTCAGTACAGAGCTTAAAAGAGAATCGGGAAGTGAGAGCCATTAAAATCCTTGGCTTTGGATTGGGACTAAGTTGGACTTTGCTTCCCATTGTATTTTCCATCATGGTCTGGACTCTGCTGCTATACCTCTTGTCTTACTCTCCAGGTGAAATCAAACCCTTGGCTGCTTTCTCCCCCTTTGTGCAATCCTGTTTGCTTTCGTTTCCCATCTTGGAAGGGTTTTCAGTGTTGATTTTTCTCCTTTCAGGTGCAATGTCTCAATTCACCCTGACTCAGGAACCTGCCCTCTCGGCATCTCTTAGAGACCCAGTAAAACTCTCCTGCAATGTTAGCAGTGGATATCATTTCGGTAGTTTCCACTGGTACCAGCAAAAGGGAGGAGAAAGGCCCAGTTTTCTCCTATATTATAATACAACCTCCAGAGAGACAAAATTTGGCCCTGGATCTTCTGGTCATTTCTCTGCCTCTACAAACACTCCCAAGGAAATTGCTTTCTTGACCATCAGCAGCGTGCAAGGAAAGGATGAAGGGGATTATTATTGTGTTGCTGGGAGGCACAATGAGACAAGTCAACGAGAAGCTTGATCATAAACCTCCCATGAGCTAAGGTCTGCCATGCATCACCACCCACACTTCAGCACTCTGCTTTCTTAAAGAGGTCTCCTTAGCCTTGTGTCAGTCATGCCAAGCAAGGACTCTGAACTCAGTCATTCCCATTCCAAGGGAAGAGAGTTCCAATCGTGGATCATCACCAAAGTCACAGGAAAGTGAGGCGCTTTCCTCTCCTAATGTTCTACCATGCCTGATCGCATGATCTTCTCTCAGCATCAAGACGACTCAATTCAACCAAGGATGAAGGGACAACAAAGGAACTGGCTTTGCTCTGAGAGGAAGTGAAGGAAGCTTGGAGAAATTTGAGGCTAGGAGACCTTGCTGTGAAACCTATTTGGAAGAGAAGAAAGTGTCACCCAATTATGGTCACAGGACTTGACAGCAGAGGGTGCCACCCTCCCAGAAGTGCACCCAACCCAACATCTGCCATCCTTCCTGAAACTCTGCCCTGTGCAACAGACTGAGCAATTCCACCAGCTGCAAAATACTACCTCATGAGAGAATTGCAGATGTCAAGAAAAGAAGACGAGTGAGATTTAATAATCTGTTTGTGATATCGGAGGTGTTGTGTGAAGGAGGATGTGGGACAACTCTGGAGAGTTTTTTTCTGTCCAGATACTCTTTTGAGGGAGATTCCCATGTTGTTGCACTTTCCCATTACATTCCTACACATTTGCAATGAATCAGGTTCATTTACACAATTTATCCTTCTTCTCTGGAGCCTATTGGGCCGAAATATGTTAGGAGATGGAGGTTTCACCCCAAGATCCATCACAAAGTCTAGCAGGGTTTGTTGGTTTGCACATGATATGCTGTGTTAATAGCAGAATAGAACTTCATCCCCTAATGCCTTGGGAAGGCCACACTTGGAATACGCCGTCCAGTTTTGGTTGCCACGATGTAGAAAAGATGTGGAGAAAGAGTGCAGAGAAGAGCAACAAAGATGATTAGGGGACTGGAGACTAAAACATATGAAGAACGGTTGCAGGAGCTGGGTATGTCTAGTTTGATGAAGAGAAGGACCAGGGGAGACATGATAGCAGTCTTCCGATATCTCAGGGGTTGCTACAAAGAAATGGGAGTCAAACTATTCTCCAAAGCACCTGAGGGCAGAACAAGAAGCAATGGGTGGAAACTAATCAAGGAGAGAAGCAACTTAGAACTGAAGAGAAATTTCCTTACAGTCAGAACAATTAATCAGTGGAACAACTTGCCTCCAGAAGTTGTGAATGACCCAACACTGCAAGTCTTTAAGAAGATGTTGGATAGCCATTTGTCTGAAACGATATAGGGCTTCCTGCCTAGGCAGGGAGTTGGACTAGATGACCTCCAAGGTCCCTTCCAATTCTGCTATTGTATTGTGTTGTATTGAATTTAGCATCCTGAAAATCATTAAACCCAGAGCTTCTTCTTGGAGAACGTCAGAGGTGACATGCTGGAGATAATCAAAGGCTAACCAATTCTTCTTCTGGGGAATGTTGCATTGAATCTAATTGGAAATAGAAGGACACAAAAGTGAGAGAATCTTCCCATGGGCATTCCACAATACCTGGAATTGTTAGAGATTGCCAGGTGATGGAGACAAGTAAATAAAAGAAGGGAATAAGACGTTTAATTCATTTTTATCCATCGTATTTGTTTTATGTATATATTTTTATAGTATTTTAATTTTTCCCTGTGCACCGCTCCGAGTCCCCGTGGGGAGAGGATGCGGTTATATAAATAAAAATTTGATTGATTGATTGATTTCTTTTTACAATCAAAACACAATTGCAGCAGAGCAATGTCGTTTCATTAAGTACTGTTTCCTTCACCCCTTCTGGCCAATGAGGCACGTAGATATTTGCATGCGCTTTCAGCACGGAGCTTAAGAGAGAATTGGGACGTGAGAGCCATTAAAATCCTTGGCTTTGGATTGGGACTAAGTTGGTCTTTGCTCACCTTCATTCCCGCCATCATGGTCTGGACTCTACTGCTATTCCTCTTCTCTTACTCTCTAGGTGAAACCAAAGACCCACCTTGGCTGTTTCCCCCCGCTTTGTGCAATCCTGTTTGCTTCCGTTTCCCATCTTGGAAAGGTTTTCAATGTTGTTGTTTTCTCATTTCAGGAGCAATCTCTAAATACACCCTGAGTCAGGAACCCTACATTTCTGCAACTCCTGGACAACCAGCAACGCTCTCCTGCAATATTAGCAGTGGATATTATTTTGATCGCTTCGAGTGGTACCAGCAAAAGGGAGGAGAAAGGCCCAGCTTTCTCCTATATTATAATACAACCTCCAGAGAGACAAAATTTGGCCCGGGATCTTCTGGTCATTTCTCTGCCTCTACAAACACTCCCAAGGAAATTGCTTTCTTAACCATCGACAATGCGCAGGCAAAGGATGAAGGGGACTATTACTGTTATGTTGGGTAACACAGTGAGGAACATCAAAGAGGAACTTAATCAAAAACATCCTCTGACTTCAAGGCCTCCACACTTCACCACCCACACTTCAGCCCTCTGCTTTCTTAAAGAGGTCTCCTTAGCCTTGTGTCAGTCATGCCAAGCAAGGACTCTGAACTCACTTATTCCAATCCCAAGGGAAGAGAGTTCCAATCGTGGATCATCACCAAAGTCACAGGAAAGTGAGGTGCTTTCCTCCCCTAATGTTCTACCATGCCTGATCGCATGATCTTCTCTCAGCATCAAGACGACTCAATTCAACCAAGGATGAAGGGACAACAAAGGAACTGGCTTTGCTCTGAGAGGAAGTGAAGGAAGCTTGGAGAAATTTGAGACTAGGAGACCTTGCTGTGAAACTTATTTGGAAGAGAAGAAAGTGTCGCCCAGTTATGGTGACAGGACGTGACAGCAGAGGGTGCCATCCTCCCAGAAGTGCACCCAACCCAATATCTGCCATCCTTCCTGAAAATCTGCCCTGTGCAACAGACTGAGCAATTCCACCAGCTGCAAAATACCTCATGAGAGAATTGCAGATGTCAAGAAAAGAAGACAAATGAGATTTAATCATCCGTTTGTGATATCGGAGGCGTTGTGTGAAGGAGGATGTGGGACAATTCTGGAGAGTTTTTTTCTGTCCAGATACTCTTTTGAGGGAGATTCCCATGTTGTAGCACTTTGCCATACATTCCCATACATATGCACTGAATCAGGTTAGTTTACACAATTTATCCTTCTTCTCTGAAGTCTTTTGGGCCGAAATGTGTTAGGAGATGGAGGTTTCACCCAAGATCCATCACAAAGTCTTGCAGGGTTTGTTGGTTTGCACATGACATGTTGTGTTAATAGAGGAATTGAACTTCATCCCCTGAATTTAGTTGAAAATAAGTGAGACCTTTTAATTAAAAAGTTCTAAAATGGATGTTTTCCTTGCAGATCTAAGACAGGTTCTCCTAATCCTTCCCTTCCCCGTGTCTCTCTCTTCTTGATGGCATCCACAAACATCCTCCAAAAATGGGCCCAGTTGGTCTCTCAGAAGGTCTGTTGGTTACTTGGTTAATAGAGGAATAGAACTTCATCCCCTGATTTTAGCATCCGGGAAATCATCAAAACTTAGACCTTCTTCTTGGAGAACTTCAGAGGTGACATGCTGGAGATAATCAAAGACAAACCAACTCTGGTCTTCTAGGGAACATTGGGTTGAGTATAATTGGTAATGGAAGGACACCAAAGTGACAGAGTCTTCCCATTGGCATTCCTGGAATTGTCAGAGATTTCCAGGCGATGAGGAGAAGTAAGCAAAATAAGAGAATGGGACCCTTTTTACTATCAAAACACATTTCCAGCAGAACATGTTCAAGAAAGATGTTTTCAGATCACTTTTTCTTGCAGGGGAAATGGAGCGTCTAACAAAGTCTGATAGAACTTGTCCTGATCAAGTCCCACATTATGACAGAAAGGTTAAATCAAGTCATCGTTTATGCAAACCTCTTCTCCACTCATTGGTCAAAAGCAATTCAGTGAAAGCCAATCAGTGTACTTACATTTGCCTGGACTTTTCTTCTACTCTTGGAGGACTTAAGTAAGAAGGGAGAATGATCCCCAGGTAGATATTCTCTGGTTTTAGGAAGGGAGACCTTTTGAAGGAAAGCACCATGGCCTGGATTCTGGTTTTCCTTTCCCTTCTTGCTTATTTCTCATGTAAGTATGTGGAGAACCTCTTCTTCAACTGTCCAATAAGCACTCTCAAGTTTGCGCAATATAAAATCCTATATGGTCCCAAGGATGGTTCTGGGATTTTTGGGAGGCCCACGTAATATAATAAAACTACATTATTTCCTCTTTTTCCCTCACTTCGTAAAGGTGCCACTTCACAGCCCACCTTGACTCAGCCTGCCTCCCAGTCTGGATCTCCAGGAGGGACAATTAAACTCTCCTGTGTCATCAGCAGCAGTCCAAATACCATTCAGTGGCTTCAGCAGAGATCTGGAGAAGTCCCTCGCTTTGTGCACTGCGATGGCTGCAGCAGCAGAGGACCAGGGATCCCAGACCGATTCACGGGAACCCGATCTGGCAATAATGGCTACTTAACCATCACCAACATTGAGGCTGAAGACGAGGGCGATTATTACTGTCACATGTGGAATACCAATAGTGGAGGGTTCCACAGTGAGACAATCTAATGAGGAACTCAGACAAAAACCTTATTCCTTCACAGAGGAAAGAGTTGCTCAAAGGATAGGTTTCCTGGGTTGAATTAATATGCATTGAAAGCGGTTACTACCAGGCAGAGTGTCAACTCATAAAGTTGCCCAGCCAAATATCTGCCCCCACTCCTGAAACCCTCCTCTGTGCAACAGAGTGAGAAATTTCACCAGCTGCAAAATGCTTCATGCAGATGTCAAGAAAGGACAGTCAATAAACAGCTGGTGACATTGGAGGTGTTTTATAGAAGAGGGTCAACTCTGGAGTCTCCTTCAGGTGCAGAAACTTTTTCTTTTTTTGAGGGAGATTCCCATGTTTTTCCGATGTAGAATTAATAACCATGGATTTGCAGTGACTAACCGTCATTAATTGACTTTACGGCTCTTTTTTATTGGACATCTAGAATTGCACAGCAGATCGGTCCAGATTGAAATGGGTTGGGAAGTTGACAATGTCATTCAGGATCTGTAATTAATTCTCGGAGAACTTCTTGCTTGGGATACTCCGTGGACCGAGCCATTGGACTTCATCCCCTCAATTTAGAGCCAGTACTTCAAAGCAGCCCTTGCTTATCTACGAACCTCACAAGGGGACATGCTGGAGGAGATCAAAGGCAATCTGCCATGTTACCTTGAGCTGAATCGGTTTGGATGTAGAAGGATGGCTGGCCCTGATCAATATTGACCTGAGGTGCAGATTAAGGAAGCAAAATGAAGGAATCTTCCCATTTTTAGGATGAAAACATAAGTGGAGCATAGGTAAAAACACTACGACACATATGGTTGCTTCTTGATGATGTGCTGTTGGCGGTAGACACATCAGTTTGTCTCCTACCATGTTGTCCTGAAAATAAGACAGGGTCTTATTTTGTTTGGACCCCCAAAATAAGTGCTTGGTCTTATTTTCGGGGAGGTCTTATGTTCAGGGAAACAGGGTAGTAGAACTGGTCCTTCTCAAATCCCAAAGCTGACTTCATCCTTCCTGAATGCCTTTCTCCAAAATTTCCTACATTATGACTTCACATCTAAATAAAGGCATCTTCTTAACCCTTTATGCAAATATCTCCTCTGCTCGTTGGTCAAAATCAATTCAAAGAAATCCAATCAGTGTGTCTATATTTGCATGGACATTTCTTCCATTCTAGGAGGACTTACGTAAGGAGGCAGAAGGATCCCAGGGAGATATTCTTTGGTCTTGGAATGGGAGACTGTTTGAAGGAACGCACCATGGCCTGGACACTGGTTTTCCTTTCCCTTCTTAGTTATTTCTCAGGTAAGTATGTGGAGAACCTCTTCTTCAACTGTCCAATTAGTTTGCACAATATAAAACCCAAACCGGTCCATCAAAATGATAGCTCTGGGTTTTTTGGAGGCCCATATAATATAACAAACTATGGTTTCCTCTTTTTTGCCCCTCTTTGTAAAGGTGCCACTTCACAGCCCACCTTGACTCAGTCTGTTTCCCAGTCTGGATCTTCAGGAGGGACAATTAAACTCTCCTGTGCCATCAGCAGCAGTCCAAGCAATATTTACTGGATTCAACAGAGATCTGGAGAAGCTCCTCGCTTTGTGCACTGTGATGGCTGCAGCAGCAGAGGACCAGGGATCCCTGACCGATTCACGGGATCCCGATCAGGCAACAACGGCTACTTAGCCATCACCAACATTGAGGCTGAAGACGAGGCTGATTATTACTGTTACATGTGGAATAGCAATAGTGGAGGGTTCCACAGTGAGACAATCTAATGAGGAACTCAGACAAAAACCAGAGCAGAGAGCTCAAAAGTATGGTGGTTCTTTCTCTTATCTGATGAAAAGGCTCTGCAGGCTGTTTCTTCCAGGCAGAGATGGACCAAAAAATCCATCTTCCAGAAGAAGAATCCCACTATAACACACAAATATAAGGGGGGGAAATCCCTCACTCTTTTACTCTCAAGATTAAATCAATGAGTGTAAGGGAATGTTAATATGGACCTACATACATTATAGTTCTCACTTGTTTAATCATTCTTTCCCTATGTTAACACTTGAAAATCCTATGAACGAATTAATAGATGTAGGAGAAATAGATCAGGTCTGAGGTAGGTTCTCCTGATCCTTCCCTTCCTTGTGTGTCTCCTCTTCTCTGCATCCAGATACACCCCAAGAAAAAAAGTCCAAATTGACATTTCACAAGACATTTTAGATATGAAGTAAAGCACCAGATGGAATGAGAGCAAAGGTTGGAGGTAGCCTCTCCTTTGGACTCCGTAACCACAGCAACTCGGCTCTGATGGAAACATCTCAAGATGTTTCCCATATCACAGTGATTAGAAGAGTTATTAACATTTCCTTCTATTTTCTTGTTTTAATATTTTCTCATGGAAGCCGAGAGGGATCTATCATTCTGCGAATGAGGAATTATGTTCATGAAGCTGTTACACAACCAACTTGGAAAAATTACAAACAGAGGAAGACTATCTTCTAATAGAACTGGTCCTCCTCACATCCCCATCCTGACTTCATCCTTTCTGAATGCCTTTCTCCAAATTTTCCCATGTTATGAGCGAAATAAAGGCATCTTCTTAATCCTTCCCTTTATGCAAAAATCTCTTCTGCTCGTTGGCCAAAATCAATTCAAAGAAAGCCAATCAGCGTATCTATATTTGCATGGATCTTTCTTCCATTCTAGGAGGACTTAAGTAAGAAGGTAGAAGGTTCCCCAGGTAGACATTATTCTTTGGTCTTGGAATAGGAGACTTTTTGAAGGAAAGCACCATGGCCTGGACACTGGTTTTCCTTTCCCTTCTTACTTATTTCTCATGTAAGTATTTGGAGAACCTCTTCTTCAACTGTCCAATAAGCACCTCTAATTTGCGCAATGTAAAATCCAATATGGTCCATCCAAAGGATGTTTCTGGGATTTTTGGAGACCCACATAATATTACAGATCTTTATTGTTTCCTCTTTTTTCCCCCACTTTGTAAAGGTGCCACTCCACAGCCCACCTTGACTCAGTCTGTTTCTCAGTCTGGATCTCCAGGAGGGACAGCTAAACTCTCCTGTGGCATCAGCAGCAGTCCAAACAATATTTACTGGATTCAACAGAGATCTGGAGAAGCTCCTCACTTTGTGCACTGTGATGGCTGCAGCAGCAGAGGACCAGGGATCCCAGACCGATTCACGGGAACCCGATCTGGCAACAATGGCTACTTAACCATCACCAACCTTCAGGCTGAAGACGAGGCTGATTATTACTGTCTCATGTGGTACAGCAGTGGTTCAGAGTTCCACAGTGAGACAATCTAATGGGGAACTGAGACAAAAACCTTCAAGTCCTTCAAGAGTTCAGTCTCTATTGTATCTGATGCAAATGAAGCAGTTGGAAGGAATTGACAATCTTTTGTCAGATGAGACTCAAGACTCAATTGGACTCAATTGAGTCTTGAGTCTCCCTTTCATTTACCCCCCCTGTCTTATACGTCTTCTGGCTGGGGGTGATGGTGTCTGAATTCATTCTTTTAAAAGATTGGGGGGGGGGTCCAAATTAGCTGAAGGAACGCATGAGATAAAGCCAATGGTCCTATAGTCCCCATCTTCTCACTTTATAAGTTCTACGTTTCTAATTCAAGAGTTTCATCTTGAAAGCTTCCAGGGATGAAGCTCCCACAACTTCCAAAGGCAACTTCTGCTCCATTGGTTGATTGTCTTCACTGTCAGGAAATTCCTCCTTATTTCCAGGTTGAATCTCTCCTCGATCAGTTTCCATCCATTGCACCTTGTTTGACCTTCAGGTGCTTTGGAAAATAGCTTGCCCCCCCCTCTCTGGGGAAGCCCTTCAAATATTGGAAGACTGCTCTCCTGTCTCCCCTGGTCCTTCTCTTCCCTAGACTAGCCGTGCCCAGTCCCTGCAACTGTTCATTGTATGTTTTAGTATCCAGTCCCCTCATCTTCATTTGTTCAGTGACCCATTAGTTTGTTTTCTCTGACTGTCCAAGGCTCTTCTCCAACACCAATGTTCAAAGGCGTCCATAATCTTCCTGTCCATCTTCTTTAAAGTCCAATATTCATCATCACTATTGCAGATTGGGTTTTTAAAAAAATTTTATTATCAGAAATCCCTAGGGCTTGCCTGTGTCTAGCTATGGATATTTTCCACTTTGTGATAGGACTCAAATATTTGATTGGATAGATGAAGTCGAAGGGCCACTTGAATAGTGTTGAAGTACTGAATATTTGCCCAGCCCTAAGAAAGAAAGAAAAAAAACCATTTGTAGCCATGATGAATGTAGACACCAGAGGGCACGCTCCTCAAACTAATGAGATGCAGTACTGTTACAACCCTGGGTCTTTAACAAGGAATCCTGGTCAACCATGTCTATTCAACAGTCTGTGAAGTTCTAACACCTGCATGTTTTGGATGTCTTCAACACAGAGGAAACCAAAAGAGCTATGAATAAATATAATTAATGTCAGAATTATACATTAGTTCTTGGGACCTCCTCCTCCCCTTCTTCTTCCTTTGCTGTCTTCTTCTTCTTCTTCTTCTTCTTCTTCTTCTTCTTCTTCTTCTTCTTCTTCTTCTTCTTCTTCTTCTTCTTCTCCTCCTCCTCCTCCTCCTCTTCCCCTCCCCCCCTCCTCCTCTTCCTCCTTCTTCTCATTCTCCTCTCCCACACCAAATTCCCAAAGATAATAACAAAAACCATTGGTTCTCAGTTGGGAGTACAAAGGGATAGGGCCCTTTTGGCATGTACTACCTGTACATATAGCACCCTTCAGGTATGACTGAACTAGAACTCCCACCAGGGTGACAAAGTGGTACAAGCTTTGGAATTGTATTTTAGCAACATCTGATCCACTGTCAAATCTTGAGAAAGAATTAGGACCATCGCTGTATTTGGTAGCTCCTGCAAGATTGGGGGAGTGAAGAGGGGATGGTGCTCTTTAAGGGGGAAATGATTTGAATATAAGCGTGGCTCAGAGGCCCCACAACGTTTAAGAGGGAAAGAGAAGGTCTGAGCTAGAGGACACCCTAAGCTTTAGGACATTTTGCTTTTCTGGACACCCATAATGATCTGGCTACCGTTCTCCTTCGTGGTCTTCAATTTTTGCTCAGGGAAAGATAAGATCTTCTTCTCCTCCAGTGCAAACTTGCTTGGTTTATCCATCATCTCTTTCTTTCTGCAGGTTCTCCCTTGGTGTACCAACCCCGGTCCACCTCTGTGCCTCTGGGACAAGATATCCAGATCACTTGCAAAGGGACTAATATGGACGCCAATCTTCAGCAATGGTTTCAACAACACCCAGGCAAAACCCCAAAGCTCATCATTTATGGTGGAGCTACCAGGCCAGCAGGAATCTCAGAACGATATTCAGGCTCAGTATCTGGGGAAACAGCTGTGTTACGCATTGCCAGGGCTCAGGATGAGGACGAGGCAATCTACTATTGTCTCTTGCGATGGGATGGCACGTACCACTGGCCACACTGAAACAGGCAGAGGGGGAAGTGAGACAAAACCTCTTATTGTTAAATAGAGGCGCTACCCATTAACTAACTAAGAATAGAATAGACCAGGGGTCTGCAAAGTTGGCTCTTTTAAGACTGGTGGACTTCAACTCAGTTCTTAAAAGAGCCAACTTTGCAGACCCCTGGAATAGACTAACAGAAGGGACCTTGAACATGAAAAGATGTTCTACATCAATCCTGGTACATCAATCCTGGGGCCTACAGTGCTCTGGAAAGATGAGAACTGCACATTTCGAGGAATCTCCTATTGGAGAGCATCTCTTTTCATTTGCTGTTTGTTGGGTGGATGATCAAGCATGGCCATCAAATGGAAAACATTGGAGAAGACTCAAATAAGGTGAAGTAGAACATAGAGAAACAGGGTTAGAAGGGATCTTGGAAGTAGAATAGAATAACAGAGTTGGAAGGGACCTTGAAGGTGTTCTACTTCAAACCCCTGCCCAGGCAGGAAACCTACACCCCTTCAGAAAAATGGTTATCCCCAGAGTTGGAGCATTCACAACTTCTGGAGGCAAGCTGTTAATTGTTCTCGCTGTCAGGAAATTCTCCTAAGTTGCTTCTCTCCTTGATGAGTTTCCACCCATTGCTTCTTGTTCTACCCTCAGATGCTTTGGAGAATAGCTTGGCTCCTTCTTCTTTGGGGCAGCCCCTGAGATATTGGAAGACTGTTATGAATGAACAAATACAGTTGTCTATATGCACTTTGTCTATGGCAAAACCTTGTAGGATTTCTCCTTTGACTGTGGATGACAGCAATTAAATATGCATCAATTGTTAAATCCCCAAAACTAAATTACTGGAGATTCATCTATTCCTGAACTACCAAACATTATTAGTGCTATAAGAAAGTTGACTTCTGACTTTGGCAAATTAGTTGTTCAAGTAACAGGATTCATCAAAAGGCTGATCACTGACATCTTGTTATCCGAACCCAGCTAATGAGATGCAAGCTGAATTTGCATAAAAGGGGGAGGACTCAGATTCTTGGGGGTTTAAAGGGACTATGGCTGTCTCTCGATTTGAGCTTCCCCAGAAGATCAATTCTGCATCATGGCCTGGTCTCTGCTCTTCACCTTCTTCTTCTTATGGTGGGCAGGTAATTGAGGAAGACCTCTTGATTCATTTGATGGTTTGGAAAGAATCAGCTTCAAGCTGTAACTGTGGTTTGATGCTGATATCAAAGCCACCCCTTCCATGCCTTCCAACCCATCGGAATTCACGGATTCGTGGATCTATCATGGGTCCACCTTCATTCTGTTCCCTTTTTTGTACTTTCAGGAGCCAACTCACAGTATACCTTGACTCAACCTGCGGCACAATCGTTTCCCCCCAGACAACCAGCAAAGATCCCATGTACCATGAGCCAAGGCACCCAAATCAGCAGCTATAACATAGCTTGGTACCAACAGAAGGCTGGAGAGAGGCCCAAATACCTTCTCTATGATAGCAACAGCAACGGTCGATTCACGGGGTCCAAGGAGTCCTCTGCCAATGCAGCCTATTTAACCATTACGAACCTGCAGGATGAGGATGAGGCTGATTACTATTGTGGTAGTTATTACAGCAGTGGAGGCAACTGGAGGTATCCACAGTGATGCACTCCCATGCAGAAGTGAGACAAAAACCTCCCCTTGTGCTTACTTGCAAACACTTCCTTCCTCCCTTAGTGAACCATCCGTCCGGCCTGGGAAATATTTACACAGTTCATACTTAGGAACAGACTCCATTCTTCTCTCAGCCTTGCTAAGCATAAGGACCTTCTCCTGCTTCATTTTGGAATAAACAGGAATATATTCTCAATCATCATCACAGTTGCAATTAAGAGTACTGCAGACAGTAACGTCTTAGCATTGTTTTGATTAAAACTTGGAAATTTATATTTCTCACGGGAAGGAAACTAAAAAGGAGGCTGATCTGGGATCGCTTTTCTTTAAAAAGGCTTCAAGAGAGAAAGAATGCCAAGCTAGGAGTCTCTCCGAGGTGAGGATTGAATTATAGGTCCTGACCTCCAACACCCTTCATCTTCCTGTCATTCTCCCTCCCTTCACACTTTCTTGACATGTTCATCATCTTGAGGAACATAGGAGAACGTTAGAGTTTTCATCTTTCATCCAGCACATGAGTAAATAATTCAGCAGGATTGGTTTATAGAAGAAACTTGTTTACGTGCAACAATGTAAAACATGATGCATGTATACAATACCCATGCAGCAGAAGGAAGCAGCACTCAGAAGCAGGAGCACACTAACAGAAGCACACAGAATCTATCTATAAACACAGAACATACATATTTAAAACAGATCAGTTAAGCTACACCACGCCAAGGGTCCAAACCATCTGACAAAGCAACAACAGATACTGTTTCTTAGACACCAAATAGTTCCCATTGGCTGACATGTTGCTATGGCTATCCCAGCTCATAATTTCTTATACACACAGAGAGAATATTCCCACTTTTGAGTTGTTGTCTAATGGCCACTATGCACCTTAAGCATTCCTTCCCGTGCATCTTGCTTCCGTTTTGGGTCCCTTGAATTGCTCTAGAGGTTCTACATGTCTGCAACATGTTTTGGATGATGGAGAAGAACCATAAGGCAGTGCACCACCTTAAGTTCCACCTGACCAATTTTGCTTCATTCTGTTTCTGCTTGGCCACCCACCTGTTGCGAAAAAGGAAACACCTGAAAATTGTTTTTCTGGTTGCATGTCTACATGTCTGCAAATATACCAGGTTGTCAACAGATTATGGGGTGGGTATATGGCACCTTGTCGGAATAATTCAGCGGCTGTTTTAACACAAAAACATTTCAGTAGGCAGTGTTACAAACTCATGCAAACTCTATTCAGGCAGCAGTCTAAGGGAATTCTCCAAGGTTAAAGGGACTATCTGAATGCACTTTCTAAGATGCAAAACTGAAAGTGCCTAATTTGAAGCTTTTGCCGGATATGTTTTGTTTGACCGTGGGATGACAACAATTGAAGGTGTATCAATGGTGACAGCCTCCACCCCGAATTCCAGAGGATTTATTCCTGGTGGGATAAGAACCCAGAAAAGCCTAAGAGTATTTGGAGAAAGTTTCTCTCTGAATTTTGCAAATCAGTTGCCCAAGAAACAAAGTTGGAGAAAGTCTGTTGGTAGGTATAAAAAAAGATCTTGAGAAAAGTCCTCTTCTGTCCATCATACACAAGGACAGACAGAGATCCATTGGGATCTTAGACCAAGCCAGCTCCTTTAACAAGATCACCCTAAGTATTTCTAAGAGAAATGAAGGAAAGAACAGATAAAAAGAACAACAGGAAACCGTCTCTTTCCTTCCAGTGCAATTCTTCTTATCCAAACCCAGCTAATGAGATGCAAACTGAATTTGCATAAAGGGGGGGGGGGGACTCAGATTCTTGGGGGTTTAAAGGGACTCTAGCAATCTCCCAATCTGAAGTTCCCAGAAAGCTCAGCTCTTCATCATGGCTTGGTCTCTGCTCTTCCCCTTCTTCTTCTTATGGTGGACAGGTAATTTAGGAAGAATTCTCACCTCTGAATTTATCTTCGCCAGAGGTCATGGTCTGGAAACCATCAGGCTCAAGCTGTAACTGTGGTTTGATCCTGATATAAAAGCCACCTCTTCCATGCCTTCCAACCCATTGAAGTTCAGTGATGTCTGGACTTCAAGCAGAGCAGCTCTTCCAAAGATACCCCATGAGTGAATCTTCATTCTCTTCCCTTTTTTTACTTTCAGGAGCCAACTCACAGTATACCTTGACTCAACCTGCGGCACAATCATTTCCCCCAGGACAACCAGCAAAGATCTCGTGTTCCATGAGCCGAGACAGCCAAGTGGGCAGCTATAACATAGCTTGGTACCAGCAGAAGACTGGAGAGGGCCCCAAATACCTTCTCTATAATACAGGCATCAACGGTCGATTCACAGGGTCCAAGGACTCCTCTGCCAATGCAGCCTATTTAACCATTACAAACCTCCAGGCTGATGATGAGGCTGATTACTATTGTGGTGGTTATTACAGTGGCAGGTATCCACAGTGATACACTCCCATGCAGAAGTGAGACAAAAACCTCCCCTTGTGCTTTCTTGTGAACACTTCCTTCCTACCCTGAACGAAGCATCAACCTGTCCTGGGAAATACACAATTAGCACTTAAGAACAGACTCCGTTCTTCTCTCAGCCTTGCTAAGCGTAAAAACATCGCCCTGCATCACTTTTGAGTAAAATGAAAAACGGCAGAAGTAAATTTGCAATCTTCATCATGGTGCAATAAAATATGGCATTCAGGAACACCTTTCTCTGTGGTTTTTTCCCTTTTGTTTAAAATTTTCAAATATAACCCATATCGATTATATAAATACAAATGTAACAAGAGTTTGTTCAAAACCGCTAATCTCCGAAAGTACTGCGCCGATCACTTCCAAATTTTGTGTGAGCAGGTGTAGAAGCTTCTTTACGTACAGCAATATAAAAGTGAGCTCCCGTGACTTGTCCCAGCTTCTGCCAACCTAGCATTTCGAAAGGACGTAAAAAACGCAAGTAGAAAAATAGGAACCACCCTTGGTGGGAAGGGAACAGCGTTCCATGCACCTTCGGTGTTGAGTCATGCCGGCCACATGACCACGGAGACATCTTCGGACAGCGCTGGCTCTTCGGCTTTGAAACAGAGATGAGCATCACCTCCTAGCGCTGGCAATGACCAGCACATGTGTGCGAGGGGAATGTTTACCTTTATCTTAAAGGGGCTACGTGAATGCAGTCGCTAAATTACAAAATTGAAAATGCGTAATTTGAAGCTTTTGAAGGATTTCTTTCTTTGACTGGGAAATGATAACAATTGAAGGTGTATCAATAGTGACAACCTCCGCCCCGAATTCCAGGGTATTTATTCCTGATGGGATAAGAACCTAAAAAAGCCTATGAGTATTTTGAGAAGTTTTTGTCTGGATTTTGCAAATCAGTTGCCCAAGAAACAAAGTTGGAGAAAATCTGTTGGCAGATATAAAAAAAGATCTTGAGAAAAGTCCTCTTCTGTCCATCATACACAAGGACAGACAGAGATCCATTGGGATCTTAGACCAGGCCAGCAACTTTAACAAGGTCACCCTAAGTATTTCTAAGAGAAATGAATGAAACAACAGATAAAAAGAGCAACAGGAAACCGTCTCATTCCTTCCAGCACAATTCTTCTTATCCAAACCCAGCTAATGAGATGCAAACTGCATTTGCATAAAGGGGGGAGGACCCAGATTCTTGGGGGTTTAAAGGGACTCTAGCAATCTCCCAATCTGAAGTTCCCAAAAAGTTCAGCTCTTCATCATGGCCTGGTCTCTGCTTTTGGCCTTCTTCTTCTTATGGTGGACAGGTAATTTAGGAAGAAGTCTCCCCTTTGAATGTATCTCTACCAGCATTCAAGGCTTAGAATGTATCTGCTTCATGCTATAATTGTGGCTTGATCCTGATGTCAAAGCCTTCCACGCCTTTCAACCCACTCAAGTTCAGTCATAGACTGGAAACCATCAGCTTCAAGCTGTAACTGTGGTTTGATCCTGATATTGAAGCCATCCCCTTCCATGCCTTCCAACCCATCAGAATTCAGTCATGTCAGGACTTCAATCAGAGCGGTTCTTCCAAAGATAACCCAAGAGTGGATCCATAGAGTGTCCACCTTCATTCTCTTCCCTTTTTTAATTTCCAGGAGCCAACTCACAGTATACCTTGACTCAACCTGTGGCACAATCGTTTCCCCTGGGACAACCAGCAAAGATCTCATGTACCATGAGCCGAGACACCCAGGTGGGCAGCTATGGCATAGTTTGGTACCAACAGAAGGCTGGAGAGGGCCCCAAACACCTTCTCGCTGGTAGCAGCAGCAGCGGTCGATTCACAGGGTCCACAGACACCCCTGCCAATGCAGGCTATTTAACCATTACGAACGTCCAGGATGAGGATGAGGCTGATTACTATTGTGGTAGTTATTATGGCAGTGGCAGCACCTGGAGGTATCCACAATGATACATTCACATGCAGAAGTGAGACAAAAACCTCCCCTTGTGCATTCTTATGAACACTTCCTTTTTACCCTTAGTGAACCATCTGTCTGGCCTGGGAAATCCTGACACCGTTAATAGTTAAAGTGCAGACTCAGTCCTTCTCTCAGCCTTGCTAAGCCTAAGGACCTTCTCCTGCTTCGTTTTGGAATAAACGGGAATAAATTCTCAATCTTCATCACGATTGCAATAAAGAGGACTGCAGGCAGTAACGTCTTACCGTTGTCTGCTCAACTGTTGATTAAAACTTGGAGATTGATATTTCTTATGAGAAGGAAGCTAAAAGGAGGCTGATCTGGCATCCCTTTTCTTCCAAGGGTTAGAATGGAATGGAATGGAATGAGATCATGGGAGAGGATGGGATCATAGAATGAGATGGGATGGAATGGGATTTACAATACAATACAATACAATAGCAGAGTTGGAAGGGACCTTGTAGGTCGTCTAGTCCAACCCCCTGCGTGGGCAGGAACCTTATACCATTTCAGACAAATGGATATCTAACATCTTAAAGACTTCCAGGGTTGGGGCATTCACAACTTCTGGAGGGAAGCTGTTCCAGAGGTTAATTGTTCTAACTGTCAGGAAATTTCTTCTTAGTTCTAAGTTGCTTCTCTCCTTGATTAGTTTCCACCCATTGCTTCTTGTCCTGCCCCCAATAGAATAAAGAATAGAATGGAACGGAATAGAATAATAGAATAAAGAATAGAATGGCACGGAATGGGACAGGACTAGGACTAGGACTAGGACTAGGACTAGGACTAGGACTAGGAGAGAACCTAAAAAGAGCAACAGGAAACCATCACTTTCCTTCCAGTGCAATTCTTCTTATCCAAAGCCAGCTAATGAGATGCAAACTGAATTTGCATAAAGGGGGGAGGACCCAGATTCTTGGGGGTTTAAAGGGACTCTAGCAGTCTCCCAATCTGAGTTTCCCCAAAAGATCAATTCTTCATCATGGCCTGGTCTTTGCTCTTCACCTTCTTCTTCTTATGGTGCACAGGTAATTTAGGAAGAATCTTCAGCTCTGGATTCATCTGATGGTTTGGAATGAATCAGCTTCATAGCGTAACTATGGTTTGATCTTGATATCAAAGCCATCTCCTTCCATGCCTTCCAACCCATCCAAAATCAATGATGCCTGGACGTCAATCAGAGCGGCTCTTCCAAAGATACCCCAAGAATGGATCAATAGGGTGTCCATCTTCATTCTCTTCCGTTTCTTTCTTTCAGGAGCCAACTCACAGTATACCTTGACTCAACCTGCGGCACAATCGTTTCCCCCAGGACAACCAGCAAAGATCCCATGTACCATGAGCCGAGACAGCCAAGTGGGCAGCTATACCATATCTTGGTACCAACAGAAGGCAGGAGAGAGCCCCAAATACCTTCTCTATGGTAGCAACAGCAATGGCCAATTCACAGGGTCCGTGGACGCCTCTGCCAATGAAGCCTATTTAACCATTACAAACCTCCAGGCTGAGGATGAGGCTGATTACTATTGTGCTGGAGCTTACGGCAGTGGCAGCACCTGGAGGTATCACAGTGATAGACTTGCATGCAGAAGTGAGACAAAACCCTCCCCTTGTGCTTACTTGCAAACCCTTCCTTCTTCCCCTGAAGAGGTTCGGCCATGGGGAGGAGCTCTCTCTACACCGTTAAAATATTTTAAGAGCAGAGACATCATCAGAATAAAACCGATTCCCAGAACTTAACCCTGATTGACAGGATTGTGGACATATCAAGCCAGGAAATGTGCTGAATTTGTGCAACAGGGTTCTCAGTTTTGGAAGTGCATTTGCAGAAGTCCTAAATTCTTAGGGATTGTGGACTTTCTCTTCCATCAGTTTCTTTGCCGAAGAGATGATTAACAAACGCAACTAATACACCATAATCTTGTACTAAACATGACAAAAAGGGAATCTGTCATCAACAATGAGAAATGTAGTCCGTTAAAGTGTGAACACCAACTTTGGGAAAGGAAACACTGACATTTTTGTATAGATTTCTGAGCCAATTTTTATTTGGGGTGCTCATATTTGCACCTCTTTCCCAAGCATGAGGATCTGTATTTGTGCAGACATAATCAGCTGGAATCAACCTTCTCATCCCAAGAATGACACACAAACTATTCTTGGGGATTTAACTAACTATTCTTTAGTTTCCTGGAGGGTTAAATGAATAAAGGATGCAACTAGTGCTTTAGAAATGTTTTTGTCTCAATTGGGCAAATCAGTTTTCAAGTAACAAGATTGGGAGAGAGTTTGTTCATTGATATAAGCAGATATTGAGAAAGGTCCACCATCTATGAGGACAGAAAGAGATCCATGGGGACCTTAGACCAAACTAGCTTCTGCAACAGGATCTCTCAAGTATTCCTAGCATCCAAGTGAGATGAATGAAAGGAGAGGTTAAAAAGAAGCAGCTAACCGTCTCTTTCCTTCCAGTGAAATTCTTCTTAACCAAACCCAGCTAATGAGATGCAAACTGAATTTGCATAAATGGGGGAAGACTCAGATCCTTGTGGGTTTAAAGGGACTCTAGCAGTCTCCCAATCTGAGTTTCCCCAAAAGATCAACTCTTCATCATGGCCTGGTCGCTGCTATTGGCCTTATTCTTCTTATGGTGGACAGGTAATTGAGGAAGACTTCTCACCTCTGGATTCATCTGATGGTTTGGAAAGAATCGACTTTAAGCTTTAACTATGGTTTGATCTGATATCAAAGCCACCCGCTTCCATGCCTTCCAACCCATCAAAAAACAGTGATGCCTGGATGTCAATCAGAGCAACTCTTCCAAAGATGCCCCAAGTGTTGATGAATAGGGTGTCCACCTTCATTCTCTTCCATTTTTTATTTTCAGGAGCCAACTCACAGTATACCTTGACTCAACCCGTGACACAATCGTTTCCCCCAGGACAACCAGCAAAGATCTCATGTACCATGAGCCAAGGCACCCAAATCAGCAGCTATAACATAGCTTGGTACCAACAGAAGGCTGGAGAGAGCCCCAAATACCTTCTCTATGCAAGCAACAGCAACGGCCGACTCATGGGCTCCAAGGACACCTCAACCAATACAGCCTATTTAACCATTACGAACCTCCAGGATGAGGATGAGGCTGATTACTTTTGTGGTGGTTATTACAGCAATGGAGGCAACTGGAGGTATCCCCAGTAATACACTCCCATGCAGAAGTGAGACAAAAACCTCCCCTTGTGCTTATTTGCGAACACTTCCTTCCTCCCCTTAGTGAACCATCTGTCTGGCCTGGGAAATCCTGACACAGTTCATACTTAAGAACAGACTCCATTCTTCTCTCAGGTTCAGTTTGTGAAGCATCTCTATGAATGCTATCAAACTACCATAGAGAGACAGGGGAATTCCAAACATACCAGTGGTCAAAAAGGACTTTCAAGCTGGTCATGTGAATGCGCATGTCTAAACTACCATCTCCCATTGGCTGTGATTTATGACGAAGGCTGAAGGGAGAACAGTCACGCGGGCAAAGTTCAGAAGCAGATAAAGGAAGCAAAAAAGATGGCTGCAAACAGGAAACGCCTAATGAGGAATGCCTAATGAAGCTGATAATAAATCACTGCTTTTCGTATTACGGCATCGGTCGCTTATTATGAAGCAGGCATCATTAGGGTACTTGACACTCAGCCTTGCTTAGCATAAGGACCTCCTCCTGCTTCATTTTGGAGTAAACGGGAATAAGTTCTCATCACGGTTGCAATAAAAAATACTGCAGACAGTAACGTCTTAGCGTTATTTCCTCCCCCTGGGATTAAAACTTGGAAATTGATATTTCTCATGGGAAGGAAACCAAAGGGAGGTTGATCTGGGATCCCTTTTCCTCCAAGGGTTAGAATGGAATGGAATGGAATGGAATGAGATCATGGGAGAGGATGGGATTGTGGGATAAGATGGGATATTTATTCAATTTATATCCCGCCCTTCTCCGAATGGACCCAGGATGGAATAGAATAAAGAATAGAATGGAACGGGATGGGACGGGACGGGAATAGGAATAGGAATAGGATAAGGAATAGGATAAGGAATAGGAATAGGAATAGGATAAGGAATAGGAATAGGATAAGGAATAGGAATAGGAATAGGATAAGGAATAGGAATAGGATAAGGAATAGGAATAGGAATAGGATAAGGAATAGGAATAGGAATAGGATTAGGAATAGGATAAGGAATAGGAATAGGATAAGGAATAGGAATAGGATAAGGAATAGGAATAAGAATAAGAATAAGAATAGGAATAGAACAGAACCTAGACTTGTACACCACATCATAGAGCTTTTGCAGCCCTCTCTAAGCAGTTTACAGAGTCAGCCTCTTGCCCCCAACAATCTGGGTCCTCATTTTACTGATCTTGGACGGATGGAAGGCTGAGTCTACCTTGAGCCCATCAGGACTGACCTCCCCGCTGTGGGCAGAGTCAGCCTGCCATAACGACTGCACCGCATGGCTCTTCTGCTACTACACCACCTATTTCAAAGCAAATGCTTTGCATTTGAAGGGTTGGTCCCAAGACTTGGGGACGTATAAAAGGGAAGGCTGAAGAGTTGAAGCCGATGACCTTTTTCTTACCCTCAGAAGGAAAGTACATCAGAATTCTCATCATGCTCTGGGCTTCCTTCCTTCTCTCGTTGGTGGTCAACTCCTCAGGTGCTGTAAAAGAGGAGAGGTCAATGGTTAGATGTGTCACCAAGTGAAAACGTTCTTTGGCACAAGACCTTATTTATTTCTTTGCTTCTTTCTTTGCACAGGATCCTTTGCCCAGTATGTCCTGACCCAGCCGGCCTCCGTCTCTGTCTCCCTGGGACGGAATGAAAGGATCCCTTGTTCAGGAAACAACATTGAGAGCAAGAATGTTCAGTGGTACCAACAGAAGCCTGGAGATCCTCCTGTTCTCATTATATATAGTGATAGCCTGAGACCCACAGGGATCTCAGACCGATTCTCTGGCACCAACTCGGGTAACACGGCCACCCTGAGCATCTCCAGGGCCCAAGCAGAGGACGAGGCAGATTACTACTGTCAGGTGTGGGACAGTGATCAGTGCACAGTGATACAAACTAATGGGGAAGTGCAGCAAAAACCTGCTTCTCAGCGTTCAACCTCCTGGACGGGCTTGGAGGAGCTCAACCGTCCCCAGCAAGGAAGATCTCCCTCTTCCAAGAGGAAGGGGAATGCCAAGCCAAGAATCTCTCTGGGGTCAGGTCTACATTATGGATTCCTGGCCTCCAAGACCTTCCATCTTCCCGTGATTCGCCCCTCTCTTCGTACTTTCACAGACGCAACCAGATGTTTCTTGACATGGGTGTCATCTTGAGGAGTGCAGGAGAACGTTCCCACTTTTGAGTTGTTGCCTAAGGGCAGTTATGCACCTTGAATGGGAAACTATTCCTTTCCAGGCATTCTGCTTCCCATTGGGGTCCATCTCATTGCTCTAGAAGGTCTTTGTGTCTGCAACATGTCTCGGATGATGGAGGAGAGCCATAAGGCAGCGTATCACCTTAACTTCCTCCTGCCCAGTTTCGCTTCTTCTCGCTCTGCTTGGCCACCCACCTGTTGCAACTGAAGAGAACACCTGAAATTGTTTTTCTGGTTGCATGTCTACATGTCTGCAAGCTCATGTAGGGGGAGGAAGGTGTTAAATCTCCCTGGGGAACACGCTATTCAGAAAGATCTTACTAATGCCTTACTAAAGTCAGATTCTTGGGGCTCATAATGCTGTTAAGACGGCCCTGGACCACAGATTTTGTCTTCCAAGCTTTCGGACTCGTGCTGGAGCCCATCCTCAGGGAAGTTCTCCTTCTAGGAATCTTCTCATTCCTCATCTATGACCTTCACCACTACGTGTGGTTAAACATGAGGGATGTGGTTGCAAAAGGCAGGCTTCCTTGAATTCAGAAAAACACCTCCTTCCCCTTTTGAACACCCTCTTAGAAAAGACAAAGCAACTGTCTTGACAGAGCTTTGACCATGGGGTGGAGCTCTCTGCACATCGTTTAAAATATTTTAAGAGGAGAGATGATGTCAGATTAAAACCGATTCCCAGAACTTAACCTTGATTGACAGGATTGTGGACATATCAAGCCAGGAAATGTGCTGAATTTGTTCAACAGAGTTCTCAGTTTTGAAAGTGCATTTGCAGAAGTCCTAAATTCTGAGGGATTGTGGACTTTCTCTTCCACCAGTTTCTTGGCTGAAGAGATGATTGACAAACACAACTAATAACCACAATCTTGTACTAAACATGGCAAAAAGGAATCTTGAAATGAGAAATGTAGTCCATAAAGTGTGAACACCAACTTTGGGAAAGGAAACATTGACATTTTTGTATAGATTTCTGAGCCAATTTTTATTTGGGGTGCTTATATTTGCACCTCTGTCCCAAGCAAGAGGCTCTGTAATTCTGCAGAAATAATCAGCTGGAATCAACCTTCTCATCCCAAGAATGACACACTAACAATTTCTGGGGATTATTTTTCTGGATGGTTAAATGGATAAAGGATGTAACTAGGCTTTAGAAATGTTATTGTCTCAATTGGGCAAATCAGTTGTTCCAGTAAGAAGATTGGGAGAGATCTAATATCAGCAGATATTCAGAAAGGTCCATCATCCATGAGGACAGAAAGAGATCCATGGGGATCTTAGACCAAACCAGCTACTGCAACAGGATCTCTCAAGTATTTCTAGTATCCAAGTGAGATGAATGAAACGAGGGGTTAAAAAGAAGCAGGAAACCAACTCTTTCCTTCCACTGAAATTCTTCTTATCCAAACCCAGCTAATGATATGCAAACTGAATTTGCATAAAGGGGGGAGGACTCGAGATCCTTGGGGGTTTAAAGGGACTCTAGCAGTCTCCCAATCTGAGTGTCCCAGAAAGATCAGCTCTTCATCATGGCCTGGTCTCTGCTCTTCACTTTCTTCTTCTTCTTATGGTGCCCAGGTAATTGAGGAAGAATCCTCAGCTCTGGATTTATTCTTGCCAGAGGTCAGAGTCTGGAAAACATTAGGCTCAAGCTGTAACTGTGGTTTGATCCTGATATCAAAGCCATCCCCTTCCATGCCTTCCAATCCATCGAAATTCAGTGATGCCTGGACGTCAATCAGAGCAGCTCTTCCAAAGATGCCCCAAGTGTTGATGAATAGGGTGTCCACCTTCATTCTCTTCCATTTTTTATTTTCAGGAGCCAACTCACAGTATACCTTGACTCAACCCGTGACACAATCGTTTCCCCCGGGACAACCAGCAAAGATCTCATGTACCATGAGCCAAGGCACCCAAATCAGCAGCTATAACATAGCTTGGTACCAACAGAAGGCTGGAGAGAGCCCCAAATACCTTCTCTATGCAAGCAACAGCAACGGCCGATTCACGGGCTCCAAGGACACCTCAACCAATACAGCCTATTTAACCATTACGAACCTCCAGGATGAGGATGAGGCTGATTACTTTTGTGGTGGTTATTACAGCAGTGGAGGCAACTGGAGGTATCCCCAGTAATACACTCCCATGCAGAAGTGAGACAAAAACCTCCCCTTGTGCTTATTTGCAAACACTTCCTTCCTCCCCTTAGTGAACCATCTGTCTGGCCTGGGAAATCCTGACACAGTTCATACTTAAGAACAGACTCCATTCTTCTCTCAGGGTCAGTTTGTGAAGCATCTCTATGAATGCTATCAAACTACCATAGAGAGACAGGGGAATTCCAAACATACCAGTGGTCAAAAAGGACTTTCAAGCTGGTCATGTGAATGCGCATGTCTAAACTACCATCTCCCATTGGCTGTGATTTATGACGAAGGCTGAAGGGAGAACAGTCACGCGGGCAAAGTTCAGAAGCAGATAAAGGAAGCAAAAAAGATGGCTGCAAACAAGAAACGCCTAATGAGGAATGCCTAATGAAGCTGTTAATAAATCACTGCTTTTCGTATTACGGCTTCGGTCGCTTATTATGAAGCAGGCATCATTAGGGTACTTGACACTCAGCCTTGCTTAGCATAAGGACCTCCTCCTGCTTCATTTTGGAGTAAACGGGAATAAGTTCTCATCACGGTTGCAATAAAAAATACTGCAGACAGTAACGTCTTAGGGTTGTTTCCTCCCCCTGGGATTAAAACTTGGAAATTGATATTTCTCATGGGAAGGAAACCAAAGGGAGGCTGATCTGGGATCCCTTTTCCTCCAAGGGTTAGAATGGAATGGAATGGAATGAGATCATGGGAGAGGATTGGATCATGGGATTGGATCGTGGGATAAGATGGGATATTTATTCAATTTATATCCCGCCCTTCTCCGAACGGACCCAGTATGGAATAGAATAAAGAATAGAATGGAACGGGATGGGACGGGACGGGAATAGGAATAGGAATAGGATAAGGAATAGGATAAGGAATAGGAATAGGAATAGGAATAGGATAAGGAATAGGAATAGGATAAGGAATAGGAATAGGATAAGGAATAGGAATAGGATAAGGAATAGGAATAGGAATAGGATAAGGAATAGGAATAGGAATAGGATAAGGAATAGGAATAGGATAAGGAATAGGAATAGGAATAGGATAAGGAATAGGATAAGGAATAGGAATAGGAATAGGAATAGGAATAGGATAAGGAATAGGAATAGGAATAGGATAAGGAATAGGAATAGGATAAGGAATAGGAATAGGAATAGGATAGGGAATAGGAATAGGATAAGGAATAGGAATAGGATAAGGAATAGGAATAGGAATAGGAATAGGAATAGGAATGGAACCTAGACTTGTACACCACATCATAGAGCTTTTACAGCCCTCTCTAAGCAGTTTACAGAGTCAGCCTCTTGTCCCCAACAATCTGGGTCCTCATTTTACTGAGCTTGGACCGATGGAAGGCTGAGTCTACCTTGAGCCCATCAGGACTGACCTCCCCGCTGTGGGCGGCAGAGTCAGCCTGCCATAACGACTGCACCGCATGGCTCTTCTGCTACTACACCACCTATTTCAAAGCAAATGCTTTGCATTTGAAGGGTTGGTCCCAAGACTTGGGGACATATAAAAGGGAAGGCTGAAGAGTTGAAGCCGATGACCTTTTCCTTACCCTCAGAAGGAAAGTACATCAGAATTCTCATCATGCTCTGGGCTTCCTTCCTTCTCTCGTTGGTGGTCAACTCCTCAGGTGCTGTAAAAGAGGAGAGGTCAATGGTTAGATGTGTCACCAAGTGAAAACGCTCTTTGGCACAAGACCTGATTTATTTCTTTGCTTCTTCCTTTGCACAGGATCCTTTGCCCAGTATGTTCTGACCCAGCCGGCCTCCGTCTCTGTCTCCCTGGGACAGAATGAAAGGATCACTTGTTCAGCAAACAACATTGAGAGCAAGAATGTTCAGTGGTACCAACAGAAGCCTGGAGATCCTCCTGTTCTCATTATATATAGGGATAGCAACAGACCCGCAGGGATCTCAGACCGATTCTCTGGCACCAACTCGGGTAACACGGCCACCCTGAGCATCTCCAGGGCCCAAGCAGAGGACGAGGCAGATTACTACTGTCAGGTGTGGGACAGTGATCAGTGCACAGTGATACAAACTAATGGGGAAGTGCAGCAAAAACCTGCTTCTCAGCGTTCAACCTCCTGGACGGGCTTGGAGGAGCTCAACCGTCCCCAGCAAGGAAGATCTCCCTCTTCCAAGAGGAAGGGGAATGCCAAGCCAAGAATCTCTCTGGGGTCAGATCTACATTATGGATTCCTGGCCTCCAAGACCTTCCATCTTCCCATGATTCGCCCCTCTCTTTGCACTTTCACAGACGCAACCAGATGCTTCTTGACATGGGCGTCATCTTGAGGAGTGCAGGAGAACTTTCCCACTTTTGAGTTGTTGCCTAAGGGCAGTTATGCACCTTGAATGGGAAGCTATTCCTTTCCAGGCATTCTGCTTCCCATTGGGGTCCATCTCATTGCTCTAGAAGGTCTATGTGTCTGCAACATGTCTCGGATGATGGAGGAGAGCCATAAGGCAGCGTATCACCATAACTTCCTCCTGCCCAGTTTCGCTTCTTCTCGCTCTGCTTGGCCACCCACCTGTTGCAACTGAAGAGAACACCTGAAATTGTTTTTCTGGTTGCATGTCTACATGTCTGCAAGCTCATGTAGGGGGAGGAAGGTGTTAAATCTCCCTGGGGAACACCCTATTCAGAAAGATCTTACTAATGCCTTACTAAAGTCAGATTCTTGGGGCTCATAATGCTGGTAAGACGGCCCTGGACCACAGATTTTGTCTTCCAAGCTTTCGGACTCGTGCTGGAGCCCATCCTCAGGGAACTTCTCCTTCTAGGAATCTCCTCATTCCTCATCTATGACCTTCAGTACTACATGTGGTTAAACACGAGGGATGTGGTTGCAGAGGAAGGCTTCCCTGAATTCAGAAAAACACCTCCTTCCCCTTTTAAGAACCCTCATAGAAAAGACAAAGCAAGCTGTGTTGACAGAACTTTGACCAAGGGGTGGAGCTCTCTCTACATTGTTAAAATATTTTAAGAGGAGAGACAATGTCAGGTTAAAACCGATTCCCAGAACTTAACCCTGATTGACAGGATTGTGGACATATCAAGCCAGGAAATGTGCTGACTTTGTGCGACAAGGTTCTCGGTTTTGAAAGTGCATTTGCAGAAGTCCTAAATTCTGAGGGATTGTGGACTTTCTCTTCCACCAGTGTCTTTGCTGAAGAGATGATTGACAAACACAACTAATAACCACAATCTTGTACTAAACATGACAAAAAGGAATCTTGAAATGAGAAATGTAGTCCATAAAGTGTGAACACCAACTTTGGGAAAGGAAACAGTGACATTTTTGTATAGATTTCTGAGCCAATTTTTATTTGGGGTGCTTATATTTGCACCTCTGTCCCAAGCGAGAGGCTCTGTAATTCTGCAGAAATAATCAGCTGGAATCAACCTTCTCATCCCAAGAATGACACACTAACAATTTCTGGGGATTATTTTCGTGGAGGGTTAAATGGATAAAGGATGTAACTAGGCTTTAGAAATGTTATTGTCTCAATTGGGCAAATCAGTTCTTCCAGTAACAAGATTGGGAGAGATCTGATATCACCAGATATCCAGAAAGGTCCATCATCCATGAGGACAGAAAGAGGTCCATAGGGACCTTAGACCAAACCAGCTTCTGCAACAGGATCTCTCAAGTATTTCTAGTATCCAAGTGAGATGAATGAAATGAGGGGTTAAAAAGAAGCAGGAAACCGTCTCTTTCCTTCCAGTGCAATTCTTCTTATCCAAACCCAGCTAATGAGATGCAAACTGAATTTGCATAAAGGGGGGAGGACTCAGATTCTTGGGGGTTTAAAGGGACTCTAGCAGTCTCCCAATCTGAAGTTCTCCAAAAGATCAGCTCTTCATCATGGCCTGGTCTCTGCTCTTGGCCTTCTTCTTCTTATGGTGCCCAGGTAATTTAGGAAGCATCCTCAGCTCTCGATTTATCTGATGGTTTGGAAAGCATCAGTTTCATGGTGAAACTATGGTTTGAGTCTGATATTAAAGTCACCCCTTTCCATGCCTTCCAACCCATTGAAATTCAGTGATGTCTGGAGTTCAATCTGAGCAGCTCTTCAAAAGATGCTCCAAGAGTGGATCGATCATGTGTCTACCTTCATTCTCTTCCCTCTTTTTAATTTTCAGGAGCCAACTCACAATGCACGTTGTCTCAACCTGCTGCACAATCGTTTCCCCCAGGACAACCCGCAAAGATCTCATGTTCCATGAGCCGAGACAGCCAAGTGGGCAGCTATTATATACATTGGTACCAACAGAAGGCTGGAGAGAGCCCCAAATACCTTCTCTATGATAGCAACAGCAACGGCCGATTCACAGGGTCCAAGGACTCCTCTGCCAATGCAGCCTATTTAACCATTACAAACCTCCAGGTTGAGGACGAGGCTGATTACTATTGTGCTGGTGCTTACAGTGGCAGCACCTGGAGGTATCACAGTGATACACTCGCATGCAGAAGTGAGACAAAAACCTCCCCTTGTGCTTACTTGCAAACCCTTCCTTCTTCCTCCGAAGTAACCATCAGCCTGGCCTGAGAAATACAAACACAATTGATAGACCCAGTTCTTCTCAGAGGCTTTCTGAGCATAAAGACTTTCTGCTTCACCTTTGAGTCAAATGAAAAATGAATTCTCAACCTCCATCATGGTTGCAATAAAAAAAAAGTGTTGCATTCAGTACATTTTTACTGTGGTTCCCCCCCCCCCTGATTAAAGGTTCTATATTTCTTCAGACATAATGATCTAATCACCTTTCTCATCCCAAGTATGGCCCACCAACATTTCCTAGAGGTTTATGCTTGGAGGGTCAAATGCTTAAAGAATGTTTCCAATGCTTTAGAAACTATTTTGTCTGAATTTTGCAAATCAGTGGTTCAAGCAACAGGAAGGGCATGCAGCCAATAAATTCTCTGCTACGTCCATTCATTTGTCCAGATTCCATCCCGCTAGGGATTATGAGGTTGTTAAAAGGAGAAGGAGAAGGTGGAGGAGATGATGGTGGTGGTAGTGGTGGTGGTGGTGGTGGTGGTGGTGGTGGTGGTGGTGGTGGTGGTGGTGGTGGTGGTGGAGGAGGAGGAGGAGGAGGAGGAGGAGGAGGAGGAGGAGATGATGGTGGTGGTGGTAGTGGTGGTGGTGGTGGTGGTGGTGGTGGAGGAGGAGGAGGAGGAGGAGGAGGAGGAGGAGGAGGAGGAGGAGGAGAAGGAGAAGGAGAAGGTGGAGGAGGAGATGGTGGTGGTGGTGGTAGTGGTGGTGGTGGTGGAGGAGGAGGAGGAGGAGGAGGAGGAGGAGGAGGAGGAGGAGAAGAAGAAGAAGAAGAAGAAGAAGAAGAAGAAGAAGAAGAAGAAGAAGAAGAAGAAGAAGAAGAAGAAGAAGAAGAAGAAGAAGAAGATCCTAGAGGAGAAGGAGAGATGAACAAGAGAAGAGATAAGAAGAGGAACAGGGAACAGTGCCTTTCTTGCCTTTCGTCTTATCCTGATGCAGTTGGTGAGATGAAAGCTGAATTTGCATAAAGGGGTGGAGTCAGATCCCTGGGGGGTTTAAAGGCAACATGGCAGTCTCCAATCTGAGTTTTCCAGAAAGCTCCCATCGTCATCATGGCCTGGTCCATCCTCTTGGTCTTCTTGCCATGGTTCACAGGTAATTTGAGAAGAATCCTCACCTCTGAACTGATCTCTTCTAACAGTCAAGTACCAAGCCAACCTGCAAAGAAGGTTTAACGCCGATCTGAGGTCCATGTTGGCTTCAGACTGAACGACATCCACGGACAGTACCTGACTGATGGGTGGACAACTCTCTAATTCCTACTAGTCTCCCTATGAGTTAGGGCAGTTCTTCAAAAGATAGTCCCATAGTTGGTGTCTGCTATTTCTATTTGAGAACCTTCCTTTTCTCCTTTCAGGAGCCAACTCACAGTATACCTTGACTCAGCCCGCTGAACAAACATCTCCCTTGGGACAATCAGCCAAGATCTCATGTACCATGAGCCGAGACAGCCAAGTGAGCAACCATAATATATTTTGGTTCCAACAGAAGGCTGGAGCGGGCCCCACATTCCTTCTCTATGGAAGCAACAGCAACAGCCGATTCATGGGGTCCAAGGATGTCTCAGCCAATGCAGGCTATTTAACCATTTCAAGCCTCCAGGCTGAGGATGAGGCTGATTACTATTGTGGTTATACCTACGGCATTGGGGGCACCTACAGGTTTCCACAGTGATACACTCCCATGCAGAAGTGAGACAAAAACCTCCCCTTGTGCTTAATTGCAAACACTTCCTTCCTCCCCGGAACTAACCATCAGCCTGGCCTGAGAAATACAAACACAATTGATAGACCCAGTTCTTCTCACAGGCTTTCTGAGCATAAAGACTTTCCGCTTCACCTTTGAGTCAAATGAAAAATGAATTCTCAACCACCATCACAGAGGGATAGAATCTAGATCACGTGAAGTGTTAATGCCACTGTATAGTGCCTTGGTAAGGCCACACTTGGAATACTGCATACAGTTTTGGTCGCCATGATGTAGAAAAGATGTGGAGACTCTGGAAAGAGTGCAGAGAAGAGCAACCAAGATGATTAGGGGACTGGAGACTAAGACATATGAAGAACGGCTGCAGGAGCTGGGTATGTCTAGTTTGATGAAGAGAAGGACCAGGGAAGACATGATAACAGTGTTCCGATATCTCAGAGGGTGCCACAAAGAAGGGGGAGCCAAACTATTCTCCAAGGCACCTGGGGGCAGGACAAGAAGCAATGGGTGGAAACTAATCAAGGAGAGAAGCAACTTAGAACTAAGGAGAAATTTCCTGACAGTTAGAACAATTAACCTCTGGAACAGCTTGCCTCCAGAAGTTGTGAATGCCCCAACCCTGGAAATCTTGAAGAAGATGTTAGATAGCCATTTGTCTGAAATGGTATAAGGTTCCTGCCCACGCAGGGGGTTGGACTAGAAGACCTACAAGGTCCCTTCCAACTCTGCTATTGTATTGTATTGTATCATGGTTGCAATAAAAAAAAGTGTTGCATTCAGTACAATTTTACTGTGGTTCCACCCCCCCCCCTTTGATTAAAGGCTCTATATTTCTTCAGACATAATGATCTAATCATCTTTCCCATCCCAAGTATGGCCCGCAAACATTTCCTGAAGGTTTATTCTTGGAGGATCAAATGCTTAAAGAATGTTACCAATGCTTTAGAAATTATTTTGTCCAAATTTTGCAAATCAGTTGTTCAAGGAATAAGGAGTGGTGCAAGGGTGGCGCTCTCGCCTCACCTTAGAGGAACTGAAAGCAGAACATCTGATGCTAAATATAACAACAGAACTGAATTTCTTAATTTTAGTTCTACCAGCTGCAACCCTTTGCTTCAAGGTTGAGGCAAAAATTTCCCCCCAAAGTTTTTCATTTTCATTCAAATGACATGTATACCATTACATAATCAACACTATTTTGTATTATTCAATCTTACCATCAACCCCCAAAGACTATCATTGGCTCTTCTGCTCTCCATACACATTTATACCCTATCCATTGCTTCCTTCTCCCTCTCTCCTCCTCTCTACCTCCTTTCTTCCCTCTGTCATCCTCTTCTCTACTTCCCCTTTCTCCTTCTCCTCTCTCTGCTTTCCACTCCTTCTTTCCCTCCTTCTCTCCTCCCCCTACCCTCTCTCCTAACCCTCTCTTCTTCCTCTTGCAGGTTGAGGGAAAACTTTCAAAGAACCTGAGATGTTTCAATGAGTTCAAACAAAGAACGGCTGCTTTCACAATCCTATTTGATGGCTAAGTCACGAATAAGCCTTCCTGGGTGAGCCTTGGTCATCCTCAAGTCTTCAGAATTAATGAAATAAAACTCACAGTGATCCAGAAGGACCAGCCCTGTCCCCTGAAGCAGGAAGTCTAAAACCAGAATATTGACATTGAACCCTATGTATTTCCCCACCCTCCACCTGAGATCAAATGAGCTGATCCACCCATCTGTACAGATAATTGTCCTTGGCTGAAAAAGCTAAGCAGGATCAGAGCTGGCCAAAGCTTGAGTGAGACCCTACCAAGAACATCTGAAGCAGAGCAACATTGGGCCTCTAAGATAGCTTCAAACAAGGAAACGTAGAAGCATCACTTGTCTGGAAGTCATTGGATTTTCACTCTGATGGAAGATATGGCCCAATGAGAAGTCAGGAAAGAGGAGGAGCTTGGCATGCAAATGGATTCTGAACCAAGCGGACTTGATCTTAGGTGCTCCCAATAAAGTCCACTTGTTCATACACAGGGTCTCAATCTCCAGAAGCCCAAGAATTTCTCAACATGTTGGGAGCATTTCTCATTGTCCTTCTGGGGATCTGGTGCACAGGTGAGTGAAGAACCACCAGGTCAAGGATCTTCACCTAGCAATGAGTTGAAGAACATGAACTTAGCACTTTTCTCTTTCCCCAGGATCCAGTTCTCAGCCTACGGTGATTCAGGAATCCTCCATGTCACCTTCCCCAGGACAGACGGTCAAACTTTCTTGTTCCTTGAGTAGTGGACAAGTAACATCTTATGGGCAATCCTGGTACCAACAAAAAGAAGGAGGTCCTCCCAGATTCCTTTATTATTACTACAACAGCGCAACCGCAGGCTCTGGAGACCTCAGCCGCTTCTCTGCCTCCAAGGAAAGCAGCCAGAATAAATGGTATTTGACCATCAGGGACGTCCAGCCAGGAGATGAGGCTAATTATTACTGTGCTTTGTGGTATGGTGCTAGTAATGCGTTCCACAGTGGTACAAACTAAGGAGGAACTGAGACAAAAACCTCCAAGAGAAGAAAGAGCAACAGAGTTCAAGAGTCCTTTGAGCGATCTCAATTCTTGAAGAAACATCCCTTTTCTCTCAAGTTGAGGCAGAAGATTCCTCTTCCTTATGAGTAGCAGAAAGAGGCTGTCCTTCATGCCATGGTTGAGTCAAAGAATTCCTCCATGAACCCTACACATTACTCATGGACAAGTTATGAGTCCCGAAGGACTTCTCCCCCTCAACACAAACTCATTAGCTGACAAAATGAGGTTCTCCCCAACCAAGCTACCTAGGTTGCACAACATTTCCTTCAGACAGAAGCTGGACCCAAAAAGGACCATCGTCCCTTTTCTTTTAAGCTTTCTGGATCCCTCAGTGGGGATGGCTGCAGTGACTTAGGATTCACAAGAAGTCTCCAAGAAGAAGCTTAAAGGAAATTCTCAAAGATTCCGCCCTTAAAACATCTTTAACACAAATGAAGAGTTATAAGAAAAACGGGCAAGACTTGAAGCTTCATTTCTGGTCCAATTTCTTCTTCGTGGTAGCCAGATTCCCAAAAGATGTCCACTTTGTTCCCCAAATCATTGGTTCCTCCCTGGGTATCTACCTTTAATGGAATATTTAGTCCTTCAAGAAAAGATTCATGTTTGGCTGATGTTCTCCACTCTTGGACCACCGGCCAGGTGTCTTCCAATTTATCCCATAGTCTTTAATAAACACATTAAAGCATGCAGCCTAAAACACAGTTCTAGGCTGCATAAACAGAGGGATAGAATCAAGATCGCGTGAAGTCTTAATACCACTTTATAATGCCTTGGTAAGGCCACACTTGGAATACTGCATTCAGTTTTGGTCACCACGATGTAGAAAAGATGTGGAGACTCTAGAAAGAGTGCAGAGAAGAGCAACCAAGATGATCAGGGGACTGGAGACTAAAACATATGAAGAATGGATGCAGGAACTGGGTATGTCTAGTTTAATAAAAAGAAGGACCAGGGGAGACATGATAACAGTGTTCCAATATCTCAGGGGTTGCTCCAAAGAAGAGGGAGTCAAACTATTCTCCAAGGCACCTGAGGGCAGAACAAGAAGCAATGGGTGGAAACTAATCCAGGAGAGAAGCAACTTAGAACTGAGGAGAAATTTCTTGACAGTTAGGACAATTAATCAGTGGAACAGAAGTTGCCTCCAGAAGTTGTGAATGTCCCACACTGCAAGTCTTCAAGAAGATGTTGGATAGCCATTTGTCTGAAATGGTATAGGGCTTTCTGCCTAGGCAGGGAGTTGGACTAGATGACCTCCAATGTCCCTTCCAACTCTGCTATTGTATTGTATTTTCACAGTTTATCATGACATAAGATTTCTGGAATCTGGAAGGATCACTACTGTCCATTGAAGCCCAAGTTCTTAACCCAGAACATTGATATGATGACCATTATTTCTTTTCACACCCTCCACCTGAGACCAATGATCTGATACATCCATCTAAAGGCTTGGACATGGATGATCTTGAAAAAGCTAAGCGGGGTCAGAGGTGGTCAAAGTTTGAATGGGACAGGACTAGGTGCTCTTATTTGTGTAGCCCAGGATCATAGGATCGCTATAATAACTTCAGGCAAGGAAATTCAGAAGCATCACCTGTCTGAAAGTCCCACTTTGATGGACCAATGAAAAGTCAGGACACCAGGAGGAGGAGCTAGGCATGCAAATGATTTTGCAAGCAAGGAGGGTTGATTTAAGGAACTCCCTCAATAAAGTTCACCTGCATTGACACAGGGTCTCAACCTCCAGCAGCTCAAGGATTTCTCAACATGTTTGGAGCATCTCTCATTGTCCTTCTGGGGATCTGGTGCACAGGTGAGTGAAGAACCACCAGGTCAAGGATCTTCCCCAAAGAACATGAATTTAGCACTTTTCTCTTTCCCCGGGATCCAGTTCTCAGCCTACAGTGATTCAGGAATCCTCCATGTCATCTTCCCGAGAAGAGACGGTCAAACTGTCTTGTTCCCTGAACAGTGGGCAAGTAACATCTTATGACCAATCCTGGTATCAACAAAAAGAAAGAGGTCCTCCCAGACTCCTTTATTGTTACAACAACAGTGCAACCGCAGGTTCTGGAGACCTCAGCCGCTTCTGTGCCTCCAAGGAAAGCAGCCAAAATAAATGGTATTTGACCATCAGGGACATCATGCCAGAAGATGAGTCTACTTATTACTGTGGTGTGTGGCATCACCCTAGTACTGTGTTCCACAGCGATACAAGCCTATGAGGAACTGAAACAAAAACCTCTACTACAAGGAGGAGGAGCAGCTGCAGAGTCATGAGGCCGTGAGAAAAACCATAAAGGACGTTCTAAAAGATGTTTTAACAATCATTAGCTCAAAGTGTTTGAAGAGAAAACTCCAAGACTTGAAACTTCACTTGAACATCACCTCCAAAGACGTTCCACTTTGTGACCCAAACCAGCCAGACGATGAGGCTGATTGTTGCTGTGCTGTGTGGTATTATTTTGCTCCGGTGTTCCACAGAGGGGCAAACCCAGGAGGAACTGAGGCCAAAAAACCTCAAAGGCAAGAGCAATAGACCTTGACTGATCTCACCTCTTCAAGCAACATCTGTTTTTTTCTCCGGCTCAGATAGAAGCTTCAGGGGAAGATGAGTAGCAGACAGAGATAACAGAACAACAGAGTCGGCAGGGGCCTTGGAGGTCTTCTAGTCCAAACCCTTGCTCAAGCAAGAGATCCTCTACCCTTTGAGGTATGACTTGACCCAAACCATTTGTGTTGGAACCCTGCACAGCATTCATGGACTATTCCATGCACTACAAGTTGTGGAGGCATTGTCTCCCTCAACGCAAATCTCATGGACAGACAAAGGAAGTTCTCCTCCAGAAAAGAACATATATTAAGTATGTCGAATTCCCAGATTCAATATTGGAGGTCACAGCTTAGAGAATTGCATGACAGCTAGCAGCTCCAACTTTGAAGACTGAGGCTTCCTAGCATCACTCTTAGGACTGGGCAGGGAGACTATTTGTCCCACCCTGCTTGGGACATAAATTCTACAAATAGGTGAAGCAACACCAAGGCTAAATATGAGTAAATTAAAAAACCCTGAGTAAACTAAGTAGAGGGAGATCTTTTAGCCAGTATCTTCTTTCAGGATGTTTTTAGAGATGCCAAGGATATGTTGAGTGAATAATGAATGCCCCAACCTTGCTTCCATTCTTGGCGCAACAAAGAGGATCCAGATTGGTTGACTTGTAGACCAATACCTGAATAACCACTGCATACTATCTCCATGGAGACAACCTGATGCAGGAAAATAAATAAGCATCACCTGCATGAGTGGCCCCCTATGTTGGGAGACGTGAACCAATCAGAAGTCAGGAAAGCAAGAGGAGGAGCAAAGTATGCAAATGGCTCCTGGGTGGGGGAGAAAGAGAAGACCCCAATAAAAGGCACTAACATTAAAGCAGAGGCAGAATTTACATCAACCCGAGAACTCAAAATGTTGGGAGTGTCACTCATTGTCCTTCTGGGGATCTGGTGCACAGGTGAGTGAAGGACCACCAGGTCAAGGATCTTCCCCTAGCAATGACCCCAAGAACACAAACTTAAACATTTATTCTTTCCCCAGGATCCAGTTCTCAGCCTATGGTGATTCAGGAATCCTCCATGTCGCCTTCCCCAGGACAGACGGTCAAATTCTCTTGTTCCCTGAGTAGTGGACAAGTAACATCTTATTACCAATCCTGGTATCAACAAAAAGAAGGAGGTCCTCCCAGATTCCTTTATGGTTACTACAACAGTGCAACCGCTGGCTCTGGAGATCTCAGCCGCTTCTCTGCCTCCAAGGAAAGCAGCCAAAATAAATGGTATTTGACCATCCGGGATGTCCAGCCAGGAGACGAGGCTAATTATTACTGTGGTGTGTGGTATCACCCTAGTAGTGTGTTCCACAGTGATACAAACTAAGGAGGAACTGAGACAAAAACCTCCAAGAGAAGAAAGAGCAACAGAGTTCAAGAGTCCTTTGAGCGATCTCAATTCTTGAAGAAACATCCCTTTTCTCTCAAGTTGAGGCAGAAGATTCCTCTTCCTTATGAGTAGCAGAAAGAGGCTGTCCTTCATGCCATGGTTGAGTCAAAGAATTCCTCCATGAACCCCACACATTACTCATGGACAAGTTATGAGTCCCGAAGGACTTCTCCCCCTCAACACAAACTTATTAGCTGACAAAATGAGGTTCTCCCCAACCAAGCTACCTAGGTTGCACAACATTTCCTTCAGACAGAAGCTGGACCCAAAAAGGACCATCGCCCCTTTTCTTTCAAGCTTTCTGGATCCCTCAGTGGGGATGGCTGCAGTGACTTAGGATTCACAAGAAGAAGCTTAAAGGAAATTCTCAAAGATTCCGCCCTTAAAACATCTTTAACACAAATGAAGAGTTATAAGAAAAAAGGGCAAGACTTGAAGCTTCATTTCTGGTCCAATTTCTTCTTCGTGGTGGCCAGATTCCCAAAAGATGTCCACTTTGTTCCCCAAATCATTGGTTCCTCCCTGGGTATCTACCTTTAATGGAATATTTAGTCCTTCAAGAAAAGATTCATGTTTGGCTGATGTTCTCCACTCTTGGACCACCGGCCAGGTGTCTTCCAATTTATCCCATAGTCTTTAATAAACACATTAAAGCATGCAGCCTAAAACACAGTTCTAGGCTGCATAAACAGAGGGATAGAATCAAGATCACGTGAAGTCTTAATACCACTTTATAAGGCCTTGGTAAGGCCACACTTGGAATACTGCATTCAGTTTTGGTCACCACGATGTAGAAAAGATGTGGAGACTCTAGAAAGAGTGCAGAGAAGAGCAACCAAGATGATGAGGGGACTGGAGACTAAAACATATGAAGAACGGTTGCAGGAACTGGGTATGTCTAGTTTAATAAAAAGAAGGACCAGGGGAGACATGATAACAGTGTTCCAATATCTCAGGGGTTGCTCCAAAGAAGAGGGAGTCAAACTATTCTCCAAGGCACCTGAGGGCAGAACAAGAAGCAATGGGTGGAAACTAATCCAGGAGAGAAGCAACTTAGAACTGAGGAGAAATTTCTTGACAGTTAGGACAATTAATCAGTGGAACAGAAGTTGCCTCCAGAAGTTGTGAATGCCCCACACTGCAAGTCTTCAAGAAGATGTTGGATAGCCATTTGTCTGAAATGGTATAGGGCTTTCTGCCTAGGCAGGGAGTTGGACTAGATGACCTCCAAGGTCCCTTCCAACTTTGCTATTGTATTGTATTTTCACAGTTTATCATGACATAAGATTTCTGGAATCTGGAAGGATCACTACTGTCCATTGAAGCCCAAGTTCTTAACCCAGAACATTGATATGATGACCATTATTTCTTTTCACACCCTCCACCTGAGACCAATGATCTGATACATCCATCTAAAGGCTTGGACATGGATGATCTTGAAAAAGCTAAGCGGGGTCAGAGGTGGTCAAAGTTTGAATGGGACAGGACTAGGTGCTCTTATTTGTGTAGCCCAGGATCATAGGATCGCTATAATAACTTCAGGCAAGGAAATTCAGAAGCATCACCTGTCTGAAAGTCCCACTTTGATGGACCAATGAAAAGTCAGGACACCAGGAGGAGGAGCTAGGCATGCAAATGATTTTGCAAGCAAGGAGGGTTGATTTAAGGAACTCCCTCAATAAAGTTCACCTGCATTGACACAGGGTCTCAACCTCCAGCAGCTCAAGGATTTCTCAACATGTTTGGAGCATCTCTCATTGTCCTTCTGGGGATCTGGTGCACAGGTGAGTGAAGAACCACCAGGTCAAGGATCTTCCCCAAAGAACATGAATTTAGCACTTTTCTCTTTCCCCGGGATCCAGTTCTCAGCCTACAGTGATTCAGGAATCCTCCATGTCATCTTCCCGAGAAGAGACGGTCAAACTGTCTTGTTCCCTGAACAGTGGGCAAGTAACATCTTATGACCAATCCTGGTATCAACAAAAAGAAAGAGGTCCTCCCAGACTCCTTTATTGTTACAACAACAGTGCAACCGCAGGTTCTGGAGACCTCAGCCGCTTCTGTGCCTCCAAGGAAAGCAGCCAAAATAAATGGTATTTGACCATCAGGGACATCATGCCAGAAGATGAGTCTACTTATTACTGTGGTGTGTGGCATCACCCTAGTACTGTGTTCCACAGCGATACAAGCCTATGAGGAACTGAAACAAAAACCTCTACTACAAGGAGGAGGAGCAGCTGCAGAGTCATGAGGCCGTGAGAAAAACCATAAAGGACGTTCTAAAAGATGTTTTAACAATCATTAGCTCAAAGTGTTTGAAGAGAAAATCCAAGACTTGAAACTTCACTTGAACATCACCTCCAAAGACGTTCCACTTTGTGACCCAAACCAGCCAGACGATGAGGCTGATTGTTGCTGTGCTGTGTGGTATTATTTTGCTCCGGTGTTCCACAGAGGGGCAAACCCAGGAGGAACTGAGGCCAAAAAACCTCAAAGGCAAGAGCAATAGACCTTGACTGATCTCACCTCTTCAAGCAACATCTGTTTTTTTCTCCGGCTCAGATAGAAGCTTCAGGGGAAGATGAGTAGCAGACAGAGATAACAGAACAACAGAGTCGGCAGGGGCCTTGGAGGTCTTCTAGTCCAAACCCTTGCTCAAGCAAGAGATCCTCTACCCTTTGAGATATGACTTGACCCAAACCATTTGTGTTGGAACCCTGCACAGCATTCATGGACTATTCCATGCACTACAAGTTGTGGAGGCATTGTCTCCCTCAACGCAAATCTCATGGACAGACAAAGGAAGTTCTCCTCCAGAAAAGAACATATATTAAGTATGTCGAATTCCCCGATTCAATATTGGAGGTCACAGCTTAGAGAATTGCATGACAGCTAGCAGCTCCAACTTTGAAGACCGAGGCTTCCTAGCATCACTCTTAGGACTGGGCAGGGAGACTATTTGTCCCACCCTGCTTGGGACATAAATTCTACAAATAGGTGAAGCAACACCAAGGCTAAATATGAGTAAATTAAAAAACCCTGAGTAAACTAAGTAGAGGGAGATCTTTTAGCCAGTATCTTCTTTCAGGATGTTTTTAGAGATGCCAAGGATATGTTGAGTGAATAATGAATGCCCCAACCTTGCTTCCATTCTTGGTGCAACAAAGAGGGTCCAGATTGGTTGACTTGTAGACCAATACCTGAATAACCACTGCATACTATCTCCATGGAGACAACCTGATGCAGGAAAATAAATAAGCATCACCTGCATGAGTGGCCCCCTATGTTGGGAGACGTGAACCAATCAGAAGTCAGGAAAGCAAGAGGAGGAGCAAAGTATGCAAATGGCTCCTGGGTGAGGGAGAAAGAGAAGACCCCAATAAAAGGAACTCACATTAAAGCAGAGGCAGAATTTACATCAACCCGAGAACTCAAAATGTTGGGAGCGTCACTCATTGTCCTTCTGGGGATCTGGTGCACAGGTGAGTGAAGGACCACCAGGTCAAGGATCTTCCTCTAGCAATGACCCCAAGAACACAAACTTAAACATTTATTCTTTCCCCAGGATCCAGTTCTCAGCCTACGGTGATTCAGGAATCCTCCATGTCGCCTTCCCCAGGACAGACGGTCAAACTCTCTTGTTCCTTGAGTAGTGGACAAGTAACATCTTATGACCAATCCTGGTATCAACAAAAAGAAGAAGGTCCTCCCAGATTCCTTTATGGTTACTACAACAGTGCAACCGCTGGCTCTGGAGACCTCAGCCGCTTCTCTGCCTCCAAGGAAAGCAGCCAGAATAAATGGTATTTGACCATCAGGGACGTCCAGCCAGGAGACGAGGGTGTTTATTACTGTGGTGTGTGGTATGGTGCTAGTAATGTGTTCCACAGTGATACAAACCTATGAGGAACTGAGACAAAAACCTCTACTACAAGGAGCAGCAGCAGCCACAAGAGTCATGAGGCTGTGAGAAAAACCCTAAAGGACGTTCTAAAAAATGTTTTAACGGTAATTAAGAAGTTATCCTAATCTGTTTTGCTCATCACAATTCTACAATGAAGTCAAGAAGGAGGAGGAGGAGGAGGAGGAGGAGGAGGAGGAGGAGAATTAGGAGGAGAAGGAGGAGGAGGGGAGGTTAATTAGCATTAGAATAAGAGGAGGAGGGGGAGGAGGAGGAGGAGGAGAAGAAGAACTGCCATGAGTCTGATTGGGGAGATAGGAGCGGTATTGAAATTGAATAAACATAAACAGAAGAAGAAGAAGAAGAAGAAGAAGAAGAAGAAGAAGAAGAAGAAGAAGAAGAAGAAGAAGAAGAAGAAGAAGAAGAAGAAGAAGAAGAAGAAGAAGAAATAATGAAGAAGTCTCTTGAAAGGGAAAAGGAGAATTCTTCTCATATTGAAGAAAGAGGAGGAGGAGGAGGAGGAGGAGGAGGGGAGGAGGAGGAGAGGAGGAGGAAGAGGAGGAGGGGAGGAGGAGGAGGAGGAGGAGGAGAAGAAGAAGAAGAAGAAGAAGAAGAAGAAGAAGAAGAAGAAGAAGAAGAAGAAGAAGAAGAAGAAGAAGCATTGAAAAGTCATTTTAATGATCTCACCTCTTCAAGCACCATCCTTTTTCTCTCCTGCTCAGACAGACACTTCAATGAAGCTGGCCTCTTCTTTATGGGCAGCAGACAGAGGCTGCCCTTGATAACAGAACAACAGCATTGGAAGGGACCTTGGAGGTCATCTAGTCCAACCCCCTGTTTCATGCAGGGGACCCTATACCATTTGAGATAAATGGATATTTGGCCCAAGAAGCTTTCCCAGCGCTGGTTGACTCTAATCTGATTTTCAATCTGGGTTTGATGGAAAGAAGGGATGAAAGAAGAAGTAGAAAGAGGAACAGGACACCACATTTTTCCTCCAAGGGGCCATTGTTTTTATCCAAACCCATTTAATGAGAAGCAAGCTGAATTTGCATAACGGGGTGGGGGGAGCCCAGATTCAGGCAGGTTTAAAGGGAAGGTGGCTCTCTCCCAATCGGAGTTTCCCAAAATGCTCCACGGGTGGAACTGCTGTGGAGCCAAAGGGGATGGTAAATCTACTCCCATGAAACAACGCAGTGTAAGACTCAGGGGTTTTGCTCTCCTTAGAGAATCGCTTGGTGTTTTCCTGTGGTTTGAGCTTCAAACGTTCAGCTTCAAAAAAAAAAGCTCAGCTTCAAAAGTTAAGTTTCACAGTAGTCGACACTTAGAAAGATCCCACACATCTCTGGGGAGTTCATGGTTTCATAGTGCTGTGATGATCCTGTTGTTTTCATGGATGGATGGATGGATGGATGGATGGATGGATGGATGGATGGATGGAAGGAAGGAAGGAAGGAAGGAAGGAAGGAAGGAAGGAAGGAAGGAAGGAAGGTCTGCCCTTTAATGTCAGCTTTCAAATTATTTAATATTTTAATTTCAAGATGTAGAGGAAGCTGTTTTGTAGGTAGATAGGTTGATAAATGATGGAAGATGAGAGAGACCGAGGAAGAGATAGGATGGATGGATGGATGGATGGATGGATAGATGGATGGATGGATGGATGGATGGATGGATGATAGAGACAGAGAGACAGACAGACAGAGAGATGATGATGATGGATGGATGGATAGGATGAGAGAGAGAGACAGAGAGAGAGATGATGATGGATGGATGGATGGATGGATGGATGGATGGATGGATGGATGGGGGAGAGAGACAGAGACAGAGAGAGAGAGAGATGATGATGATGATGGATGGATGGATAGGATGAGAGAGAGAGAGAGAGATGATGGATGGATGGATGGATGGATAGGAGAGAGAGAGACAGAGAGAGAGATGATGATCATGGATGGATAGGATGAGAGAGAGAGAGAGAGAGAGAGATGATGGATGGATGGATGGATGGGAGAGAGAGACAGAGACAGACAGAGAGATGATGATGATGGATGGATGGATGGATGGATGGATAGATGGATGGATGGATGGATGGATGATAGAGAGACAGAGACAGATGATGATGGATGGATGGATGGATGGATGATAGAGAGAGAAACAGGCGGGGAGATACAGATGATGGATGGAAGATAGATAGATAGATAGATAGATAGATAGATAGATAGATAGATAGATAGATAGATAGATAGAAGATGGATGGATGAATGGTAGACATATCCCTTAAATCTATAGAAAAATATAGGCTGGATTTTTAACATCTGTCCATACCTAGTACATGTCAATTTTTATTGGTATGTCATTCCTTGAAGAATTTGGTCAGCCTGCTCAATTTTCCCCAATTCAAAAATGAGAAAAATCAGACCTTGGTTGAATACTGAATACTGTCCTTTATCCTTTTTTTTTTTTAATTGTATTGGTAAGGTGGGCAGGTTGGCTATATATATTCACAGATGTTCATTTCACAGATGTTCATTTTTATTAATGGGCATTTTTAGCACAGGTTTCTTAATTTAATTCTTTTTAATTATTGTTATTGCATTTGCTGTTATTTATTGTGATTTTTAATCCCCCTGTGCACCGCCCTGAGTCCATCTTGATGGAGATAGGCGCGGTATATAAATTGAAATAAATTCAAATTCAAATTTCATGATTTCCAGTTTGGGCTCTATATATATATAGACGCAAATGTTTATCTGGTGGGTTTTTTTCTTTGAAAAAGATCTTTACTTTTCTGTTTGTCTTCTCCTAAGCAAAAGGTGGTTTATTCCCCAGGGACCATTTTTAGTATCTGGGTAGCAGAAGACTTTTCCACTTCTGTTTTTCTTTTTAAGTGGCTTGTGAGTATTAGAAATAGCCTTCACTTGTGAACTCTGCTGGCAGCTGTGAGCCTTTTTTTTAAAAAGCCTTGCCGTTTTTTAATCCTCTGTTTTATTGGGGGGGAAGACCAAAGATGGTCTCTTTGGCTCTGCTGCTATTTTCAGGATTTCTCCAGGGCAGGAAAAATTTGAGATGAGCATGCAATGCTATCCAGAACCATCAGATGGGGATGTGAACCAAGCTTTGAGGAAACTGTAGGCTGCTGTATGCCTATACCAGGACTAGGAGGAGGAGGATTAGGGTGACATGACAGCAATCTTCCAATATTTGGGGGCTACTACAAGGAAGAAGGAGTCAGCCTATTCTTCAAAGCACCTGAAGGCAGAACAAAAAGCAACAGATGGAAACTCCTTTATGAGCTCCAAACTTCACTGTTAACAGCATTGCTAAAAAAAAAAACAGCACTGCACGAGAACAACTAGACATAAGGACAGTTTTATTCCCAAATGCCATCATTCTGCTTAACAACTAATTTCCACAACACTGTCAAATAATTTACTGTATTACTATTATTCTTCTCTTCCTTCCTAGTACCTATCTCTCCCTACTTAGGACTATAACCATGTTGCTTGTATCTTTCAATTTATATTGTTTTTATTTGTTTCTTAATACCATGTGATAGCTTATTAGTAACCTTGGCTTTCACTAAGTGTTGTATCTTTTGATTCTTGATGAATGTATTTTATGCTCCTTATGTTCACTGAGAGAATAAGCACCAAGACAAATTCCTTGTGTGTCCAATCACACTTGGCCAATAAAGAATTCTATTCTATTCTATTCCATTCCATTCCATTCCATTCTTATTCATTCCATTCCATTCTTATTCATTCTATTCTATTCTATTCTACTCTATTTCATTCTATTCTATTCTATTCTATCCCATTCCAGTCCAGTCCATTCCGTTCCGTTCCGTTCCGTTCCATTCTTATCTATTCTATTCTATTCTAATTCATTCTATTCTATTCTACTTTACTCTACTCTACTCTATTATTCTATATTCTAACCCCACATCAGTTGACTAAATCCAAATCCCAAATGAGATGCAGTCATCTTCATTGTCTGATCCATGGATTAGTCTCTATGCTTGTTGTGATGCGTCCGTTCCTTCCTATCGCTAACACAGCAAAGCATTCCATAATTGTTCACCAGTGATCAAGACGTCAACAATATAGGACTTACAAGAGAGACAGACAGACAGACAGAGACAGAGAGACAGAGAGACAGACAGAGAGACAGACAGAGACAGAGAGAGCACAGCCCGGGTGACAAGCAACCAACCAAATTAATGTGAGAAGCATTCAACCTAAATAGGAACCATCCAACTAGCATCTCATTAACATGAAGGAGGAGTTTAACGTCTCCATCAAAACAAGCAAGAAGGATATAAAAGACAAGGACACACAATGTCCTCTCCATGGTGGATCTACTGCATTTACTGTTCTTCTGGGCCACCAAACTTCATCGATATGTCCTGGGCTCTTTTCCTTAGTCTCTTGGTGGTGTGGGGCGAAGGTGAGGTCATATTACGTGGAATTGCTGACCCGTGAAAGGGTCGCAACTCATGAACAGAGTGAAACTTTTCTCTTGTTTTCTTCCAGGAGGAGCTTCGCAAAGCCCGGTGTCTCAACCTCCGTTGGCCTCAGCGTCCCCAGGAAACACGGTGAAGCTGGCCTGCGTCTTGGACCGCGGGATCAGCATCAGCAGCCACCGGATATACTGGTACCAGCAGAAGCCTCCCAGCCCTCCGCGTTTCCTACTGCAGTTCCACACAGATTCTGACAAGGGACATGGATCTGGAACCCCTTCTCGATTCGCCGGTTCCAGAGACACCTCCACCAATGCCTTTTACGTAACCGTTTCTGGAGTTCTGGCCGAAGACGAGGCTGATTATTACTGCGCCATCTGGCACAGCAGCACGTTTCACAGTGGTGCCTTCTGATGGAGAAGTGAGACAAAAACTCTCCTCCGCTTTGAAAGTAACTACCGTATTTTTTGGAGTAGAAGACGCACCAAGATTTTGGAGAGGCGCAATTTTTTTTAAAAAAAATTGCGCTGTGTAGACCTCCCAAAAACGGGCTGTTTTTCACAAAAATGGGCTTCTTTTTTGTCTTAAAGAGGGCACGAATAGCCTTTAGGAGGCTTATAGAGTGCTCCTGGGGGCTGGGGGGAGGGCAAAAACAAGCAAAAAATAGCCTGTTTGTTTTGTCAAAAAATAGCATGAATAGCCTTTAGGAGGCTTGTAGACTGCTCCTGCGGGCTGGGGTGAGGACAAAAACGAGCAGAAAACGGTCCATTTTTCACAAAACTTGGTCCATTTTTGTCAAAAAAGGGTGCAAATACTCTTTAGGGGGCTTGTAGAGTGATCCTGAAGCCTTGGGGGGGGGGCAAAATTGAGCAAAAATACCCAGCCCATTTTTCACTCATTTCTGCCCTTCCCAGGCACTCTGGAAGCCTCCCAAAGGCTATGCACGGCCATTTTTACAAAGGGGGCGGGGTTTCAGGAGGCCAAAAATGTTGTATTCAGTGTATAATCTGTACCCAGATTTTCATCCTCTTTTTTGAGGGAAAAAGGTTATACTCTGAAAAATATGGTATGTATCTTGTTTTTCCCATACCTGGGAACACTGTATTTGTGGTATGCTGTATTCAGTGTATAAGACACAACCAGATTTTCACCCTCTTTTTTTGTGGGAAAAAGGGGTGTCTTATACTCCAATAAATATGGCATGTATCTTGTTTTTTGCCATACCACAAAAACGCATGCCAACCTAGTTGCAGATCATGTCCCTCCAATGTCAATAACCTTGTTTTCCTCAACGTAATCCAGTATTTTTTCCATGACAGTGCTGCTCCTTGATAATATATTTCCCAATTTGGGAGTCTGAACCCTCCTTTAATTCTTGTAATCTTGTAGCATTTTTATGTTAATTCTCGCTTTTTACCCCTTAGCATATACATTTCACTATTATTTTATTAACTGTTTCAAAATATTTGTTCTCTAGCTTAATCGGTATCGTTTGGAATAAAAACAGCAATCTTGGTAATATATTCATTTTAATTGTGGCTATTTTACCCTTTAAGGATAGTTGAGAACTAAACAATGGGGGAAAACCTTGACAATGCTGACAGCAGATACCCTGAGAGACACCACAAGTGTGAGGAGCATTCAACCCAAAATTCTGCCTTTAAGCAGCTGAGAAGCATTCAAGCAGCACCTGATTAGCATAGAGGAGGAGCTGAAAGTCATGCAAGCAAGGTATAAAGGACAACAACATGCAAGACATTCTCTAGGGTGAGTCTTTTTGGTGTCTTGTCTCCATTCGGGCCACCCGATTACATCACCATCATGTTCTGGGCTTCCTTTCTGAGCTTCTTGGTATTATGGGGCACAGGTGAGGTCCAAGTACAGAATAGGGGAGTTGGAAGGAACCTTGGAGGTCTTCCAGTCCACCTCCCTGCTCAAGCAGGAGATCCTATGTCATTCTGGACAACTGGCTGTCCAATCGTTTCTTGAAAACCTCCAGTGATGGAGCATTCACAACTTCTGGAGGCAAGCCGTTTCACTGGTTCATTGTTTTCACCACAGGAAATGTCTCCTTAGTTCTAGATTGGAGCTCTCTTTGACCAGCTTCCATCCATTGCTTCTTCTCCTCCCTCAGATGCTTTGGAAAGTAGACTGACACTCTCTTCTCCATGACAGTCCCTCAAGTACTGGAAGATGGCTATCATGTCACCCCCTAGTCCTTGTCTTCATGCTCAGCTGCCCAGAGGCACTTCAGCTCACGGTCAGGTGGAGTGTTAACAATTTTCTCTGTTTATTTTTCCAGGGTCAACCTCACCAAGTGTGGTGTCTCAACCTCCGTCAGCTTCAGTGTCCCCAGGAAACACAGTGAAAATGGCCTGCACCTTGGACAGTGGCATCAATGTTGGAAGCTACAGGATAGGTTGGTACCAGCAGAAGAATCCAGGACCTCCTCGTTTCCTCTTGCACTTCCACACAGATTCTGACAAGGGACAAGGTTCTGGAGTTCCTTCTAGATTCTCTGGTTCTAAAGAAACCTCCACCAATACTGGTTATTTAACCGTTTCTGGAGTTCTGGCTGAAGACGAGGCTGATTATTACTGTGCTATATGGCACAACAGCGGGTTCCACAGTGATATCTTCTCATGAAGAAGTGAGACAAAAACCATCCCTCCCATCTCTACAGCTGGTAGCTTCTGAAAAGCAAAATCTCACCTTGGATTGTTGTTTTTTTCAGCTGCAGAGCTATCTCTAGCAACTAGAAAAATTGTTCTATTCAGTTTTCTAATTCAGCCCTTTCTTACATTTTCTTATATTATCAGCTACCCAAAATCGCTGTTATCAGTGAGATGGGTGGCATAGGAAAGTAATGAATAAATAAAATAACAGAATAACAGAGTTGGAAGAGACCTTGGAGGTCTTCTAGTCTGACCCCCTGCTCAAGCAGGAGCCCCTCTAGTTACACCATTGTGGACCAATGGTTATCCGACCTCTTCTTAAAAACTTCCAGTGTTGAAGCATTCACAACTTCTGGAAGCAAGTCGTTCCACTGATTCATTACTCTCAACCTTGAGTTACAGATATGTTTCTTTATTTGAACAATATCTCCAGCCCCAAAGAAGAGATCGATAAAGAGAAAAGGGCTGTACATTTTCAGCCTTTACATCGAAAAATGTGACTTAAAAACACGTGGCCGTTGTTATTCGTTGGATCTTGTTTCAGTCTCAACATACAGTAGATAAGGAAAATTTGAAGATATCTACTTAAACACATTTTGCAAACTTCTGTTGGTCATTTTGCCCTCAAATGTAATGAAAACAAACACAAACACATAAAATAGTTAATTAGTTAATTAGTTATTGGTCAATTGGTCAATTGGTCAATTAGTTTATTGGGCTTCCATTCCCTTGCAAACAAAATAAATTCTCAGTAATTCATATACAATAGAGGTAAAATAATCTGCCCATTGGAATCAGTCAGTGTATAAACTTAACAAATCATTATAATATAACAAAACAAAACCTTTGAAAAGCAAAATGTCACTGTATACTTCATTCAATCCAACTCACGCTGACATTCTTTATTTAAAAATAAATACATACAAAAAGGAGAAAGTAACCTAACTGGCTTGTATATAGTCACAAATATTGACTTGATGAGTTTTTATTTTAAGATCTTTTCTTTTCTTTCTTTTTTCCCCCTTTTTTGCTAACGATAAGGTGTTTTTCGTGGCCATTTTTAGCATCTGTGTAACGAAAGACATTCTCACTTCTGTTTTTCTCCTTAAGTGACTTGTGAGCATCAGAAATGGTTAGTAAGAGTCTTCACGTCTCAGCTCCGTTGGCAGTCACGCCCTTTTCTAATCTTCTGTTTTAGGGGACACTGCTATCATGTCCAGGGGAGACATGATAGCAGTGTTCCGATATCTCAGAGGGTGCCACAAAGAAGAGGGAGTCAAACTATTCTCCAAGGCACCTGGGGGCAGGACAAGAAGCAACGGGTGGAAACTAATCAAGGAGAGAAGCAACTTAGAACTAAGGAGAAATTTCCTGACAGTTAGAACAATTAACCTCTGGAACAGCTTGCCTCCAGAAGTTGTGAATGCCCCAACCCTGGAAGTCTTTAAGAAGATGTTAGATAGCCATTTGTCTGAAATGGTATAAGGTTCCTGCCCACACAGGGGGTTGGACTAGAAGACCTACAAGGTCCCTTCCAACTCTGCTATGGTATTGTATTGTATTTGCGGGCATGCTGTCTTTGGCATCTCTGTGGTTCTGCTGCCATCTTCAGGATTTCAGGAGTGTCAACGTTTTGGTTGCAAAAAAGACAGCGGGAAATTTAAGGTGCACCATTCAGTACCACCAGAGGGGGATGTGACCCAAGATATGAGCATTATACTTGACGCCCAGGTTATGACTGAAAAACAACAGGACAACCCAATTTTGCCAGCAGATGGTGACATAGATCAAGAAGACACCAACTCAAGATGTTCCACAAAGCTGCTTCACACGGTAATAGAACAAGAGCAGGGGTCTCCAACCTTGACAACTTTAAGATTTGTGGGCTTCGATTCTGGAGTTGAGGTCCACAAGTCTTAAAAGTTGCCAAGGTTGGAGACCCCTGCTACTGAGGAATTACTGGGTCTCTCAAATGTACTTCTATAACTGTCTGGTTTGATACAGCCACCAAATAGTTCTGGGTTTTCAATTTAGCTCTTTTCAGATTTTTGCATCGGCATCCTTCAGTCTCGAAAGATGATGGTATCGTGCTCTGGAAAGAAGTCAAAGCTGGAGTGTCCTCTCCAGAGCATGAAGCCTGGGTAGATTAATATGGAGGATAGACTGTTACCCAAGCAGCAGATTCCCCCTCTCCATGTCGCTGAAATAGTCTGATGGAATGGCAGATCTGAAACGATGGGTTCCAGCTGCGTCAGAGGAGTTACCAGAACGTGGTTGTACACAGTCATGAACTGCTTCCAGGACTCCGGCTCTGGATTTTGCCTGGAGGTTTACTCCCGAAGACTTTTTCAGTAGTGGATATATAGCCACAAGGCAGTGGAGGTTTGTCATCGGAGTCTCCCATCTCCTAGAAGATGGTCCTGCCGCTTGGTCTGCCATTGGGGCATAGAGCCCTCTTCTGCCTTCAAACCCATTGACCGTCTTCTCCTGTAACCCTGGGAAGGGGCCCTTATGAGGTGCCACCAGCCGGGCCAGCTGGACCAAGGCTTTTTTAAGGAGGTGTTACTCCTCCATCACTCACCCTTTGTCCTGGCTTGTGACAGGCAGAGCCTGGCTTCCCAAACGTTGGGCCCAGGATGGCGGGTTTTTCACCTTAGTTTAACATGAATCATCCAAATCTCAGTTTGAGTAGAAACCAATCAATGTTTTGAAAAGAAATCATAATCCAAATCATTAATCCACTGGCGTTTCCATAATCCTGAACTTTTTGTGTGGTGTTCAGGTGAGAATTGTGTTTGTTTACTTATGCTTTAACAATTTGCTGAAATTTGCACATTTCTTTTTTCTGAAGTGCGTTGTGTTGTGTTCTTTGGGAACCGTTGTTGTTCCAGAGACATATGGGGTGAAATCAACTTACCTTTGCTACCAGTTTGCAAATGTGAGTGCACCTTCCGCAGATACCTAGGACTTTCCGCGCATGCGCAAAGCATCAAAAACGGGAGGTGGTGACATCCGGGTGAGTGGGTGGAGCCTACCGCCACCGCTACCGGTTCACCCAAACCGGATAGAACAGGTTGCATTTCACCACTGATTTTATATGTACATATCAGGAATGGGTTCTGGCTTCTTCTACTGTCGGTTCACTCAATGACACACTTGATATGTAGCATGCATGCTATGCGTGCTTGATGCGTGCTACAGGGGCATGCACAGTAGACAAAAAATGCTTATGCAAAAGATGGCGACGTTTTTAAGAAGAGACAAGACAATCATTTATCTGAAATGGTATAGATTCTCCTGTTTGAGCAGTGGGGTGGATTAGAAGACCTCTAAGGTCCCTTCCAGTTCTGTTCTGTTCTATTATAATATATTAATATATAACGTTTTATATATTAATATAAACCAATTTCATTGTAATTTTAGTACAATGACAATAAAGATTATTATTATTAACCTTTTAATCAAATTGTTGTAAATATTAGCAAATGTAATCAGATCAAGCTGAATTGATTGGTCTTCCATCAAATTAGATATCTATATCTATATGTCTACATTTACATCTATCTATCTGTCTATGTCTATGTCTATCTATGTCTATATCTATATCTATATCTATATAGGAGAAGGGCGGGGTATAAATTTAATAATAATAAAATAAATATATCTATATCTATATTTACATCTACATCTACATCTATCTATCTCTATCTCTATCTCTCTTATAGCTCTTTATCCATTGTATTATATCTATCTATATCTATATCAAACTATCATATCTCTCTCTCTCTCTCTCTCTCTCTCTCTCTCTCTCTCTCTCTCTCTCTCTCTCTCTCTCTCTCTCTCTCTATCTATCTATCTATCTATCTATCTATCTATCCTCTTGGACATTCCTATGTTGTAAAAAAGGTGGAATTTTCTCTAACTCGACTTTTCTTTCCAGACGTAACAGTACAAATACTCTAATTTCCTGTCCTGAACAGAACTTGAGGGCTTCTCCAGTTTTGGTTTTAACAATGAATGTTGAACTCTAAGGAAATCTCAAAGGTGCTTTTTTCAAGAGACAACTGAACTGCCTGGTTTTTGTTTGAAAATGTTTTGCTTCTCATCCAAGAAGCTTCTTTGGGTCCTTTAGGACAGCCATGTCCTGGATGACTGAGAGTCTCCATAGACATCTGAGGAAATCTATTTCAGCATGTGGGGTGGGTGCCAATAACCACCCAAAATTTCCCCAGCTTTCCCCCTCTAGCCACCAACTGTACATCACTGGCAGATGTTTGGGCCACGAAGAGGGTGAACTTCACTCCTCTCCCCACCTGAGGACAGTTGGACAGAAAATGCAAAGTCATGTGGTAAGAAAAACGGTTCTCTGTGGTTTCCAGAAATGCCAGATGCATCTGAGGAACGTTGGTTGCTGAAGGGTTACCAGATGCCTTCAGAAGTGGAGAAGGGAACAACCGAAGCTTCTTGCGTACGGATTGGGATTGACGTCGAGACTACATCCATCACATAGCTTCCTCCTCCTCCTCCTCCTCCTCCTCCTCCTCCTCCTCCCCCTCCTCCTCCTCCTCCTGTGGTGGTTTCCATGGAAGTCTTGATGGATCTTCTGGATGGGCAGAAAATGAGGGTTTTGTTGGCCATATGGAAGCCATTTTGAATCGCTTTTCTCTAACGGATATCTTAACCATGTGAAGCAAAGGTGACAGGAATACAAACAGGTTGCCATTCTCTTTTTTTTACGCCATTATTTTTAGGTTCGATGCTGTTCAGGTGAAGCCCTGCCAAGATACAGCGATGTTTTAATTGGATTTACAACAAAACACCACACGACACTCCTGCTTAGGAGCCTGCGTTTATAATTGTACCTGGATTTTGATTTGTTTCTGTTTCTATTCCTCAAATTGGCCTTTTCCTGCAGGCACTAAATACACTTCATCCTACTTCTGGATATATATTGGGACTCCCTTGATCCTTCCAAAATCTCTTATTTGTGGATAATGCCATTTTGGAGATAAAAGAACCGGCCTTTGGGGGGAGGGGGGGAAAGGAGAAGAACCAAGCTCTAGATGGATTATAATTTTTCCCAATTAGAGAACAAGCCCTGTTCTAAGAAGAAGAAGAAACCATTTCCCTGCATCAAAAGGGAATTGCGTTGCATTTTTGGATTAATGTCCAGGAATCTATTCAACATATGAAGGTTTTCGTATTTAAGTTCCACTGGACAAAATGGATGAGTTTTATTTCAACGTCTTCTCTGCTTCTACCATTAATTTGTCAAAGATGCTACAAAGGAAGCCCTTCTGTTTGGTGAAATATTTGGAATGGTCCTGGAGGATACAAGACAGGTAGAATCCTGGATGAGAGCACCTTAATTCTTCTGATTCAAAAACATCAAGTCAAGTCTCCTCAAAGAACGTTCATGGTGGGCCTGGAATTCAGGTAGGAAGGGAAATGATTTCCCTATCATTTTAATCTCTCTTCCGTTGCTTTGGCTAATGGTTATAGTCTAAATTATTGAGCTCTGTGGATATTTTAAGAAACCAGAGACATTGTTTTATTCCTAAAATCAATTGCTATTCAGCAAATGTTTGAGAATGGAAGAGCCATGTCAAGGACGGGTTGAAGAGAGTGTGGAATTTGTGGACATTTATGGAAATAGATTATTATGCAGGATTGTTGCATGACCATTCCTTGCTTGGGTGGTAAAGGAACTTGAGTTATAGACGGTCTTTAAAATGCAGGCACAATAGTTTTCCAAATGTTTCTGGATAGGATGATGAGGATATGTTGAAGAGGTTATCCATTCAGTCATGTCCAACTCTTGGTGATTATGTGGGCCAGGTCTCCGCACATCATCCAATCTTGTACTTGGTGTTGAACAAAGAACTCTCAAAATAGATGAAATAACATGCACATTTTTGATTCAATGACTGAAATATTTGAGAATGGGAGAGCAGTGTTGATGATGGGTTGAAAAGAATGTGGAATTTGTGGAATTTTTTTACGTGGAAACCACTTCTGGACTTTTTGCTTGAGGCGGAACGTAATAAAACTTTGATTTGGGGTTATTTCCCCAAATGTTGTATTTGTATTATATTTTGATAAACTAATACAAATTTTGAACTCAAAAAATGGTGTAGTCCATATGCCCTACAAAGTGAGCAATGGACTTATAAAAAAATAAAACCCAAAAATAAAATCCAAGAGCAGAAAGCAGACGTAAACTGCTACAGGAAATATTTATTGTGTGGCTGTTACTCACTATGTGCTCATCTTCGGCCGTGGGACCCATCTGACAGTCACAGTCACAGATAAGTCTCTTTAAAATGCCGATACAATTGTTTTCCAACTGTTTTTGATTTTAATTGGTGTTTTTTCGTCACTAAGTCTCTGTCTCAAATGAAGCATCTTGAGATATAGCTTAGTTTTTTTTTTAATGCCTTGGTTTTCTCTTTCATGTTGTATAAAGAACCCTCAACTAGACGAAATAACGTAAAGAATTTTGATTCCATGACCGAAATATTTGTGAATGGGGGAGCCGCGTTGATGATGGGTTGAAAAAAAATGTGGAATTTGTGAAATTTCATGGAAACAGATTACATTTTGAGCAGAGAGTTCCTTGTGTTGGCGAGGATTCCCTTAGTGGGAAGCATTGCAAAGAGCTTCGGTAGAATATGTGACCTAGTTACCTACTAGTTCAGAAAAATGTGAATTTGGTCTGCCAAATGAGTAATCTTGGCAAAGCAAATGATGACTTTGAAAAAAGAACTGAGGAGATCTAAGATCCAACTGAAAACAGCAAACTCGCAAAAGTTGATGGAGTTTAGCAGAAATTTCTCCTTGGAAACCACTTCTGGACTTTTTGCTTGAGGTGGAAAGAAAGTAAAACTTGGATTGTGGGTTTTGCTGATTAGATCGCTTTGTTGTTACAGAAACGGCTGGTTTATATTATTGTATAAATGTATTAAAAAGTTGTGCTTTGATGCTATTATCTTAATCTGCAGCACCAAAAGGAGTTGGAAGTCAATTCTTTTTTTTTCTCTTCTTTTTCTCTCTTGCCGTACACTTTTATCTTCCCTTGTGTTTATATTATATTTTTTATAAATTAAATTTTGAACTAAAAAAAAAATCGCAAAGTCCATGTTAAGTTTTAAGTTTTATTTGATTTATATACCGCTCCTTCTCCATCAAGATGGGCTCAGGGCGGTGAGTATATTCCCTACAAAGTGAGCGATAAAATAAAATCCAAGATCAGAAAGCAGAAGTCAACTGGTACAGTAAATATTTTTTGTATGGCTGTTACTCACTGTGTGTATGTCTTCGGAGGTGGGACCCAACTGTCAATTTCAGGTAAGTCTCTTTAAAATGCCGATACTATTGTTTTCCAACTGGTTTTGATTTTAATTTGTGTTCGGTTTTTTCTCACCAAACAGTCTCAAATGAACGTCTTAAAAAAAATGCTTCGTTTTTCTCTTTCATGTTGCATAAAGAACCCTCAAATAGATGAAATATAAACTACTAAGAGAGGAATAATTATTCAAGTGATCTGACTATTTGTGTTCTTAACATTTTTCTCCAAGGTGTTACTTTTTTTGTCCCTTACAAAGCATGCTAATCTGTCCTTATTGTGTTTAATAGTTTATTTTTCAGGAAAAACAAAATCCAGGTAATGGTTATGTCAAAATGTCAAGCAAAGTGTTATGCAATTCTTCAATATCTTGTTTTACTTGCACATGGTTGATCCAGCTCATAGATAATTTAAAAATAGAATCGTATTCAAGTCACGGAGATTGTTCGAAAAATAAATGCAGTAAAGTACATTTAAACAAGTCAGCGTAGGAAAAATAGGAAAAGCGTATCGAATGTCTTTGATCTCTTTGTGTTGTATGTGTTATGTGTATTGCAAGACATTAGAAATGTGAGTTTCTGGTTTTAAGGCAAACGGCACAGGCAAGATTTTTTGCAAGGGAATAGGGAAATAGGACTTGTAATTTTTTGAAAAACAATCATTTTTTCCCATGCTTTAATGTTTAGATTTCTTTATCTCATTGCAAAGATTCCTTCTGCTCAATTTTACAGATCTATATGGAAGAGGGACTGAGGGAAGGTCAAAGATAAACTCTGAAATTCAAAATTGATTTTCCCCCCATCAAAATAAGTCTTAGACAAGTAACATGGTTTTATTAGGTTAAGTCCAGCACTCACATTCTAGATAGATTAGATAGATAGATAGATAGATAGATAGATAGGTAGGTAGGTAGGTAGGTAGGTAGGTAGGTAGGTAGGTAGGTAGGTAGGTAGGTAGGCAGGCAGGCAGGCAGGCAGGCAGGCAGGCAGGCAGGCAGGCAGGCAGGCAGGCAATGGATGATAGATAGATAGATAGATAGATAGATAGATAGATAGATAGATAGATAGATAGATAGATAGACAGACAGACAGACAGACAGACAGACAGACAGACAGACAGACAGACAGACAGACAGACAGACAGACAGACAGATGTTATGGTTTATGGATTTGAGGTATATCATCTTAAAAATCATCTGAAAACATTATTTACCTAATATTAGTATCTAACAATAAATCAAAATATATTTAAAAGGATGCATGGTTGGTAATTTACTAATCATAAGCAAAATCTTTGGATCCTTTTTTTAAAAAAATCATCTTAAAAAATGAATCTTCACATTTGCTTTATCTTGGAAATGGAAAGGTTTCTTTTAAATAAGTAGAGGTGAAATGTCATAAAGAATAGAATAACAGAGTTGGAAGGGACCTTGAAGGTCTTCTAGTCCACCCCCCTGCTCAAGCAGCAGACCCTAAACCACTTCAGACAAAGGGATATCCAACATCTTCTTAAAACCTTCCAGTGTTGGAGCATTCACAATTCCTGAAGTTGTTCCACTGGTTAATTGTTCTCAGTGTCAGGAAATTTCTCTTTGGTTCTAAGTTACTTCTCTCCTTGGTTAGTTTCCACCCATTGCTTTCTTGTCCTGCCCACAGGTGCTTTGAAGAATAGTTTGACTTTCTCTTCTTTTGGGCAGCCCCTGAGATAAAAAGAGATAAAAGGAAGCATAGGACAAGCTAGAGAATTTGAAAATGACATATCCAAATTGCAAACGGGCTAAAATCAAGTTGAATTGCCTCTTTTTGGTTTGGTTTCCTTGTTAATTTTATCTTCATTTTGCTTAAAAAAATATATATCCATAGATAAAAGTTGAGGGAAGTCTGACTTGGCAAGAGATAATAAAGTGCAGAGTTAAAAGAATAGAGAAAGAGTTTTTCTTACTGATTGATGGTCAATAGTGGTGATCAGAATTTTGCTACCTATTCTCCCTGCTCAAATCAACTCTTAACTCCATTAGGGAAAATACCTGTTTTCTTCTTGTCTGAGATAGGTAACCAATATTCCTTTGCTTTAAAAAGCAAACAAACTTGGAATCAACCAGGAATCTCCCAAGTATTTAATTAAATCTGGAACACTGGATGAGAAAGTTATTTGATCTATTGCTGTCAAACCTCTTTTGTCATTCTTAACAACCACACTCCAGGTAGCTGATTTTACAACCCAGTGCAAACTAGCAAAGAAATGCAAAGTTTTATAGAGATTTTTGTCTAGATTCTTTGTGGAATATTGGACTATATTTATACTCCCTTTCCTTTCATGACGAGAGTTGAAGTTAGACAGGTCCGAAATTCTGTAACTTTAGTCGCTTCCTTGATTATTGATTAATATGATGCTTGATATATTAGTACTGTGTTCCATTGTTGTTGTTGTTAGTTGCGAAGTCATGTCTGACCCATCGCGCCCCCATGGACAATGTTCCTCCAGGTCTTCCTGCCCTCTACCATCCTCTGGAGTCCATTGAAGCTCACGCTGATGGCTTTGGTGGCTCCATCCAGCCACCTCCTTCTCTGCCGTTCCCCATTCTTCTTCTTTTGCCCTCCATTGTTCCCAGCATGAGGCTCTTCTCCAGGGAGTCCTTCTTCCTTCTCCTTAGGTGGCCAAAGTCTTTGAGTTTCCTCTTCAGGATCTGGCCTTCTAAAGAACAGCCAGGGTTGATCTCCTCTAGGACTGACCAGTTGGATGGCCTTGCAGTCCAAGGGACTCAATGCAGGAGTCTTCTCCAGCACCAGAGTTCAAAGGCCTCCATTCTTTGGCGCTCAGCCTTCCTTATGGTCCAGCTTTCACAGCCATACATTGCAACTGGGAAAACCATAGCCTTGACTATATGCACTTTTGATGGCATGCATCGTGTTCCATGCATCGGTTTAATAACTGTCAGGAAATGTCTCTTTTCTGGTTCTCTCCTTGATTAGTTTCCATCTGTTGCTTCCTGCCCTGTCCTCAGGTGCTTTGGAGATTAGCTTGTCTCCCTCTTCTTTGTGATATTGGAACACTGCTATCATGTCTCCCCTAGTCTTTCTTTTCATCAAACTACCATAGACATACTCAGTTCCTGCAACTGTTCTTCATATGTTTTAGCTTCCGGTCCCCTTGATTGTTATAGGTTACTTAAAAGATAGACTTCAGTTATTATTTAGAGATGCTATCAGAAGGACCAGATCTGAACTTCATGACAGCTTTTAGAATAACACAGTTGGAAGGGACCTTGAGGGTCTTCTAGTCCAACCCCTTGCTTAGGCAGGAAACCCTACACCACTTCAGACAAATGGTTATCCAACATCTTCTTAAAAACTTCGAGTGTTGGAGCATTCACAACTTCTGGAGGCAAATCGTTCCACTGGTTAATTGCTCTGGCTGTCAGGAAATTTCTCCTTAGTTCTAAGTTGTATTTCAGTGTTAAGAATCATTGTGGAATTTCATGCAATCTGCCAGGTCAGCCCACTGTATCTCCTTCGATACAAGTCTTTGCTCCTACGCACTCCCTCCCCCACAGTCTTGATGAGGAAAACTATCTATACAATCTAGTTACTCTTAATCTTGCACTGAAGTTTTAAAATGCTGTTTGTCAGGGTTTCAAATGGCATCCTCTATGAAATAATAGCTTGAGGCTAGAGGTTCCTCAAAACACCAATTCATTAGAAGAGCCACATTGGCACATCTGGGGAAACCCAAATCGGAAAGCTTCCAGGTTTTCCCCACCCAGTTGAAAGTTCAAGAACCTGCCCCAACACCCACAAGTCCATCAAATGGTCCAATCAGTGGATGAAGATTCCTCCCATCCACATCCGTCCAGGTGCAGGGATAGGGTTTCTGAGAAGGAATGTTGTTATGGCTACACATCTCCCAAGTTCCATACCATCCGTCCTCCCAGTTTCCCATATGAACGATGTTTGAATATGTGGTAGGCTTGAGGTCCTATACATTGATGGCTTCCAAGACTGACAGACGGCCCCCCTTCGACAGAAGAGTATGCCCTGTAGCAAAAGGAACACAGGGGGTTAATCAGTTACCTAACTATCTCCCCCCCCGCCCCAGGGGACCCTTTGGCTAATCTGGATAGATTAATTGCTTAATTAATTTATCGCCATACCATCCTTCCTCCCAGTTTCCATTACTAACTATGTTTGAATATGTGGCAGGCTTAAGGCCCTATACCAGGGGTCCCCAACCTTTGCAACTTTAAGTCTGAAGGACTTCAGCTCCCAGACTTCTCCCAGACTTCTTCTGGGAGCTGAAGTCCTTCAGACTTAAAGTTGCAAAGGTTGGAGACCCCTGCCCTATACAACGATGGCTTCCAAGACTGACAGCTGTATAGAACCTCATGAAATCTTCCTCTCTTCCAGGTCTGCCCCCAGTATCTCCTTTGGTGCAAGTCTTTCCTCCTACCCCGGAAGAGACCAGAGGCCCGAACCCGTATACTGTCGTGTGTCTCTTAACCGACTTTTACCCACCTGCTTTCGAAGTGCTATGGAAGGGGGATAATGTACCAATAAGATCTGGAGTGGAGACCAGCAAAGCCAGCAAGCAAGGTAACAAATACCTTGCCAGCAGTTACCTGAAATTGAGTGAAGCTGAGTATGCAAAATATAACAGTTTCTCCTGTGAAGTGACCCACCAAAGCAAGACCATTGTGAAGACTGTGCCAAAATCTGGGAGCTGTTAACTCTGTGATGAGTCCCCTTTCTGCCGTCAGGAAGGAGAAAAGAGTCCCATCTGCTGTGGTCTCAAACATTCTTTCCCAAACTTATTATGATTAATAACACCTCTTTCTATCCCATGTAGTTACCCCCTTTGTATCCCCTCCACTCCTTCGCTCTTCAAATCGATCCCCCCTCCCCTTTGACCTGTTATATTCTACTCTCAGCAATGAATAAAGATGGATGTATTTCATTTGTGTGACTGATTCATCAAATCTATCAAGGATACAGAGCTGCGTAAGCTTTCCTATCTCATGGGGGTGGGGGTGGTCTCTATCCAAGATCCTTTTTCACACAGATAGCCACATTCAAATGGGAGGAGGGGATCAGTGTTGATTCTCTTGAGGATTTCAAGAAGTATCATTGGGTTTTGGATTCCTACATGGGTGTTGCATTAAATTAACACATGAATTGTTCTCAAGTTTGAAATCGAAATGCCTTGTTCTTTAGTAGTAATGCTAGCAGATTTGGGAAGATATGGGATCATAGAGGTTCTTCCAATAACTCTAACCAGCTGATATCAATATAGGATTGGAATTGGAGATCTCAGTCTTATCTATCTATCTATCTATCTATCTATCTATCTATCTATCTATCTATCTATCTATCTATCTATCTATCTATCTATCTATCTATCTATCTATCTATCTACATCATCATCTATCCATCTAGGAATCTATCCATCTATTCATCCATCAATTCATCCATCCATCTATATCTATCTATCTATCTATCTATCTATCTATCTATCTATCTATCTATCTATCTATCTATCTATCTATCTATCATGCATCCATGTATCCATCTATCTATTTCTGTATCCTTATAGTTTATAGTTTATTTGATTTATTTGATTTATATACCGCACCCTTGCCCAAAAGGGACTCGGGGCGGTGCACAGGCAATTTAAAAAACATATATAAACAACAATATACAAAATATAAAACCAAATTAAATTAATAATTTAATAATTTTCTCTCCATCTCTCCATCTCCCCATCTCCCCATCTCTCCATCTATCTATCTATCGATCTATCTATCTATCTATCTATCTATCTATCTATCTATCTATCTATCTATCATCTATCTATCATCTATCTATCTATCTATCTATCTATCTATCTATCTAACTATCTATCTATCTATCTATCTATCTATCATCTTGTCTACCTTTTGGTTCTTCTATCTCTATTATCTATTATCAATCAATCAATCAATCATCTATCTATCATCTCTCAAGTCACAAAGTGTAAAAATACAGCACACTATTAATTCAAGCCAAAGGGGACATGTATAAAAGGAAAAAATAACCGTTACAAAAAAACCCTTCCTCCAACTTAACCTGTGTCTGATTCTCTTGAGGATACCAAGAAGAAGCATCTGCATGGGTATTGTAATACATTCAGCCATGAATTTTTCTCAAGTTTGAAATGCAAACATCTTGTTTTTTAGTAGTTAACGCTGTCAGACTGGGGGACAGATGAGATGACAGTGGCCCTTCCAAAAACTCTTCACCCACCAATTGATACACAGCAAATATATGGTTGAACTGCTATCTCTCAAGTCACATCCTGTAAAAATACACCATGGCATTAATTCACGCAAAAATCGGCACTTCAAACATATATAAAAGGAAGAAATCTTATGAAGTTGTCAGTTCATGGAAGTAACCAAGCAGGGCTAGAAGGAAATGTCTGGCCATTGACTTCCAAACATCTGAGTGTTGGTCATTTCATAAAAATATTCCCATCCTTTCATTATAACTCAAATTGATCCGATTGAGGAACAGATATCTTAGCTCTGATTGACAGTTCAAGTACAGAGAGCCTTTTTAAAGGACCCTGTGGTGAAATAGCTGGTCAATAAATTTGATAAATAAATAAGATAATAATAATAATAATAATAAATTCGAATTTATTAACCGCTCCCTCTCCCCACAGGGACCCGGGGCGGTGCACAGGAGGAACTAAAAAACAATATAAACAATAAATACAAAAATACATACTTTAAAACACAATTAAACAATATTATCCCGTGCTAAAAATAATTAAAAACCCATTAAAATACATTTGAAATCTATAGACAGAGAGACTATCCAAGGCCGGCCAGTCGAAAGAAATGGGTCTTCAATTTCGTACGGAAGGAGCGGAGGTCAGTGGTCGTTCTGATATCGGGGGGAAGGTCGTTCCAGAGGGCTGGGCCCGCCACAGAGAGAGCCCTTCCCCTGGGCGTCGCCCGCTGACAAAGTCTAGTGGACGGCACCCGGAGAAGTCCCTCTCTGTGGGAGCGAATCGGCCGTGAGGATGTATGGGGCAGGATCCGATCCCGCAGATAGCTAGGGTTTAGAATGGTGAAATCCAAATGAAATATAACAGAAAGGGAAACCATATAAGATGAGCAGCTTCAATTAACAATTGCTATTAGAAAGAACAGGAAGTTCCTGTTCGTATTGTATGGTGTGTATGTAGGGTATGTCGAAGTTTTGTGTGAGTGTATTTTATATGTATTTTATATGTTTGTAAATAAAATTTATTAATTAAAAATAAATAAATAAATACATGAAGTAGACTCCACTCTATGATTGAGCAAATACTTACTCGATTCATCGTAGGGAAGGTCAACAAATTGAACAGCTGTCACCAAACCGGAATCTAGCTAGGAAACCTAGATGCAAAGGCAGGTTTAGTAGTTTACATGGAGCGCTTGCCAAGTCAAAACTGTTTGGAGATGATTACTATCTGTTGGCCTGGTGGAATTCAATTAAGCCCTTTACAAGATGTTCCTTTGGTCATTTGCCAGAGCTAATTCCTTACTTCCTGAGGACAACATAAAAAGGAGAAGACAAGGGGAGCGGCATGGGTGGGCTTCAAGGATCTACCTAAGCTTCCCAATTCTTTTCAGATCTAGAAATCACTTTTGGTCCAACTTTTGACTCGAAAGTTGCTTTTCCACCTCCTCAGGAAAAGTCCCTGGAAGAAGATCTGAGCTCTTAGAAGATCGTGCCCTGTCTAACAACTCCTCTGACCTTATATTTTATATATATTTATACATATTTATATATATCATATTTATGACATATTTATGACATTCACCATGAAGTACTCTAAGGCAGACCTTTTCTACTGCGGGAGCCCCCCTACTCGCAGGTATGGCCCTCCGCGTCAACGAGGGCCCACCTTGATGAGGGATTCTGTATCAAGAGAGGTGGGCGGGACGCAGTTCTAGGGGTGTTTGAACAAAATTCTTAATTTGGCTTTTAGGGGGTTCCAGGGAGGAGGGGAGGGATAGTTTACAATTTAAATGGGGGATTTAATCTGGTTTTAGCGCAGGTTTTGTCATTTAATAAGTTTTTTAAATTATAGTTGGTACTATTTTGTATATTGTTTTAAATTCCTGTGCGCCGCCCTGGGTCCTTTCGGAGAAGGGCGGGATATAAATTGAATAAATTGAATTGAATTGAATTGAATACTCTCTATACATAAATATTTATCATGTATCCCAGTTTTTCCATGAAAGGGCCCATTCTAAATAACATCGCGCTACCACCATGGAGCATTGGGCATGGAAGCAACATGGCTTGATATTCAGGAAATACCTCGATATCCCAAAATCTTTTGAAATCTATGAGTCACTTTAGGCCTTAATTGAAGAGGACCAATAGTTGGCTCACTCAAGGAGAACCCAAAAAAAAAAACAACCCTGGATGAGTGCTGAGGTCTTGGAAGATGTTGCACATCATGTCTCCATATGTCAAAATGTATTTGTTAACCCACTGAAATTTCCACAGAAGTATACATTCTAACAGGGGAGGCAGTGGCTCAGTGGCTGAGACGCTGAGCTTGTCGATCAGAAAGATCGGCAGTTTGGGGGGTTTGAATCCCTAGCGCCACATAATGGAGTGAGCTCCCATTCCTTGTCCCACCTGGCAGTTCGAAAGCATGTAAAAATGCAAGTCCCAATCCGAAAAGGGTCACTTCCTAGGGGTCCATTTTCTGATGGGTCTACTCAACGCTATTGTTAATGGTGGACTACAGAGATCATAATACAGCCATCAAGCAGAACTTCAAAAACACATCCAGGGCATTGAGTTGGATTCATCAGAAACAACAAGAGCACAGGCAAAACCTCAGCAAACCTGTCAACACTTCTTAAACATAGCTTATATTTACAAAACTGGCAAAGCTGCAAGACCTCTGAGTGTTTTTCACACAATCTAGAAGGAATGAAAGTTCTCATCTACCATCTGCCTGCATCCAGAAAGGAATCGCTTCAAGAATGGAAGTTCTTGAACGACCTGAGATCTTTCTAAATCATCCGCAGGTCCTCCTTTCGCGACTCCGAAAATGGATCGTTGGGTTCTTTTTCTCCCAAATTGCATTCCATTGAAATGACGGTTTGAAGGACACCACTTGTTCAGGGGTCGGCAACCTACGGCTCTGGAGCCGCATGTGGCTCCTTCCTCCCTCTGCTGTGGCTCCCTGTCGCTGGTCAGCTCCACAATTGATAGGGCTTTCGGTTGCGGCAGGTAGAGGGAAAAGGATGCCACACCTAGAGGAGACTCTATGGTGAGGGAACTGGACTTCCGGTCATCTCCAGAATTGAATGGGGGGCTTCCGGTTAGGACCTTTGTGGCCCTTTGAATCTTTAAGGTTGCCGACCCCTGCTCTATCTGAAGAACCTCAAGAGAGGGCAGGTTTTTGTACAGCCATGTATCACTGTGGTGGGTGTTCGGAGGAGGAACCCAACTAACCGTCACAGGTAAGTCAACGAATTGATCCCGAATCTTTCTTTCCATACGTGATATTTTCATGTTTTCATCTTTTTCCTCTTCTTTCCCTACTTTGACTCCATGCACTTTGATTTTAAGGTTTCTTTTGATTCAACAATGATGGTGTTTTATTTCAATGAGAACTGAACGTTTAGCCCAGGTCAGGAGAGGTGGATTCGAATCTATACGATTTCATCTTCCCTGTTCCCAGATAGACTTTGATTTTCATGATGGGGGTCAATGAGATCTTGAGAAATCTCACTGGGGTCTACTTTTATCCTCAGGCGTAGTTTTTCTGTGGATTAAAAGATTGTTTTGTATTGTGTTGTCTTCAATGGAACGGAAAGGGATTGGCTGAACGTTTTATCCCTCTGTGTTTAGATTTTATCCCTCTGTGTTTAGATTTTCCAAGCGGAATTAAGTAAGACACATTGTCGATCTGATCCTTTGTTTTATAATTTGTTGTTTTTTTAAAAGTCTCCATCCTCTTTCAGCCTCTGAAAGACAAGACACAGATCTCAATCTTTGGTGATCAAAATTATATAAAAGTGTTGGAATGTCTGATCAACCGTTCATCATTCATTTCAACGGCCAAATCAGTCAATGCAGGAAGTTCAATCTTTATTTCATATCTTGATGTTTTCTTCTTGGGTTTTTTTCCCCCTCCTGTTTTATTTATTTATTCAAGGTTTTTGTAGCCACTCAGCTAAAATGGACTCCGTGCTGTGATTTCCCTATTGATTGGAAAGGGATCCTCCACAGGATCTACTGCTAGATCTAGGGTTAGATTGAGAGATATGGAGGTGGTTGTCCAAATTATGCACCTCCACTTTTGCAAAAATATTCAGATTCAGCCACAACCTGGGGAAATGTTATAATGATATAAGCTTCTCTTATATCTGATAAGTGGAGTGGATAGCCACCGCCGTAGATTCAGAGGGGATCTGTTCTCGGTGGATCAGATTTGAAGAAATGGATCTGTGAATGAACCTGCATTTCTCAGTTATGGGGGAATCCTTTCCTAAACAACCTTCAAAGGTTGAACCTTCAAATGATTGTGCTATGCTTGTGAAGGAAACAGAAATGGATATCTAACCAACGTGTTGGGTTTCCAACTTTCGTTTCAGGAAGATCGAGGGAGGTTTGGTTAAATTGCCTTCTCCTATTCTGTCCAAATTAATAATATCAACTACTTTATATCGAACTATAATTCTTGTTTCGTCTCTACAAAATTTAGAAACTGGGATAAGACTTCAATTCCTATTATTTAACATAAATAAGTAGCATAATACACAAGTAAAAGATTAGAAAGTTTCATGTTACGTCTTTTGCAGGTGTTCAGAATTTTGCATGTTTTAAACAAATGATTTAAAAAAATTAAATCCAAAGCATTTCTTTCAGAGGTTAACTTGAGATAGATGCGTTGAAGAATTGATTAACTGAGGAGGGTGGGAAGAATAACCTTTTATAAAGAATAAGTTAACTTTGTGAGGGACATTTGCAAGAAATTATTCTTGTGGCATGTATGTCATATGTGTGCTTTTAATTCAGCGTCTTAGAATAAGGGGCGCAGAAGAAATGCTGAACGTTGCTTCAATATTAGGCCATGGGAACCAACTCAGAATGAGTTTTCATTTCATCGTTCTTAAAGTTAGAATCTGTCATAAATTGGAGATGTCTAAGATGTTCTCCACAAAAGAAATCAGAGTTAGGAGATTGGACCGCATTTTCTTTAGCATTGAGTCTAAATGCCCTTCAAAAGTTGTGTGGACATGAAACTCAACTCTAAGCATGTAAACTATTGTGTTTCAATGTTTCTGGAAAGTTGGTTTGACATCAAAGAGAGGTATAAATTCCATGAAACTCAAGTTCATTCCTGTTCTTGAATTCTTTTTTGCAGTAAAAATGTGTTTCATAGGGAAAAGATTCATGTTTCAGCTCGTATGGTCAATTATTCCTGCATGGAGAAAGAAACATCACTCTATTCAGGAACTAAAAATTAGTTATTTCTCTTCTATTCGCTGAAACTCACACAGGAAGAGAGAGAAACCAACATGGGATACGCAATATGAACATACAGAAGGCACTTAGTTTCTCCTCTTCTTCCTGTCGTGGTAGAACAAAAAAAATTAATTAAACAACTTGAATTTATAATTGGTACAGCAAAGCTATTTGCAAACTGTACGTCTCCTTAAGGCATGCTTTTGCCCAGATGTTGTCTTGATATAGCCTCCTTTGTCTTCTACAAAATGCAAAGGAAAATAAGAAATGTTTTTCTAAGAAGAAGAATTTTGAGAAGTAGCTCTCCTGCAGATACATGCAGATATTTCTCCGTGCAGCCATGCAGGAAATCTCACTCTGATGTAAAGAATGTCTGGTTCACTGAACTAACTACAGGAATTGTGGGTAGCCTGCTACAATGGGAAATCAAAGCATTAGAAATCGAAAATTTATTTAGGCTTCAAGACCAAACAATAGCAATCTCTTTTGTCCACTGTGGTGTTAGGAAAATAAGAAAAATGTTCTTATGGTTCACAAAACTAACTGCAGGAATTGTGGGTAGCCTGCTACAATGGGAGATCAAATCATTCAACATCAATTCTTCACATCAGAGTAAGATTTCCTGCACCGCCCTACCTAGGAAGATCTTTACGGATCTGCAGGGGAATTACTTTTCAAAATTATCGAATCAAATTGGATTATCAAATCAAAGTTTTACTTAGGCTCCAAGACCAAACAATTGGAATCCCTTTTGTCTATTGTATACAATAGCCCCCTGTGGTGTTGGGATTCACTTCTGAATGCAAAGAAAGTCATCTAAACATCTCCTCTAGGTTCTTAATAATATTTTTCTCGCTCTTAAGAAGTGGCTCTTGTGAATCTTAACATCTTATCAATGTACTATTTTGAGAAAGTTTCCCTTGATGTTTTCCCCATTCCCTCCCCCACAGTCTTGATGAGGACAACTATCTGTATAGTTATCTAGTTACTCTTGCAATGTTGCGTTGAGGTTTTAAGATGCTTTGTAGAACTTCATGAGATCTTCCTCTCTTCCAGGTCTGGCCCCAGTATCTCCTTCGGTGCAAGTCTTTGCACCTGCCAAGGAAGAGACCAGAGGCCCGAACCCATATACTGCCGTGTGTCTCATAACCGACTTTCGCCCACCTGCTTTGGAAGTGCTATGGAAGGGGAATAATGTACCGATAAGCTCTGGAGTGGAGACCACCAAAGCCAGCAAGCAAGGTGACAAATACCTTGCCAGCAGTTACCTGAAATTGAGTGAAGCTGACTATGCAAAGTATGACAGTTTCTCCTGTGAAGTGACCCACCAAAGCAAGACCATTGTGAAGACTGTGACAAAATCTGGGAGCTGTTAACTCTGTGATGAGTCCCCTTCCTGCCGTCAGGAAGGAGAAAAGAGTCCCATCTGCTGGGGTCTCAAACATTCTTTCCCAAACTTAGTTTGATCAATAACACCTCTTTCTATCCCATGTAGTTACCCCCTTTGTATCCCCTCCACTCCTTCGCCCTTCAAATCGACCCCCCCTCCCCTTTGACCTGTTATATTCTACTCTCAGCAATGAATAAAGATGGATGTATTTCATTTGCGTGACTGATTCATCAAATCTATCAAGGATACAGAGCTGCGTAAGCTTTCCTATCTTGGGGTGGGGGGCGGTGTCTCTATCCAAGAGCCTTTTTCACACAGATAGCCACATTCAAATGGGAGGGGGGATCAGGTCTGAATCTCTTGGTGGATATCAAAAATCATCATTGGGTTTTGGATTCCTACATGGGTGTTGCATTAAATTCACACATGAATTGTTCTCAAGTTTGAAATGGAAATGCCTTGTGCTTTAGTAGTAATGCTAGCAGATTTGGGAAGATATGGGATCATAGCGATTCTTCCAATACTACTAAGCAGTCCTCCAGCTATTAGCAATATAGGAGTAGGTGGAATGGGACATTTCAATCCTATACACTATATCTATCTATCTATCTATCTATCTATCTATCTATCTATCTATCTATCTATCCATCCATCCATCCATCTATCTATCTATCTATCATCTATCTATCTTTCTAGATAGATAGATAGATAGATAGATAGATAGATAGATAGATAGATAGATAGATAGATAGATAGATAGATAGATATGTCAATCTATCATCCATCTATCTATGCATCATCTTTCTTTTATCTCTCTCTCTGTATATATAATATCTATCCATCCATTTATCTATCTACTTATCTATTTCTATCTAGCTATCATCTATTATCTATCAAAGTATCTGTCATCTCTGTACTCTCTCTCAAGTCATAAAGTGTAAAAATACAGTCCACCATTATTTCATGTAAAAAGTGGCATTAGAAACATATATAAAAGGAAGAAATCCTATAACGTTAAGAAATCCAACGTTAAGGATGCAAGCAAGACTAGAAGCCAATATTTGGCCAACTACCTGGATGTTGGTCATTTAATAAGATGTTGGTCATTTCATCCTGACTGGTTATCAGGTTCAAGAATTGGCTCTGATTGACAGCTCAAGTCCAGAGGACACTTATAATAGACTCAACCTCTAGGGTTGACCAAATACATATCCGATCATCATACAGGAAGTGCGGGATATCAATCAGCTATCAGTAGGGCAAAATCTACCTAGGAAACCCACATGCCGAGACCAAGTTAATGATTTACATTGGTCGGTTGTCCACTGAAAGCTATTTGGAGATGATTTTTGATCCATTGGCCAGGTTGAAGTTGCTTAAGTCTTCACAAGGTGTTTTTCTAACATTCTTAAGAGTAAATTCCTCATTTTCTGAGGACAAAATATAAAGGGCGGGGAGGAAACAACATTTAAGAAACCACCTCATTATCCCAGGTTCTTTTCACCTCTATGAATCAATTCAAGTCCAACTGCAGTGGCTCAAACATTGCCTTCCCACTCATTCAAGAAAGAATCCCTGGATCAAAGTTGAAATCCTAGAAGACGTTTACCACTTCTCTATATTTCAAAACCATTTTTACGACCTATCCCAGAGATTTCAACAAAGGATAGATTCTAAAGGGCATCACACAGCCACAATGGGGCATTCCAAGTCTTCACACTAGGCATAATAATAACATCATGAAATGACCTCTTATATTTTACAGTTCAGTTTAACTTGTAGATGAGCAGGTGGAGAACTGTAACTCATCCAGAAAAACCTCAGTTTTCCTTATTAGAAAGTCAACAGGTAGATCCGAATACCAGGAAGCCTAACCCATGGTCTAGGGCCTTCTTGGAAGTATTCCCCATATAAAATGTCTTGAGAAATTGAAAGCTAACTATCCTGCATAATTTCAAGCTCAAGGACATTTAGAATCCGAAAACAGGCCCATGTTTGGTGGATCTACTCAACAGACCTAGCACATTCATCACCTAGTTTCCATTCATCAAAAACAGTTAGAGCATCAACAAAACTTCAGTACCTAACAAAGTAACTTGTCACACTTCTTAAACATAGTTTATATTAGCTAAACTGGAAATGCTGCACACACTTGATCTTCTTTCATACAACTCAGTCTTGAAGAAATAAAGGTTCTCATCTAATATTTGTCTGTATCCAGAAAGCAATCATTTCAAGAATGGAACTTCTTGGAAGATCCTGAGATCTTCATAAAACACCAGCAGGCTCTTCTTTTAACTGCTCCAAAAATGGACTAGTGCCTTCTCTTCCAAAATGCACTCCATGGGATTGAAGAAAATGGAAATGACCATGTCAAGGACATCAGCTGTTGTTTGATCTCCTGTCCTGTCCTAATATGAAATAGAAGTCTACTGTTTTCTCTCTTTAAAATCTCTGTGCCAAAGCTTTGTTGCCAAGAAATGACACCAGGTTTTTGTATAGCTGTGCATCACTGTGGTATGTCTTCGGAGGAGGAACCCAACTGACTGTCACAGGTAAGCCAATTAATTGATCTCTAATCTTTCTTCCTGAATGTGGTATTTTCATTGTTCCATCTTTTTCATTTTTCACCTACTTCGACTCCTTGCAATTTGATATTACGGGTGCTTTTGATCCAACAAACCTGATGTTTTTTCCCTAAGAACTGAACATTGACACCATGACACCAGGACATGTTAATTCAAATAATCTTCACTGCTCAAAGGTATCACTTTGATTTTCATGGTCAGGGTCAATGAGATCTCAAGAAATCTATCTACTTTTACACTCAGGAGTAACTATTGTTTGGGTTAAAGAAAAACTGAGAGATTAATTTGTGTTATAATCTTTTTAATGGAACTGAATGAGGTTGACTGACAGTTTGATATCGTCCTTGTGCAGTTAGATTTTCACGGTAAGTAAGCCAAAGTATGATATGATATATTATCAATACGATACATTGCTTGATTGTTGGGTAGTCAAAACATCCCATCTTCTTGAGAGATAAGGCAGAAACAATTCAAAATTATCGGGGTCATGTTTTGAAATCTAACCTCATCCGAATTGCATTGGAATGTTTGATCAACAGTCCATCGTTCGTTCCAAAATCAGTCAATGTAGGGAGTCAAATCTTCACTTCATAGCTTGAGGTTTTCTTGTTTGATTTGATCAAGTTTGCTAACCGCTCCAACTCCAATGGACTCTGGGCAGTGATCTCCCTTTGATTGAAAGGGGATCTGTAGCAGGATGTAACATCAGATCTCAGGTTAGATTTAGAGCTATGATGGTGATCATCCAAATTATGCACTTCCACCTTTCAGGAAAATATTCAGATTCTGCCACAAAGTTAACCCCCAGAGGAATGCTTCAGCCTTGAGATGTGAGGGTCTCTCAGATTCTGTGCATAAGAGATGCCGTATTGGATAAAGATGTGCGATATTAAATAAATAGCGCATGGATTCGGGCAGGCGCCAGGCACATTCATTTCTCTTTGGCTCAAGTTTGCGGAAATGGATATGTGAATGAACCATCAATTTTTCAGTTAGTGGGGTCTTTCCTAAACAACCTTAAAAGGTCTTAATGAACGTGGTGTGGAGGAAACAGAAGTGGTATTGATCCCCTGTGGTGGAATGGTTGTCTACCCAACTTTCATTCCAGCGAGTCCTACAAGAGTTTGGTCAAATTGTCTTTTCCTATTTTGTCCAAACTAGTAGGTTCAACCACCTTCCTATCAAGCCATAATTCTTGTTTCTTCCCCTAAACATCGAGCCATTGGGGATAAGCCTTTACATTCAAGGCATTCATCTCAAATAAATAATACGTAGTGCAAGCAAAAGTAGTTATTTCTTTGCCAGATGTTCACAATTCTGTTCTTCTTCTCCTTTGCGTGTTAAACAACTGGTAGAAAATTTAGATCCTAAATATATCTTTTCAAAGCGTAATTTGAGAAGGGCCCTTAAGGAATTGGTCGACAGAATAGGGAAAATAAGTAACCGCTTATCAAGTGAGGGGCATTTTTGAGGGACATCTTGGCAGAATAACAGCGTTGGAAGGGACTTGTGAGGTCTTCTAGTCCAACCCCCTGGTTAGGTAGGAACCCCTACACCTCTTCAGACAAATGGCTATCCAATCTTTTCTTTAAAACATCCAGTGTTGAAGCATTTACAACTTCTGGAGGCAAGTTGCTCCACTGATTAATTGTTCTAACTGTCATTAGAATTTTCTCCTTAGTTCTAGGTTGTTTCTCTCCTTGATTAGTTTCCACCCATTGCTTCTTGTCCTGCCTTCAGGTGCCTTGGGGAATAATTTGACTCCCTCTTCTTTGGGGCAGCCCCTGAGATATTGGAAGACTGCTATCATGTCTCCCCTGGTCCTTCTTTTCATTAAACTAGACATGCCTAGTTCCTGCAATCGTTCTTCATATGTTTTAGCCTCCAGTCCCCTAATCCTCTTTGTTGCTCTTCTCTGCACTCTTTCATCTCTAAGAAATATTTCTGGCGGCATGCATGCCACATGTATTATTTCAATTTGATGACTTGGAATACGGAGATCAGAAGAGCATTTCATCAAGTTGCAACTCAATATAAATTGCAGACCTCTAAGACATTTTGCACAAAATAGCAAAAGAAATCTGGGTTTAGGAGATTGGACCAAACTTTCTTTGACATTGAGTTTAAATGCTCTTAGAAAGTTCTGTTGACATCCAAGAGAGGTATACATGCCATGAAATTCTATTTCTACCCTTTAGTTCTCTTATAGAGTAAAAATGTGTTTTTCCAGGGAAAAGATTCATGTTTTTGGAAAGGACCATCATGTGATCGACTGTTCCACTAAGTAGTAGGAACATCGCTGCATTCAGGAACTAAAAATGATTTACTTATTTATTATTTATTTTTTTAATTTATAAACTGCACCCTCTCCCCGAAGGGACTCGGGGCGGTGCACAGGAAATTAAAAACATATAAACATAACAATTATAAATATTTAAAACCAAATTAAATAACTATCGCCCTGTGCTAAAATCTTAAAACTATTTCCCCTTAAAATCCCGATTAAAACAATTTGGACTTCAGACTGAAGGCTAGACGAGGTAGATTAGGCCAGGCCGGTTCTCTTTCTCTCTCTGTGCAGGGAGAGTAACCAACAGCGGAGTGAGAATCTGAATATACAGAATCTTTCTCCAGGCCTGGTAGAGAAAATAATAATTAAACAATAATAATGCTATTTTTATTAGGCTATTTTTATTAGGAAATATAATTTTAAAAACCCAATACTTAATGCTACATGCAATAACAGCAGCTAGAATTGCATATGCTCAAAATTGGAAAAATGGAAATATACCCACAGAGGAAAGGGTAATAAAGAAAATATTAGACAGTTGAAATGGACAAGTTGACCATGGAAATTAAAGACAAAGGAGAAACAGAATACTACTTAATTTGGGAGGCATGATATAGGTGCAGATAGATAGCAGATGCAAAGATTAGAAAATTAACCATGAAAGACGATTAACGAATTAGAAATTAGAAAGAAGTACAAGCATAATAATAGACAGAAGAATATTTATTGTAAATAATAGTATGGTAAGATGTTATAAAATGTAAATTTTAAAATAAAATATCTAGAATGATATAGATTTATATTAGAAATATGGAAATCATAGTTATGAACACTGTGGATATAACCAGTATATCGTTGTTGCAAAGTTGAAAATGTGATATAAAACAAAGAAAACTATGTAATAATAATAATAATAATAATAATAATAATAATAATAATAATAATAATAATAATAATAATAATAATTTGTCTTCTACAAAATGCAAGGAAAAATAATTGCTTTTCAAGCAAGGTTCAAGATAATCAAAAATTATTATCTTCCAAATGTTCTTGTAAGGGAAATGCCCGGGAAAAGTAACTCAACAGCAGATACATGTAGAAATGCTTAAGTGGGACCAGGCAGGAAATATTACTCTGATGTAAAACCCATAGAATGCCTGGTGAGAGACCTATCTTGGTGATACACAGAAGTAACTAAAAGAATTGATAGTGGACTGCTATAATTGGAGATCAAATACTATTCTGAGAAGGTGGCTTTTTTGATATTTTTCCCACTCCCTCCTCCACACTTGATGAGGAAAACCATCTGTATATTTATCAATCTAATTACTCTATCAATGTTGCATTGAAGTTCTACGGTGCTGTGTACAACTTCATGAGATGTTCCTCTCTTCCAGGTCAGCATCTCCTTCCCTAACCCTAACTCTAACCCCCTGTGGTGTTAGGATTCACTTCTGAATGCAAAGGAAGTCATCCCAATATCTCCTCTAGCTTTCTAATAATGGTTTTTCCCTCTCTTAAGAAGTGGGTCTGGTGATTCTTACCATCTTACCAAGGTGTTATCTTGAGAAATTTTGCCTAGGTCTACATTTATCAATCGAGTTACTCTTGTAATGTTGCATTGAGGTTTTAAGATGCTTTGTAGAACTTCATGAGATCTTCCTCTCTTTCAGGTCTGCAGCCAGTACCTCCTTCGGTGCAAGTCTTTGCACCTGCCAAGGAAGAGACCAGAGGCCCGAACCCATATACTGCCGTGTGTCTCATAACCAACTTTCGCCCACCTGCTTTGGAAGTGCTATGGAAGGGGAATAATGTACCGATAAGCTCTGGAGTGGAGACCACCAAAGCCAGCAAGCAAGGTGACAAATACCTTGCCAGCAGTTACCTGAAATTGAGTGAAGCTGATTATGCAAAATATGACAGTTTCTCCTGTGAAGTGACCCACCAAAGCAAGACCATTGTGAAGACTGTGACAAAATCTGGGAGTTGTTAACTCTGTGATGAGTCCCCTTCCTCCCGTCAGGAAGGAGAAAAGAGTCCCATCTGCTGGGGTCTCAAACATTCTTTCCCAAACTTATTATGATTAATAACACCTCTTTATATCCCATGTAGTTACCCCCTTTGTATCCCCTCCACTCCTTCGCCCTTCAAATCGACCCCCCTCCCCTTTGACCTGTTATTTCTACTCTCAGCAATGAATAAAGATGGATGTATTTCATTTGTGTGACTGATTCATCAAATCTATCAAGGATACAGAGCTGCGTAAGCTTTCCTATCTCGGGGGGAGGGGGGTCTCTATCCAAGATCCTTTTTCACACAGATAGCCACATTCAAATGGGAGGGGGGGATCAGTTCTGATTCTCTTGAGGATTTCAAGAAGTATCATTGGGTTTTGGATTCCTAAATAGGTGTTGCATTAAATTAACACATGAATTGTTCTCAAGTTTGAAATGGAAATGCCTTGTTCTTTAGCAGTAATGTTAGCAGATTTGGGAATATATGGGATCATAGAGATTCTTAATACTAAGCAGTTATTATCAATATAGGATTAGGTGGAATGGGACATTTCAATCCTATACACTCTATCTATCTATCTATCTATCTATCTATCTATCTATCTATCTATCTATCTATCTATCTATCTATCTATCTATCTTATCTATCTATCTATATCATCAGCTATCCATCTAGGAATCTAGCCACCTATTCATCTATCTATTCATCCATCTATCTCTTTCTATCTATCTGGAATGGGGCAGTTCAATCTTTGTCTGTCTGTCTATCTGTCTATCTGTCTATCTATCTATCTATCTATCTATCTATCTATCTATCTATCTATCTATCTATCTATGTATATAAACCTACCTATTATATCTATCTATCTCTCTATTTATCCATCCATCTTTCTATCTATCTATCATCTATCTATTTCTGACGTACTTACCTACCTACCTATGTATCATATCTATCTGTGTCTGTCTGTCTACCTATCCTATCTATCTATCTATCTATCTATCTATCTATCTATCTATCTATCTATCTATCATCTATCTATCTATCTATCTATCTATCTATCTATCTATCTATCATCTATTATTTATTTATATTATCTATCTATCTGGAATCCAAGGCTAGGTCACAAATTTAGAAAGCCCATCAATTCATGCAAAATGTGACATTACGAACTTATAATGTGCAAACATATAAAGATGACAATTCATAGAAAGCACTGAAAATGTGTTTTGCTCTGATTTCCCGAGTGAGTACAGAGGCCACAGAGGTTGTGTGAAGCAGATTCAACATCTATCTTTGAGCTAATACATAGCCACTTTGTCATACGGGAGGCCGGCATATCAACCAGCTGTCACCAAACTTATATGCAAAGTCTGGTTTAATTGTTCACATGGGCTACTTGTACATTCAATGCTATTTGGACACCATTGCTATTCCTTTGGCCAGGCTGGACTTCCTTGAGCCCTTCCCCAGATTTGTGTCATTGTTCAAATTTATCTCAATAGTCCGTCAGGACAAAAAAGAAAAAAAGGAGGAAAAAATTGGAATTAACATGGATGGGTTTTAAGGAACGATCCAAATTTCCCATAATCGAATCACATTAGATCCAAATGGCTCAAAAGTTGCATTTCTACTCGCGCAAGGAAAAAACAATCATGGATCAGAGTTGAGGTCTTAGAAGACATTCCAAAACTCATTTTAAAACCTATCCCAGAGTTTTCATGAAAGTACACATTCTACAGGACATCACACAACCACCGGGGAGCATTCCAGATCCCCATACTAAGCGCAATATTGACATCATGCTATGATCTCTTATATTGACAGTTAAGGCAACGTCAGATAAGCATCTGGATAATTGTTACTCTTCCAGAAAAATCTTGGTTGTCCTTATTAGAAATTCAACACGTAGATCCCAAAGGTGGTTTTTCAAGAGCCCATTGGTCTTTCTGGTTTTTCTTTGAAGACATTTCGCTTCTCATCCAAGAAACTTCTTCAGCTTTCAGCTGAAGCCAAACGTCTTCGAAGAAAAACCAGAAAGACCAATGGCCTCTTGAAAAAGCACCTTTGGGACAACCATGGTCTGGATGACTGAGAATCTCCATAGACATTCAACAGGTAGATCTACCAGCAGGCATAACCCATGGTCTTCGAAGTGTTCCTCATACAAGGTGTCCTGAGAAATTGAAAGCTATCTATCCTGATTCACTGAGCTTCCAACCTCAAGGACATTTAGATGGGATAAATCAGAATCCCATCTAATCATTTTCAATGATTCAAAATCAAAAAGGAATAACTTCCTAGGAATCCATTTCTGATGGATCTACTTCAAACTACTCCTAATGGTGGATCACAGAAATTATAATACAGTGGTCAAAATGCACTTCAAGAAGATATCTGGTGCATTGGATTAAATTCATCAGAAACAGTTAAAGCTTCAACCAAACTTCAGCCCCTACAACCAAACTTTGGCGCTTAAACAGCGTCGACATTTGCTAAATTGGAAAGAAACAGAAGACATTTGAGACATCTTTCACACAACTCAACCTAGAAAGGAATAAAGGTTTTTCTCATCTACCATCTGCCTCCATCCAGAAAGGAAATGCTTCCAGATTGGAACTTCTTGAAGGACCTGGGATCTTTATAAAACACCAATTGGTCCTACCACTCTAGAAATGGATCCTTGGTTCCCCCCTCCCAAAGTACATCCCATGGGATTTAAGGAACGCAAATTGAAAGGACCATGTGAAGGACAACAGCTAGGTCTTGTCCTGTTCTGATATGAAATATGGGTCTATGATTTTTCTCTTTAAAACCTCTGTGGCTTTTTCTGCTATGAAGTAAGGCCAAGTTTTTGTATAGCCTTGTACCACTGTGGTGGGTTTTCGGAGGAGGAACCCAACTCACCGTCACAGGTAAGTGGATGAATCGATCCCAAATCTTTCTATCTTCCTGTGGTATTTTCATTTTTTGCTCACCTTTTTAGCCTTCTTTTCCTGCTTTGACTCCGTGCGATTTGATTTGAGGTTGCTTTCGATTAATCAATAATCATGGTTATTTTTCAATGAGAAGTGAACTTTTAACGCAGGTCAGGACTGGTGAGTTCGAATCTATATCACTTGGTCTTTCCTCTTCTCAGGTAAGCTTTGACTTTCATGGTCAATGAGATCTTGAGTAATCTCGCTGAAGGCTAATTTTACATTGAAGAGTAATTATTCTCAGGATTAAAGAGATTAATTTGTATTGTGTATGTTTAATAATTTGTACTCTTTGGTGAATAAGCGAAAGGTTTGGTATTGTCACTCTATGGATAGATTTTCCAGGTAGAATTAATTAAGCCAAAGTATGGTGTGCTATCAATTGCGTGATCATTTGATAATCCAAAAAAACGTTCTTAAAACAACTGAGAGATGAGGATTTAATTTTACCTCATCAAAACTACATATTAATGTCAGTGTGCCTAATCAACAGTCCATCATTCATTCCAAAACAGACCGTCATGAAGTTGATCAGACATGCCAACATTAACATGTGATTTTGATGAGGTAAAATTAAATCCCCTACCTTATCTCTCATTTGTAGAGAGACAAATCTTTACTTCTTATCCTGAAGTTTTCTTGGTGGGTTTTTTTTCCTTGTTTCATTTATTTATTCAAGTTTATTGTAGTCACTCAGCTCCAGGGGAGACTGGACAGTGATTCCCCTTTGATTGAAAAGAGATTTGCCACAGTGTTTGGTCAAATGGTTTTCCTACTTTGCCTCAAATAATAATATCAAGCAGATTGCATCAAATCATAATTCTTCTTTCCTCTGTGAAGTATTTAAACATTGAGGTAAGCGTTAAATTCAAAGAATTTAACACAGAAGTGCAACTAATTAGATTAGAAAGATTAGAAAGGTTCGTGTTATCTGTTTTTTTAGATATTCAGAATTTGGCTATTTTTCTCCTGCAAGAGTTAAACAAATGATAGAAAATGTTTTAAAAAATTAGAACAATTTAAGTGGAATACCTTAAAGAATTAATCACCTGGGTGGGAGAAAATGGCTATCTTCTTACAAAGAGCAAGGTGCCATTTGTAAAGACATCTGCAAGAAATGTCGTTGGTTGCATTCATCTCACGTGTATTTTTTCAACATGGGTGACTTGGGATAAGGAGATCAGAACGTTGACGAACATTTCATCAATATTGGGTTGAGGGAACCAAGTCAGAATAGGTTTTCAAGTCATGTCTTATCAAGTGGGATTCCGACATAAATTGGAGACCATAAATTGGCACGCGGTAGCTCGGTGGCTTAGACGCTGAGCTTGTCAATCAGAAAAATTGGCAGTTTGGTGGTTCGAACCCCTAGCGCCATGTAACGGAGTGAGCTCCCATTACTTGTCCCAGATTCTGCCAACCTAGCAGTTCGAAAGCATGTAAAAATGCAAGTCGAAAAATAGGAATCCCCTTTGGTGGGAAGGTAACAGCATTCTGTGTGCCTTCAGTGTTGAGTCATGCCTGCCACATGACCACGGAGACATCTTCGGACAATGCTGGCTCTTCGGCATTGAAACGGAGATGAGCACCACCCCTTAGAGTCAGGAATGACTAGCATATATGTGCGAGGGGAACCTTTACCTTTACCTCAGATATTCTGCCCAAAATGCCAGATTAAACCTGGGTTAGAAGGCTTGACCATACTTTCTTTTGCATTGAAGATAATATTCTTTGGAAACTTAGGGTGATATGTCTATGGAGATTCTCAGCCATGGTTGTCCCAAGAGGTACTTTTTCAAGAGGCAACTGGTCTTTCTGGTTTTTCTTTGAAGACATTTCTTCTTTGAAGAAGCTTCTTGGATGAGAAGCAAAATGTCGTCAAAGTAAAACCCAGGAAGTCCACTTGCCTTTTGAAAAAAAAAAAATCACCTTTCGGGGTGATATCAAAGCTATCATAATTCCATGGAAGTCAGCTCTATTTCTCCTCTTTAATTCCTTTGTGCAGTAAAAATGTGTTCCCCAGAAACATGATTCATGTTGCAGTTCAGGCAATCAACTGTTCGACCATGAAGAACAAACCTCACTAAAAATGAGGAACTAAAAATAATTTATTTCTCTTCCTGCCTCTGAAGTTGAAACCAGCAGGAGAATGAGCAAACTGATTGTACAAAAGGCAGTTAGTGTCTAATCTTCCCCAGGCCTGGAATTTTTTAAAAAAATAATTAATTAAACAATTATAATTCATCATTAGTATAGTAAACCTATTTACAAGCTGTGCTTCTCCCTAAGGCATACTATTGTCCAGAGGTTCTTTTGATAGAGTCTTCTTCTTCTTTATTTATTTTGTTTGTCAAACATGTGCAAGATAACGCCCCAGTCGGAAGTTTTAAATTGTTTTAATCGGGTTTTGATGGGAAATACTTTTAATGTCTTTTACAAAATTTTAGTACACGGTTAACTATTTAATTTGGTTTTAAATATGTAAGTATTGTTATGTTTTAGATGTTCTTAATTTCCTGTACACCACCCCGAGTCCCTTCGAGGAGAGGGGGCGGTTTAATAATAATAATAATAATAATATTTTTATTTTATATACCGCGTCCTCTCCCCAGAGGGACTCGGAGCGGTGCACAGGGAAAACTAAAAACACATAAAATAAGTACATCAACAATACAGTAGAATAAAAATAAATTAAACTAATTGTCCCTGCACTAAAATCCCCATTAAAACTAATGTTCCCTAAAAAACCCTAAGGAAGAGACTACCCTAGGCCGGCCAAGCAGAAAAAGTGTGTTTTTAATTTTTGGCGGAAGGAGCGGAGGTCCGTGGTTGTTCTAATGTCGGGGGGAAGGTCGTTCCAGAGGGCTGGGCCCGCCACAGAGAAGGCCCTTCCCCTGGGCGTCGCCCGCTGACAAAGTCTAGTGGACGGCACCCGGAGAAGTCCCTCTCTGTGGGAGCGAATCGGCCGTGAGGATGTATGGGGCAGGATCCGATCCCGCAGATTTAGAAATTCAATAAATACTAATACTAAATACTAATAACAGATATAAGCATAAACATGCACATGAACCAAGAAAATGAGTATAAATAAATGGGGACAGTAGGACAGGGACAGTAGGCAAGCTGGTTAGCTTATGCACACCCCCTTTACGGACCTCTTAGGAATGGCTTGAGGTCCACAGGTTAAAGTTATGGGAGTTTGCGGATGTAATGACAGAGTCAGTTGCTATTTCCTTTTTACGTTTATAATTCCTACAACCTAATGTTACCGTATATAAATATTCTACTTTCATTCGTTATTCCTGTTCTCTAACCCAGGGGTCTCCAACCTTTGCAACTTTAAGTCTGAAGGACTTCAGCTCCCAGACTTCTCCAGCCAGCAAAGCTAGCTGGAGAAGTCTGGGAGCTGAAGTCCTTCAGACTTAAAGTTGCAAAGGTTGGAGACCCCTGCTTTGCTGGCTGGAGAAGTCTGGGAGCTGAAGTCCTTCAGACTTAAAGTTGCAAAGGTTGGAGACCCCTGCTCTAACCAATAGTACCATTTATTCCATACTATATGGTATTCCTTATCTTCTTTATCTTGCAGTTTGAAAGTTAATTTGACCATTTCCGCCCAGCCCAATACTTTTTTAATTATCATGTTTTTGGAGGGTATGCTGTCTAATTTCCCTGTGAGCTTATGTTATTCTTGCCACTGTCAGTATATGTATTGTGTTTCCCCAAAAATAAGACAGGGTCTTGTTTTATTTTGAGCACCCTGAAATAAGCATTTGGCCTAATTTTCGGGGAGGTCTTCTTATTTTTGAGGTGCAGGAGGCAGCGAGCATGGTCCCCTCATGGCTGCTGCTGTCTTGCAATATTTTCGGGGAGGGCTTATTTTAGCACATGCGCTCAAAAGCCCAATGGGGCTTATTATCCAGGGAGGTCTTATTTTAAGGGAAACAAGGTATTATAATATAATTGATGTCCTTTGCAAACGTTCCTCTAATCATCCCTAACAAAAACACCTCCGGTTTAAATTGGATTTGAAGGCCCTGTTATTTCTTGCATTGAAGTTTTGAGGTGCTGCGTCGAACTTCATGAGGTCTTCCTGTCTTGCAGGTCAACCCCCCGTATCTCCTACGGTGCAAGTCTTTGGTTCTTCTGAGCAAGAGATCAAAAGCCAAGACAAAGTCACCGTGGTGTGTCTCCTAAGCGAGTTTTACCCGCCTGGTTTCATCCTAAAGTGGAAGGTTGATGGGACCGAGATCGCATCTGGAGTGGAGACCACCAGAGCCACCAAGCAGGGCGGCAAATATCTCGCCAGCAGTTACCTGAGCAGGAGTGCTTCTGACTATGGAGACCATACCTACGTCTGTGAAGTAACACATGATGGAAAGACCTTTACGAAGACTTTTTCAGGATCTGGGAGTTGTTAACTCCAACTTGTGTCCTGTCCTGCCATTCAGGCAGGAGAAAAAGAGTACCTTCTCCTGGAATCTCATTCATTCTTCATTCTAAGCTTAGCTTGATGAATAATGTCTCTTTCTATACCCCAGTAGTTACTCTCTTTGTATCCCCTCCATGCCTTCGTCTGTCAAACCAATTTCCCACTTGATCTGTTAGACGCTATTCTCAGCACATGAATAAAGATGGATCTATTTCATTTGTGCGATTGTTTGACCAAATTTATTAAGTTTGTGGTTGCATCGTTTTGTTCCTCGCAGGTGTCAGCCAGCTCCAATACATGAGCTGAATCCCTTGGCGCTGAAGAAAGGTGGCATCTACTGTCAGATGCCATGATGCTTTTTTATACATTTATCCACTCACACACGTTATTCCCCCTCTGGTTTTAAATGATAAGGTTCCCTTCACACATAAATGCAAGCCGTTCCTGACTCTAGGGGGCGCTGCTCATCTCTGTTTCAAAGCCGAAGAGCCAGCGCTGTCCGAAGATGTCTCTGTGGTCAGGTGGCCGGCATGACTCAATGCCAAAGGCGTACGGAACGCTGTTCCCTTCCCACCAAAGGTGGTTCCTATTTTTCTACTTGCGTTTTTTACATGCTTTCGAACTGCTAGGTTGGCAGAAGCTGGGACAAGTAACAGGAACTCACTCCGTTAGGAGGTGCTAGGGATTCGAACCGCTGAACAACCAACCTTTCTGATCGACAAGCTCAGCCTCTTAGCCACTGAGCCCTTCCAAATGATAGCATATTACATTTATCTGCAAATACAAGACTTGGGAGCCTATGGGTTGAAACAAGCAGTTTGGTTGTGCTTTCACAATCTCCAACAGGAGTCTAAGTTAACATAAATGTTGATTTTCCCATTTCCACTTCTGTGTTAACAAGGCCCTTCCTAAATCCCCAAGTCCCTTTTTCTTTTGTACCTTCGCCATCCCACGGAAGATAGTATGAAATGTTATTTCAAGTTCCATTTACGTTGTCCGTTGCTTAACATAGGGTAAATCTATTGCTAAAAATTCCATTCGAAATTAACCTTGGTCAGGAAAAACCCAGCTTCAAGACCCAACTTGTCTCACTGTGCTTTATATTATCACTTTTCCTATAAATATATAATCCAGATGGATTAAGGAACATATATTTCCTTTTAGCAGTATCCTATCATCCTTGACTCTTCAGATGCAGGATGAGAAGAGACAAACTGTAGAACTTACTACTAGCAAAGCTTCCCTTTCAAAGTTTTGAAGTAGTAGACTTCTTAAATCATATATGGGACTAGATAGGGTTGAATTGAATTGACCGTCACGTAACGGAGTGAGCTCCTGTTACTTGTCCCAGCTTCTGCCAACCTAGCAGTTCGAAAACATGTAAACAAATTCAAGTAGAAAAATGGGAACCACCTAATTTTTCCACATTGTACTCTCATGAGAAACATTTCCATCATTCTGTTCAGATGCTTAAGCTTTTTTAGACACAGTTGGTGACCTGATCTGGGAGAAATATTCCAAGATTAAAACTCACACACGAATACTGTGGCTCAGGACCTGATGAACATGAGGATATATCACCATGCATCATTGACCTTAGAATGTGACATCTCACATAAGTGTCTTCCTTATATTGGAAGATGTTAAAGTGGTACTGATGGGTTGGAATCTTGGAAATTGCAGACCCAACATATCTCAAAGGGGGAGAAACAAAGATAGATCATGTTTAGACCACATCCACAACTTTGATGTCTAAGGTAACCTATCAGGAGCTATTTGTAGGTTAGAACTGAGCTGAAGGTAATCCTACTTTTTCAAATCTAGAAGAAGATCTAGAATATCTTGTGTTTATACCTAACTCCTTGTACCTAATAGAGGCACACCTCATTTAACAACCAGCATACACCTCGTAGAATATGGTCTTATTTTGGACTTGGAAGTCACAAAAATGTTGATATGAGTCCTTTCTCCAGAGGACTAGGAACAATGAAATCTATAAAGGCAGGCTAAAGGCAGGCTTTTAATGCCAATGAGATAATGAGTTAGCCTCCCGAATATACAACTATTCCTCTTCATAACAAAGTTTATGGAAAAGATTTCATGAGACTTTTTGTCTAGGTTGGTAGGAGGACTGGTTCATGCCCATGGAATAGACCATAAGGATCTCAAGGGCAGCATTCCATACAATGACCTCTCCTCAATCAAATTATGAAATGTATCAAGGGCCAACAAGCCTTTCTTTGGCTTTGTCCAAAGAATTTCCATGATTTCATCCATTCTTCCTAATATCTACTAGACAAAGCTGATGGAGAAGTACCAGCTTCTCCAGTTAGCATCACAACAACAGGGTGGCTAATACCACCTGTATCCACTACTCTGGTTAATAAGTATTGTTGAGGGAGTCTCTGACACCCCTTATCATTCCATGAACTTGTCTATGGAGATTCTCCATCATCCAGTTCAGGATTGTCCCAAAGGGGCTTTTTCAAGAGGCAACTGGATTTTCTGATTTTTCTTTGAAGACGTTTTGCTTCTCATCCAAGAAGCTTCTTCAGCTCTAAGAGAAAAAGCCAGAAAATCCAGTCGCCTCTTGAAAAAGCACTTTTGGAATTCCATGAATTCCATGACTTTTGGGGCTTTCATTGCCAATTCACATCTACGAATCTATGGATGTTGGATTTTGGATGGATAACCAAAACCAGTTTGTCTTGAAACAGATGGAACTCAGGTGGACTAGATACACCAATTGGGAGCCACAACATGGATGGCTATATATACGTGTTTTCAAAAAATAAAATAAATCACTTTTAATCAGATATAAATTAATTCCCAATAGTTTGTTCCATGCACAACTATGGAACTGACATTTCAGCATTCGTAGAAGAAGACAAACAAGAGAACCTCGAAAAGGAATTGCCCACAGCAGGAATGCAAAGGTTGATCCATTCCATGAATTCAATGCTTTTGGTGGAAATTATGTTCCCTGAATCCTAGTTAACAAAAGCCCAGGTGTAACCCTCCATTGACAGCCAAAGTGCTCATTATATGATTAATTAAACTACATTTCTGGAAGAGGTGCCTTGCAGGTAATCAGGGAGGTCCTTGCACCCAATGATCTAATACCTTAGATTTAATTTATAAGAAACAATTTAGACAATATTCTGCCTACAAAAACATCTCTCAGTCTTCTGCAACAGGCTACATCACTAGAAGCTATTTTGTGACCCTTCTGTGTAATTTAATGTAAAAAGGAATGATGGCTCTGTTGATTTGTCCTGTTCTCTTCATCTATCAGTGGACTGCATCCATTGGATTGTCTTGAACGATCTTCTTGACCATGAATGGCTCCCGTGATGTCCATGCATGAACCATTTACACCACATCATTTTTGTTCTTCCAGGATACAACGATGGCTACAGATCCATTCCGACATTTCATGAAACCCAGTAATTGTCCAAGGTGGGATCCATCTTCAATGAATTGTGGTGAAATGAGAGCAGGTTTTTGTATGGGTCTACATCACTGTGGTTCGTCTTCGGAGGTGGAACCCAATTAACCGTCACTGGTAAGTCCATTTATCCCTCTCATCTTTCCTCCTGCGTAGCATTTTATACAGTTTTTCCATGACTTTTTCCTCTTTTTCTTCATCCAGTTGACCTTAACCTTTTCTCTTGCCTAACTTGTTGATTAACTTCACAATGTTTAATCCTAACCTGGGTAATGTGGGAGAACGTTGGCGAAATCAAACTTCTCTTCCTTCACTCTAGACCAACATGACGTTATTTAGAAATCAGATTCTGAAAAGATTTGTCTCGATAATGTAACCAAAAATTGCATTTCAGCTCGAGTGTCTCTTTGTAACCAAGCGGTGTAAAAATTATAGAATTGTAAATGTTTCTGCCGACTGGGAAGGGAAGGGATTTATGTGGCTTTGAGAAAAATTAGGAGGCAGGTCCTAAAATCAAATCAACCTACAATTTATCTGTCGGTCACTTTTATCCACCATCTGCTCAAAAATATTTGTTTTCCAACTTTTATTGGGTTGACATTGAGTCTTGATTGGGTCATATCGAAGTGGAAAGTTCCAGAAACAAATGAGTACTAACATTTGATAAAAGCAATTTAAAATGAAATTTGATAAAATAACAGTTGAAAATGGAATTGGAATTAAATAGGATTCAAGATGGAATTGGAATAGAATGCGGTCTAAAATGAAATTGGAATAGAATACAATAATGTAAGATATAGATAAAATATGATTAAAATTATATTTCGGTGTCACCCTTACAATCTACGCCAATCTACATCGGATATGCAGATCTCAACCTAACCATTTTGCTTAAGTACTGTGCTGTGTTAAATGTTATGTTCTGGTTCTGGCTGCACATAAGGTAAGTGGTTTTGATGTGGGGATCTTTAGTTGGGTAAAAACAGAAAGATTACTTTGAAGGCAGCTTTCTAACAACAGTTCATCAAAACTAAGCTGTAGGTTCTAACTCAGAAACTTCTGGCTCAGGGTGTTGGTATCCAACATGCATTTGAGAACTGTAATTAATTTCATGTAATGTCAAAAAAAACCCACCCAAAGTTAGAAGATGTGATCACACATTCTTTTACTTCAGCTGTTGTATACTTAACCAACAATCTTGATTGGGAAGGAAAGGGGGCTATTAGAAGGTTTTAGGCTTTTTACGTACCTTAGCTTCCTCATCTACCTTTTTTTTTAAAGAATAGAATAGAATTCTTTATTAGCCAAGTGTGATTGGACACACAAGGAATTTGTCTTTGGTGCAGATGCTCTCAGTGTACATAAAGAAAAATAGAATAGAATACATTCATCAAAAATCCTAAGATACAACACTTAGTGATAGCCATAGGTTACTGATAAGCAATCAAATTATACTAGGAAATAAATAAAACAATATAAAATTTAAAGAGACAAGCAACATGGTTATAGTCAGAGGTGGAAAGAGATAGGTACTAGGAAGGAAGAGAAGAATAATAGTAATACAGTCTTTTCAATTTCAATCCAAGAACAAGAATCTTTTTCTAGCAAGAGTTAGGCTAACAACGTTATAAAGTAATATGGGAGTGAGTGAATAGGAGAAATTATTATGCTGATTCTGTTTTGTCTGTGATGGTATGCATTCTCCTGCTTTGGACAGGAGAATGTATACCATCAGGGGTGGGACTAGAAGACCTTCCAAAGGTCCCTTCCAGCCCTGTGATCTATGATTCTACGGTTAACTTAGAACCATTGTGAGTTATTTTTATCCAGGAACAAAACTATCTATTGTAGGAGGAGGGGAATAAAATGTGCTACTTGCAAGTTTCAAACAGCCCTAAGTGGAGATATGAATAGGAGACTCTGGAAAGAGTGCAGAGAAGAGCAACCAAGATGATTAGGGGACTGGAGGCTAAAAAAAAAAAAAGACATCATTTCAATACTCTAGGAAAGTTGGGCTGAAGTCAAAGAGAAGGTTATGTTCCATGACCCTCAACTCTGTTCCTTCTCATGTGCAGCTTAGGAAGGGTCCCAGGAAAAAGAGAATATGGTTTTGGATAGGGCCTAACAAGATAAATCGCTTCATCATTGAGAATGAACATCTTTGCATCTACAAAATCAGCATACCGAGAAGAAGGTCCTTAGGCAGGAAGTGGTGGCGTGTTTTCATTAATGCTGTAGAAGTTTGAGTTGACGGAGTTATGACAAGTCTGGAGCAATCACAGGGTGAACATAGTTGCATTACCAGGCTTAGAAAGTACTTTGCAAGATGATTAACAGAGTTGGAAGGGACCTTATAGGTCATCTAGTCCAACCCCCACTCAAGCAGGAGGCCCTACATCATTTCTGGCAGATGCCAGTCCAGTCTCTTCTTGTAAGTCTCAAGTGGTGAAGCTCCCACAACTTCTGAAGGCAACTTCTGTTCCATGGGTTGATTGTTCTCACTGTCTGAAATTCCTCCTTATTTCCAGGTTGAATCTCTCCTTCCATCCATTATTCCTTGTACTTTTATGAACCTTAGTTTCCTCGTCTACTTTTTTTTAGATGAGGTGCTTTGGAAAATAGCTTGACCCCTTCCTCCTCTCTGTGGCAGCTCCTCAAATATTGGAAGACTTCTATCATGTCTCTCCTGGTCCTTTTCTTCACTAGACTAGCCGTGCCCAATTCCTGTAACCGTTCTTCATATGTTTTAGTCTCTAGTCCCCTAAATAATCCTAGTTGCTCTCCCCTGCACTTCTTCTAGAGTAATTAAAAGTAGAGGCTAATGGATTGTTTTTCTGAGAACATATATTTGGCCATCAGATAGCTAGTACAAAACCAGCACTTTGGTTCATAATTTTTCTTTATTTTTCAGGTACAAGGACTTACTTGGGGTACTTACTTAATAGAGGTCTCTCATATCCCTAAGCACTTACTAGTTTAGCTCCAGAAGTTACTTTTCAGGTTATTATGGGCCCAACTGCTTCTCATTGTCACCAAAGTTTATCTGGGAATAATATTCCAGATAGAAATGAAAGTATGTTCTCACTTGTATCTCAAAGAGGTTTGTGCCTTAGTTGATTTTATATAAGCAGTTGGGTTTTTATGCATATACCTTATCAAAGACCTGTCTGAATGTCCATTTTGAGATGTTGTGTCCTCAGGTCCTTCAGAAATAACAATTACCTGGGTAATTGAAAAGAGAAACAAGTAGCTCAAGAATTGAAAGAAATTATGGGCCTCTGACTTCCTCAGGGACTTAGGGACTCAGACTATAAGGTGCCTACAACTTGTTCAGTCTTTGCTCTTATACCTCAATGCTTAAAATGATTTCCTTCTTCCAGGTCAACCCACTGTACCACCTACACTGAATGCCTACACTTCCTCTGAGCAAGAAATCAAAAGCCAGAATAAGGCCACCTTGGTATGTCTCATCAATGGCTTTTACCCATCTGCTTTCAACCTGAAATGGAAGGGCGATAACGAAGAGATCACATCTGGCGTGGAGACCGCCAAAGCTACCAAGCAAGGTGACAAATACCTCGCCAGCAGTTACCTGACCTTGAGCGCCTCTGACTATCAAAACCACGATACGTACACCTGTGAAGTGACCCATGGAGGGAAGACCTTTGAGAAGACTGTGCGAAAAAATGGGAGTTGTTAATTCCATCCTGAATTCCTCTGACCCTCCTCCAGCATTATTATTTTTTCCCCTTTCCTCATTCTCGTTTGGTCAATAACTTCTATTTCTCTGCCATCTAGTTACAGTCTGTAACCTCCCGTGCCTTAAATTCCTTGAAATCTATCTCCCTCTCTTCGTTCCCCCTAGTTTCAACCTTTAGCAGTTTAATAAAGATGGGTGTATTTCATTCTTGCTTTTGTCGTTCTTTTAATCCAATTGCATTTAGAATAGACATGGAATTCTGCTAGATCAATGCACAGGCAGTACCTGACTTACAACGGTTGGTTTAGTTGAACACAAGTGACTTGTGACCATTTTCTTCCTGGTCGTGAGATCCAAATTCGGATGCTTGGTAACTGCTTCATATTTATGACGGCAGCAATGTCCCAAAGTCATGTGGTCCCCTTCTGGCAAGCCAAGTCAATGGGGATTCACTTAACAACCATGTCACCAACTTAACAACGGCAGTCCTTCCCTTGTGAACGATGGCAAGAAAGGTCGTGAAAACGGGACAAACTTCACTTAACGAATGTCTCCCTTAGCAGCAGACATCTTGGGTTCAGTTGTGGTCATTATTGGAGGACAACTTTCATTCTCAACGGCTCATCAGAACCAAGATACAAGCTTAGTTAGGCTAACCCTTAGTAGCAAAAATCAATTTAGTTCTGGTTCCAGAAGATGGAGAGGAGAAGATGTTGATGGAGCTTCTTTAAGTTAGCTCAGTCACGTACAAAGAGACTTCATCCATCTCTAAATGGAAAGCATGGTGTTTCTCCTCAATGTTGGGGAAGATGTGGTTGAATTATCTACGTGCACCTCTGGTGCTCTTCAATGATCTGAGGTAATTTTCAAACGAAAAGAAATCAGGCCTGGGCCATAGTTCATTTGAACTTCTACCTTGAGATTGTGTCTCTTCTCCAACCTCTTAAGTCTGTCTTAATTCTTCCCTTCAAGGGCAACCTAGAAATTAGCTGACCACATAATTAAGACTTTAATCTATCATTCCGCTCTTCTCTATGTCGCCCATTAACTTTTGATTTAGGCCATTAAGGGTTTTGAAACACATTCAGCAAGTGGGTGGACTTTTCTGGAAGGAGAGCATATAAAATAAGTCCTTATGCAAAAAATTCTCATTCTATCCTTATAGATTAGGATTAAATAATCCCAAATCTATAATAATCTTAATTCTGTGAAGGTGGAAAGAAGTCACCAGGAACTCAATCATCTGAGATAAGTCCTTATGCAAGAATTCTCATTATATCCTTAATCCTATAGATTAGGATTAAATAATTCCAATCCTACAATAATCTCAATTCTGTGAAGGTGGAAAGAAGCCACCAGGGACTCAAGCACATGAGATAAATCCTTATGCAAGGAATTCTCATTATATCCTTATTTATTGCCTTTTGTGAAGTTACCCAACTCCAGAAGAACTCTGGGTGCCTTACAATATTTTTAAAAAAAACATCATTGAAAACCTCAATTAAAAATATAACCACATATAGACCAAATGTTAATCCTAGAAAACTTTCTGCAACCTTGAGTATGGTTTCTGGGGAGTACAAACACTATGAATAAACAGATTTCGATATTGTGCGTATTATTGTATTCGTAGTATTGTATTAATACAATGGTCAGTGGGCAGCCAATACATTTAATAATAAATAACAAATGCTAAAAATAATAAGAGGAATCTGGATTTTAGTCGGCACTGAGCCTTCCTGGGGACACAAGGAGAACAATAATCCATGTGAGAACATGACAGTTGCAATGGTGACATGTTCTAGAAGCCCATCCAATAATTCCTCAGCCCAGCACCAATAATTTCCAAAAAAAGTTCATCATTTCTGGAGAAGAATACTGATCGAAAAGCTAAAATCCCTCTCATACTTCAGCTAAGATTATGGATAATGAATCTCAAGATTTGGGGGCCATTTTGAACTGTACCTCCATTGCTCTCATCCCAATAATTCCATTCCCTTCTTACCTTTGGGTACAATCCCATGGAGGTCTTTCATGAAAGATCATCGCATGAACTTTGTGGAAACCTACTTGACCTGTTACAGGTGGCCATTCAAATCCAGTGGATCCATTATAATTGATGTCCGATGATGATCCTCTCCCCATAAGTCTATTTCTAAAAAGTCTATATTGTATGAAGGGCTACGGAAGTCACTGTTTGATAGTGACATAGATCGCAGGAGATGTCCATCAACAACGTTCCATAAAAACAAGTCAAAGTGATAATTCTTCCCATGAATTCTAGGAACAGTACACATATATCGTTGTTTCATATACATACCTTTGTTTTATATGAAGTCTAACTATAATCTTCTGCCACTAAGTACCTTATTTCATTAATTAGCATTGACCCCCCTCTAAGAGTTAACCAGCAGGTAATTGGAGGACTTCATACACACAAATAATGGTCCCACACATTAGCTTTGATTTAGAAGAAACTATCTGAACCAGACAAAACACCCTACCTACAAAGATATGAGCAAGACTCCAATCAAGCAACATCTTATGCATGTCGTAGGCTGGATGTATCATTCTATGCTTCTTCCATGTGCATTGATCAAATGTACAGATCTTTCATGTTTTTCCCAGTGATAAAGGCACCATGCCCCGTTGGATATTTCATGGTGAACACTAATGGTGAACTGTCAAGTCAACATGAATGACGTAAGTACACCTTTTCCCCCCATTCCTTAATTCTCTGTGGAACTATGGATTGTTTAGAAAAGCTTAGGAGTGTCAACAATAGTCTACTTGAATAGTCTACTTGAATAAGATCAAGATTGAAGAGTTCTTGACCCAGTAGGTTTCCATGACCTCCTATTGAAATCTTCAATGAAACCAAGAAAGGTTTTTGTATCAATGTGTTTCACTGTGGTTCATCTTCAGAAGGACAACTTGTCTATCTATTGCCACTAGTTTGTAGGTCACTAATTAATAGTGACCTTTAGCTTCATTAACACTTTGTTCTCTTTTCTTTCTCCGTCTTCAACTTGATGTTAAGGGTGTCTTTATTTTATTTAGGATTTTCATATTTAAAAAATGTATAGTTAATCAATAACCTGAATAGGACATACTAATTTCAACTGAGGACCATTGGTTGCAATTGACATCTTTTCTACTCTAACTTGACAAGTTCTAGGTTATATTCCTCTTTTGGTCAGGATTCTATAGAATCACTTCTTTGTTGAAGACATAGCCTTTAAAAGTATAATTAGAAAAAAAACCAGACTGTTCAAGTCCAAGACAGTCCTTCTTAACATATCTTCTAATAAAAAAATGTGCTAATAACATTAAACATAATAATCCTTATCATCATAATACTAACAATTATCATATTATTTTAAACTCTTATCTTATTTTCTGCTCTTTTTTAATCTCCTCCTTTCATTTCCAACTTCCTTTTTTTATTCTCTAACCATTGATAAAATAATTCCCATGTTTTATAATATTCAGTTTGTTCTTTTTCCTTAATTGCCAGCATTGTGTACAATTCTGATCACCGTGATACAAAAAGGATGCTGAATCCCTAGAAAGAGAGTAGAGAGGAGCAACAAAGAGGATAAAGGTTCTGGAGACTAAGTCATATGAGCGATGGAGGGATGTAGGCATGTCTAGTTGAAGGGACACCAACCTGCGGCTCTGGAGCCGCATGTGGTTCTCTTTCAGCCCTCTGCTGTGGCTTCCTGTTACTGGTCGGCTCCACATTGGTAGGGCTTTCGGTTAGGAAAAGTAGAGGAAAAAGGATGGTGTGCTAGGAGGAGACTCTATGGTGGGGGAACCAGATCTCCCGTTGGCAGAGGAAAAAGTATGCCACGCTGGGAGGAGACTCTATGATGGGGGGGAAACCAGACTTCCCCTTGGCGGAGGAAAAATAACATTGTGCTAGGAAACTCTATGGTGTGGGAACCAGACTTCCTGTTGGCAGAGAAAAAAGGATGCTGCCCTAGGAGGAGACTATGATGGGGGGAACTGGACTTCTGGTTGGCTCCAGAATTGAATGGAGGGCTTCTGGTTAGGTCCTTTGTGGCTCTTTGAGTGTTTAAGGTTGCCGACCCTTGGTCTAGTTTAATGAAGAGGAGTAAGGGTGACATGATACCATCTTCCCAGTACTTGAGGAGCTCTCACAGAGAAGAGGGGATCAAATTATTCCCCCAAAGCACCTGAGGCCAGGACAAGAAGCGATAGGTGGGAGCTTTGCAGAGGAAGAAGTTCCAACATGGAACTAAGGAGGAATTTCCTGACAGCGAGAACAATTCATCAATGGAATGGAACAATTCATCCTCCTGGAATTGTGGGTGCTCCATAAGTGGAGGCTTTCAAGAAGACACTGGACAACCACTTCTCCACTGATGGAACAAGGACTCCTGCCTTCAGCAGAGGTTTGGATACAAAGATGTCCAAGGTCCCTTCCAGCCTATGTTTTAATATGATAGGTTTTCATGGGCAAAATTTCACTGTGGAGTTAAAGAAGTTAAAGAGTGCAGAGAAGAGCAAGAAAGATGATTAGGAGACTGGAGGATAAAACATATGAAGAATGGTTGCAGGAACTGGGCATGTCAAGTTTAATGAAAGGAAGGACTAGGGGAGACATGGTCACAGTCTTCCAAGATCTCAGGGGCGGCCCAAAGAAGAGGGAGTCCAAAGCACCTGAGGGCAGGACAAGAAGCAACGGGTGGAAACTAATCAAGGAGAGAAGCAACCTAGAACTAAGGAGGAATTTCCTGACAGTGAGAACAATCAATCAGTGGAACAACTTGCCTCCAGAAGTTGTCAATGCTCCAACACTGGACGTTTTTAAGAAGATGTTGGCGAGCCATTTGTCTGAAGGGTTTCCTGCCTGAGCAGGGGGGGTTGGACTAGAGGACCTCCAAGGTCCCTTCCAACTCTATCGTTCTAGTCTTAGGTTTCCAGGGCATATTCTCCAAAGGAATTCCCATTCTATAGGTTTTTCAATGCCCTTAATTATGTTCAATCGCTTTAGGACTTTCATAAGATTCATAAGATTCTAGTGGTATCAGATATTCTGAAGCAGAAAAGGCTTTTTTTAAACTATGAAACATCCTCTTTCGTTCCCACTTTCAGCTTAGCTTCTCTGGAAATGAGAACTAGAACGAGCTGTATCTCGTAGCTTGTTCCAGTAGCTGCTACTTGAACTATTACATCAAGAACCCCAGATTGATATAATGATGGAAGACCTGAACTCTCGCCCCGAAAATTGAATGAACCCCCCCTTTTGATTCAAATTTGATGAGATGATTAGAAACAGCTAAAATTGCTTCTGATGGTTGGGTTTAATGAGGTCAACCAGGACTGGCTACCTGATCCAAAATACAGAGGAGATTGAGAAGACTTTCTGGGCATTTGGTCTTGATTGAACGATATCAACTTATAATAGCTTTGTCATAATTTAGAATAGAATAGAATAGAATAGAATAGAATAGAATAGAATAGAATAGAAGAAGGGAAAGAAAGAGAGAAGGGAAAAGAATAGAATAAGAGGAGAGGAAAAGAATATAGAAAATGAATAGAATAGAATAGAATAGAATAGAATAGAATAGAAGAAGGGAAAGAAAGAGAGAAGGGAAAAGAATAGAATAAGAGGAGAGGAAAAGAATATAGAAAATGAATAGAATAGAATAGAATAGAATAGAATAGAATAGAATAGAATAGAATAGAATAGAAGAAGGGAAAGTAAGAGAGAAGGGAAAAGAATAGAATAAGAGGAGAGGAAAAGAATATAGAAAATGAATAGAATAGAATAGAATAGAATAGAATAGAATAGAATAGAATAGAATAGAATAGAATAGAATAGAATAGAATAGAATTCTTTATTAGCCAAATGTGATTGGACACAAGGAATTTGACATACATTTTTTTTTTAAAAAAATCCTCCCAGTTTATCTCTCTGCTCATAAAACTAAACTGAAAATGTTACACTGCTCAAGTTTTAATAAATCTTTTCAAACAGGAATAGATATGTGTCCCTTTGAATATTTATTTTTGACCAGTAAAGGTATGAATTTAAAGCTAGCCATTCCATTCTTAAAGAATTTGGATCATGCCTTCCTTAGTATGTCATATTTTCAATAACTAAGTTAGTTCAACTTATTCTCCAAGGCATCTGAAGGCCAGACAAGGAAGAATGAATGGAAACTGACCAAGGAGAGATTCAACCTGGAAATAAGGAGGAATTTTCTGACAGTGAGGACAATCAACCCATGGAACACAAGTTGCCTTTGGAAGTTGTGGGAGCTTCATCCCTGGAAGCTTTCAAGAAGAGACTGTGATGCCATCTGTTAGAAATGGTGTAGGGTCTCCTGGTTAGGTGGAGGGTTGAACTAGATGACCCAGAAGGTCCCTTCCAACTCTGTTAATCTAATCTAATCTAATCTAAGTGTAACAATTTGGGGTAAAATGAGACATGAAAAGGGAGGTATTATCACTTTAGGAATAATAATGAACAAGTCCACAAAAAGAAACAGTTTAGTCTTGGGAAACCATTTCCGCCTCGAGTCCCTTCGGCGAGAGAGAGTGGGTTATAAATTAAAAATTATTATTATTATTATTATTATTTGCTGTATTGAGATCGGAGTCATGCTACCTACACAAAAGGGGCTTCTGAGTCCCTAGCAGGGCCCATGATTGATCTCCAGCAGACTTCCAGAGTTATCACATTTCAAACCCGAATCTTCTCAATCAACCAAGCCAGTGGTGAAAGATGTTGAAAAACGTAGCTCAACAAGCTACATGAGCAATATCAGAAGCCAATGTTGGTCTTCACGGCTCTTGTCCCATTCAGCCATAACAAGGTGGCCATCTAACCATCTGTGGTTCTTGCTGACGTCTCCTATTCGGTTTAGAGACAAGTATCGTTCCTGATTCTTTAGTTAGGCACCACAGGCAGTTGTTGATGCATCGTGTTCACATTGGTGAAGGAGAGAGAGAGAATTACTACTGACGGTTAGTTTCAGGGGATTTCCGTTGGCTCGAGGTGAGCAGCTGTGAGTTGCGCATGAATAGTTGCGCGCACAAAGTCTTGGATGGAGAGGACTTGCAGCTGAAGCAACATTTTCACCCTCAAAATAGCCTCCTCCATTGCCACCCAAGCTATGAGAAGAATCCATAGAAAGCAACGTAGGAGAGACTGTGCAAAACCCTGTGGTAAAATCAAAAGGAAGTAAGAACGGTTGGATCGCCTTGCAGTCCAAGGGACACACAGGAGTCTTCTCCAGCACTTCTCCAGTCTAAAGGCCTCTACTCTTTGGCGCTCAGCCTTCCTTATGGTCCAACTTTCGCAGTCATCCATTGCAACTGGGAAAGCCATCGCCTTGACTAGATGCACTTTTGTTGGCAGGGGGATGTCTCGTCTATTCATATCCTATCTACAATTAGACCATCCTTTATTTTATTTATTTATTTTATTTTATTAAATTCATAAACCGCACCTCTCTCCCCAAAGGGACTCGGGGCGGTGCACAGGGAATTAAAATGAAAAATATAAAATCTATAGCAATTGATAAATACTAAAAACAAATTAAATACCAATAACCCTGTGCTAAAAATCCTAAAACTCTTACCCCTTAAAAATCCAAATGAAAACAATTTAGGCTTCAGTCTGCAAGCTTGGTGGTGTGGATTAGGCCAAGCTGGCAAGATGGAAGAAGTACTGTACGTCTTCAAGTTTTGGCGGAAGGAGCGGAAGTTGCATGCTTCCCAAACTTCCACCAGCTTAGACATAGACAAGCTTCACCCCTCTTCCTCATGTTTTAAATTTCAATTCCTACAAAGTCTTGCCACTTAAGAGTTGAAATCCAAAATATCTGGAAGACATCAGCTAGCCTTTTCAAGCAGAAGGCATCAGCTAGATATCCAGCGTTAGTTGTCCCAATATAAAAAGGATGTTGAGACTCTAGAAGGAATGCAAGGAAAAGCAACAAAGACTGCAGGCTAAAACATACCAAGAACAGTTACTGCAATTGGGTATGTCTAGTCTAGTGAAAAGAAGGACTAGGGGTGACATGATATCAAGTCTTCCAGTATCTCAGGGGGGTTGTCACAAAGAACACGGGGGTGAACCTATTCTCCAAAGCACCAGAAGGCAAGACTACGTCTTGAAGAAGGTCTTGACGACCATCTTCAAAGCGCTCCATGGCTTGGGACCTAGTTACATGCGAGACCGTCTCCTGCCCCATACATCCCTTAGACCGATACGCTCCCACAGAGAGGGCCTTCTCCGGGTGCCATCGGCCGAACAATGCCGGCTGGCGACACCCAGGGGAAGGGCCTTCTCTGTGGCGGGCCCTACCCTGTGGAACGACCTACCCCCTGAACTCCGCACCATCACCGACCTCTGCCTCTTCCGCCAGTGTTTAAAAACACACTTATTTCATCAAGCCGGCCTAACATAGCCTCCGCTGTGACTAATCTTAGTTTTTAAATGGGGGATTTTAATAGGTTTTAGCGCAGGTTTTGCTATTTAATAGTTTTTTTTAATTTATATGTTTTGTATTATTTTTGTATGTTGTTTTAAATTCCTGTGCGCCGCCCTGGGTCCTTTTGGAGAAGGGCGGGATATAAATTGAATAAAATAAAATAAAAAAATAAACTAGAAGCAATAGATTGGAAACTAATCAAGGAGAGAACCAACCTAGAACCAAGGAGGAATTTCCTGATAATCAGAGCGATTAATCAGTGGAACGGCTTGCCTCGAGAAGTTATGGGTGCTCCAACACTAGAAGAGATTGGACAATAGAGGTTGGGTTAGAAGACTTCCAAGGTCCCTTCCAACTGTTATTCTGTTTTTCCAGAAGACATCACAATTAATAACCAATAATAAGGTTTTCTAAGCAACGCTACTTCGTTTTGGGTTGCCCACTTCTTATGGTAATTAAATAAAACCTCTTTCTTCTCATTTTTAGCCAAAACAACCCAGCATCTTGATGCTCTTGAAAAATATCAAACATTGCTGCTTGTTTATTTGTTCTTTATTTATTTATTATTTTCTGCTGTCCATAACTCCTGTAACGTGACTCATTATTTGCAAGGCTGCTTCCTTTTACTCACATCGTTGTCTGTGTTGTTATTTTAATCCACGCAGCCATCCGATTGTGTTTGTTTGCTAGCTTTCTTGTTTATTTGTTTTTTTTTTTTATTGTGTCACCATCTGACTTTGGAAATGTTGAAATATTGTGAAAGGTAAGGAGGCAGGCGTAAATTCATGCTGGGGGTATTTTTATACTTCCTTCTTTGCTAAAAACCCCACAGAGAAACCATGAAAAACCAGAGACAAAAGATATTTAAAAGACTAACCATCTTCAAAAGATGGGAAATTTAATCTAACAGGTTTATAATGAAATGATCCAAGCTGCACATTGAACTAACTACTGTCTTTGTATAGACTAGAATGGTCAAACTGTGTTAATACCACTTTATAAGGCCTTGGTAAGGCCACACTTGGAATCCTGCATCCAGTTTTGGTCGCCATGATGTAGAAAATATGTTGAGACTCTAGAAAGGGTGCAGAAAAGAGCAACAAAGAAGATTAGTGGGCTGGAGGCTAAAACATGAAGAACTGGATCTGTTTGATGAAGAGAAGGAACAGGGGAGACATGATATCAGTGGTCCAATATCTCAGGGGCTGCCCCAAAGAAGAGGGAGTCAAGCTATTCGCCAAAGCACCTGAGGGCAGAACAAGAAGCAATGGGTGGAAACTCATCCAGGAGAGAAGCAACTTAGAACTGAGGAGAAATTTCCTGACAGTTAGAACAATTGATCAGTGGAACAGAAGTTGCCTCCAGAAGTTGTGAATAACCCAACACTACAAGTCTTCAAGAGGTTGTTGGATAGCCATTTGTCTGAAATGGTATAGGGCTTCCTGCGTAGGCAGGGAGTTGGACTAGATGACCTCCAAGGTCCCTTCCAACTCTGATATTGTATTGTATTGTATTACAGAAAAACAAAGTAAGATGAATGCATTGTGAGAATGTATTATTATTATTATTATTATTATTATTAGAATGTAATTGCTAGGTTTGTTACTACGTCAATTAAAGCCATTGCATCAAGATAGCCAAAGAGTTGGAAGGGGGCTTTGTGTCTAAGTGACTTTTAAAAAGTGTCTAACAGATGAACAGATTAACAGAGTTGGAAGGGATCTTATAGGTCATCTAGTCCAACTCCCCGCTCAAGCAGGAGACCCTACACCATTTCTGACAAATGGCAGTCCAGTCTCTTCTTGAAAGTGATGAAGCCCTCACAACTTCTGAAGGCAACCTCTGTTCCATGGGTTGATTGTTCTCCCTGTCAGAAAATTCCTCCTTATTTCCAGGTTGAATCTCACCTGGGTCAGCTTCCATCCATTATTCCTTGTGTGGGCCTTCAGGTGCTTTGGAGAATAGCTTGACCCCTTCCTCTCTGTGGTAGCCCCTCAAATATTGGAAGACTGTTATCCTGTCTCCCCTGGTCCTTCACTAGACTAGCCAGGCCCAGTTCCTGCAACCATTCATCGTATGTTTTAGTCTAATGAAGTATTCATTAAAAAGCCAACACAGTTCTAGGCTAGGGATAGAATCAAGATCATGTGAAATGTTAATACCACTTTATAAAGCCTTGGTAAGGCCACACTTGGAATACGGCATTCAGTTTTGGTTGCCACGATGTAAAAAAGACGTGGAGACTCTAGAAAGAGTGCAGAGAAGAGCAACAAAGAGGATTAGGGGACTGGAGGCTAAAAGATATGAGGAACAATTGCAGGAACTGGGTAGGTCTAGTTTAATGAAACGAAGGACTAGGGGAGACATGATAGCAGGGCAGGACAAGAAGCAACGGATGGAAACTAATCAAGGAGAGAAGCAACTTAGAACTGAGGAGAAATTTCCTGACAGTTAGAACAATTAACCCGTGGAACAGAAGTTGCCTCCAGAAGTTGTGAACGCCCCAATACTGGAAGTCTTTAAGAAGATGTTGGATAGCCATTTGTCTGAAACGATATAAGGTTCCTGCCTAGGCAGGGGAATGGACTAGAAGACCTCCAAGGTCCCTTCCAACTCTGCTATTGTATTGTATTGTTTTTTCTTCTAACTATTACAGGGGTGGGCAAAATAATCTCTTGTTTCTATATTTTTTTTTTAAGAGTTCTCCTTTCACTGCCCTAAGTAGCTCCATGGAATTCATTGTTTAATCCCATTTTATTTTATTTTTTAAACCAGCCATTTTTTTCTGAAGAAAGGTCAGGGGAAGCCGTGTTCTTTGCCCTCACACCCCACCTGCCTTTCTCTGCAGCTGTGTGGGCCAAGGGGGGAAACTCCCAGTTCTAAAATTATGCTTTTTCTCTTGCACAGAGCAAATCAGAAACTCGAACGAGGCTCACAAACATCTCCAGAAAAGGAAGTGAAACTGTGTGAAAGGACCACTGGTTCGGGAAAGGAAGGACGGCTGAAGAAGAGGGAGCAAACAGGTTCTTTGCGACATGGCACAACTGAAAAACACATTTCTTTTTTTTTTTTTTTTAAATATCCCACCTCACTGGTTTGTTCCATGCTTTGAACACACAAACACAAGCAATTCTCTTGGCTTGCAGTTGAAGACATTGGAAAAAGGGGACATGACAAAAGTTGAGGTCGTAGCTACCTTGAGAATCAAAGTAAATCACTTTTATAGAATAGAATTAACAGAGTTGAAAGGGACCTTGGAGGTCTTCTAGTCCAACCCCCTGCCTAGGCAGGAAACCCTACACCGTTTCAGACAAATGGCTACCCAACATCTTCTTAAAAACATCCAGTGTTGGAGCATTCACAACTTCTGGAGGCAAGTTTTTCCCCTGATTAATTGTTCTCATTATCAAGAAATTTCTCCTTAGTTCTAAGTTGCTTCTCTCCTTGATAACCACCCATTGCTTCTTCTCCTGCCCTCAGGTGCTTTGGAGAATAGCTTGAATCCCTCTTCTTTGGGGCAGCCCCTGAGATATTGGAAGACTGCTATCATGTCTCCCCTGGTCCTTCTTTTTATTAAACTAGACATACCCAGTTCCTGCAACCGTTCCTCATATGCTTTCACCTCCAGTCCTCTCATCCTCTTTGTTGCTCTTCTCTGCACTCTTTCTAGAATCTCCACATCTTTTCTACATCGTGGCGACCAAAACTGGATGTTGTATTCCAAGTATGGCCTTACCAAGGCCTTATAAAGTGGCATTAACGTTTCACGTGATCTTGATTCTCTCCCTTTGCAGCTTAGAACTGTGTTGGCGTTTTTGACATGTGGCTTTCTTTCTTATATTATGACTTTCCAGTTTATCTTAAATTTGTGTAGGGAAACTCCATGGGAAGTTAATGTGCTGCAATGAATCACATTTAGCATATGCACGATATCTTTATTCAATCAAAATCAACATGGGTCTTGTCCCCGTTTGTAGAAAATTAGATTAGTGGATGGTTGTATCCACCTCAACAGCTTCCCTTTGAGACAATGGGTCTTTTGAACTGGCCACACCCATTGGGGCAGCCAGTTTGGGACTGGAGAAGCCACCCTGAAGTAGGAACAAGTCTGATTTATGTTCTTCAAGCCCTCAATGTACCCCACAAAAAAATGTGCTTCCCACTTTATTCTTCAACCAAAATGACAACATCCAAGCACATCATGAGAGAGGAGTTGTAAAGTCCAGAACCTCACTTATGTGGTCCTTCCTCAATTTAGCCTTGGCTGCAGCCTGTTCACCTGATATCTCTGAAGGACAAAACCATAGGAATCAATATCTACTGTGCCTTAGGACGTGATTGGAAGAAGAAGGAGAAGGAACAGAGAGGCCTTTAGACGTGGAGACTCTGGAAAGAGCGCAGAGAAGAGCAACCAAGATGATGAGGGGACTGGAGACTAAAACATGAAGAACGGTTGCAGGAGCTGGGTATGTCTAGTTTGATGAAGAGAAGGACCAGGGGAGACATGATAGCAGTGTTCCGATATCTCAGAGGGTGCCACAAAGAAGAGGGAGTCAAACTATTCTCCAAGGCACCTGGGGGCAGGACAAGAAGCAATGGGTGGAAACTAATCCAGGAGAGAAGCAACTTAGAGCTAAGGACAAATTTCCTGACAGTTAGAACAATTAACCAGTGGAACAGCTTGCCTCCAGAAGTTGTGAATGCCCCAACCCTGGAAGCCTTTAAGAAGATGTTAGATAGCCATCTGTCTGAAATGGTATAAGGTTCCTGCCCATGCAGGGGATTGGACTAGAAGACCTACAAGGTCCCTTCCAACTCTGCTATTGTATTGTATTGTATTCTAAGTTGCAAAGGCATCCATGGCACCCTTCCTTCGGTCTCTAAAGATGATAGTATCGTGCTCTGGGAAGAGGTCAAAGCTGGAGTGTCCTCTCCAGAGCACGAAGCCTGGGTAGATTAATATGGAGGATAGGCTGTTACCCAAGCAGCAGATCCTCCTTCTCCATATCGCTGAAAGAGTCTGATGGAATGGCAGAGCGGATACGATGGGTTCCAGCTGCGTCGAAGGAGTTACCAGAACGTGGTTGTACACAGTCATGAACTGCTTCCATGACTCTGGCTCCAGACTTTGCCTCCAGGTTGACTCCTGAAGCGTTTTCCAGTAGTGGATATATAGCCACAAGGCAGTGGAGGTTTGTCATCGGAGTCTCCCATCTCCTAGAAGATGGTCCTGCCGCTTGATCGGCCGTTGGGGCATTGAGTCCTCTTCCGCCTTCAAACCCATTGACCGTCTTCTCCCGTAACCCTGGGAAGGGGCCCTTACGAGGTGCTACCAGCCAGCTGGACCAAGGTTTTTTTTAGGAGGTGTTACTCCTCCATCACTCACCCTTTGTCCTGGCTTGTGACAGGCAGAGCCTGGCCTCCCAAATATTGGGCCCAGGTTGGCGGGTTTAGAAAATATTACACCTGCGTGAAACTGGTTTGAGCCAATTCAACTCTCCAGCTTAATTCAATTTAGGCCTTTGACTTGAACATATCAGTCAGTTTGGACAATTTATATAAATGCACATGTCCAGAAGATCTTCCTTCTTAAAAAGAGGGGGAAGGAAAGAAGTCTAATTGATTGGGTTGATTTGATTTGAATCATGCTGGCTAAAAACTATAATAAAACCAAACTTGAATTGGAAATTTTGTACAATCTTTTGAATTAGCTGATTTCACTCAATGTGTGGCTAACTGAGTTTTGCTTCACAACTTGAGTGATTCCAGGTAGTGTGGTCTGTAAACTAAGCTATGTGATCCCAGCCTATTATAGTCTGCTCAATAAACCATGTTTAAAGTTTAAACCTTGAAAACCATGATGTAGGAACTCAGTCTGGTCAAAGTGATGAGGAAGGAAAGAAGGAAGGAAGGAAGGAAGGAAGGAAGGAAGGAAGGAAGGAGGGAAGGAAGGAAGGAAGGAAGGTTAAGATGGATGGATAGATGGATGGATGGATGGATGGATGGATGGATGGATGGATGGACGGATGGACTGGTGGGTGGGTGTATGTTTAAAATGGTAGGAAGGAAAGTTAAGATGGATGGATGGATGTCTAACATGGATGGAAGGAAGGAAGGATAAAATGTATGGATGGCTGAATGGATTGATGGGTAGGTGGATGTTTAAAATGGTAGGAAGGAAGGTTAAGATGGATGAAAGGAAGGAAAGAAGGATAAAATAGATGGGTGGGTGGGTGTTTAAAATGGAAGGTTAAGATGGATGGATGTCTAAAAAGGAAGGAAGGAAGGAAGGAAGGAAGGAAGGAAGGAAGGAAGGAAGGAAGGAAGGAAGGTTAGTTAAGATGAATGGGGGGTGGATATTTATGATGGTAGAAAGGAAGGATAAAATGGATGGATGGATGGATGTTTAAAATGGTAAGAAGGTTAGGATGGATGGATGGATGACTAAAATGGAAGGAAGGAAGGAAGGAAGGAAGGAAGATGTGAGAGTAGGAAGAACACAAATTAGGGAAAGAAAAAGGGAGCGCATTACTTTAATAGATGAAACTGTACCAAATACAACCTTATACACATTTAAACCCTTCATTTAGGAACATTTCAAGATGATTATTGGAAAGTAAACTTGTTTTGGCAAGAGGGACTTAAAAATAAGAAACTTTTATGTGTCTCCAAAGAATAACACTAAGACGAATAAACAAAGGCAGATACTTTTAAATGCCAAGAACTGAAGCACACTCACAACATCCTCCAACTATTAAGAAATGTGTGCATTTACCGAAAATTGAGGAAGTTACAGACTATTAACTGCTACATTTACCTCTTGGCCAATCAAGTGAAGCATGTTGTGTTCAGCCTCAAATACAACATCATATTATTTATGGTTGTTTTTGGTATTTATTTGTTTCATCGCTCTGTTTTTCAGATCTAAAGAAGAATCTTCAAAATACACTATATGATGCTCTATCGGAAAGGCAAATTCTTCAAAGCTTCCATCTGTCGGATTCTCCATTCTGTTTTGGTGTTTTAATACCGAATGTTTATTATTTGAAAATGTTGGTTTAATAAAACCAGCTGTCTGCTTCTAGATTTTTCGTTGCCCCATAAAACTTGATTGATGAACATTACCGCATTCACTAGGAGCCTGGTGGTTACGCCTGCCTCAATAAAATAGTTATTTCTTTTATTTATTTAGGTTGTCACTCATGCACAAGATAACAAGAATAAGAAGAAGCAGGAATAAACACACAGGAAATGGATACAAATAAATGGGGACAGTAGAGCAGGGACAATAGGCAGGCTGGTGCCCTTATGCGCCGCCCTACTGACCTCTGAGGAATGGGGTGAGGTCCACACTAGACAGTTTAAGGTTAAAGTTTGGGGGGTTTGAAGATGTAACAATGGAGTCAGGTAGAGCATTCCAGCCGTTGACCACTCTGGTTGCTGAAGTCGTATTTTCTGCAATCGAGTTTGGAGCAGTTGACCTTGAGTGTGTATCTATTGTGTGCTTGTGTATTGTTGTGGTTGAAGCTGAAGTAGTCGTTGACCGGTAGGACATTGTAGCAGATAATTTTATGTACTACGCTTAGGTCAGGCCAAAGGCGGCGTAGTTCTAAATTGTCTAAGTCCAAAATTTCAAGCTTGGTGGCCTAAACCAGGGGTCTCCAACCTTTGCAACTTTAAGTCTGAAGGACTTCAGCTCCCAGAATTCTCCAGCCAGCTTTAGTCTGGGAGCTGAAGGTTGGAGACCCCTGGCCTAAAGGATTCATTGTGGGTAGATGAATGGAGAACTCTTCTTGTGAAATACTTCTCTGAATGACTTCTGGACTTCTCTGAATGAATTTTTTTTTTTTTTTGTAAAAACGTTTTATTTTGTAACATAAAAACAAATAAAAAACATGATTCATCTTGTGCTTTGTACAACATGTCGTTCGGGCAAGCATTTTGTTCATCAGTACTTAAGATTACAAGCATAATTGTCAGTTATCCTTTCATTACATATATATCACCTTATTTTCCATATAGTAGCATTATTCTTTATCAAATCAGTCTTTTTCCATAGTTATTCAATGTAGAGTCCTTAAGTTTTTCTTTTTTCCAACCATTGGTAAAACATATTCCATATTTCATAAAAATTGTTCATTCTCCTGCTCTTTAATTTCAAATGTTAATCTACTCATTTCTGCACGTTCCATGATCTTACGAATAATTCGTAAGAACATTAAATTTTTAATTTTAAAAGTGGATTCTTTCCATCAAATAAATTACTCTTAGTTTTTTGTTTTTTTTAAGCTTCTTTCAAGAAAATAGCTTTTTCCACCCTGATAATCCTGTTGGGCCGAAACCTACCTCTTCTATTTCTTCTAAAGTTAGTTCGAGATGCGTAAGAAAAAAATAGGCGACCAAAAAAGAAAATTTACCAGCACTTTCCATTAACTTACGAAACTCAAAACTATCTCACATTCTAAAGAAATCGGAGGATGAGGTAGGGTTGGGTCTTTTTTCATAATGGAAGGCAACTTTCAGGAAACTTGACAGGTGGCTATTTTGACAAAATGTTCGCCTTTTCTAGTATTACGGAAAAAAAGTTTTTTTTAAAAAAATGACACAGTCGTAAAAAGAGAACCATATCTTTTCGTTTAAAAATAACAACAGGGAACATGTTATGCAGGCAACATTTCATTTATTTATTTATTCGAATTTATAAGCCGCACCCATCTCACCACATAGGGACTCGGGGCGGCGCACAAGGAATATAAAATATAAATACACAAATATACAAAAATAAAACGTTCATTAAAACTCAATTAAATGAAACCACCCTGCGCTAAAACCCATATTAAAACCCCTGGATTAAAACTTTGGTAACTAGAGGCAGTGCAGTGTCGAGTAAAATCATGCCAGGCCGGCTTGTTGGAAGAAGTTTGTTTTGAACCGCTGGCGGAACAGGCGGAGGTCCGAGATACAATACAATACAATAGCAGAGTTGGAAGGGACCTTGTAGGTCTTCTAGTCCAACTCCCTGCGTGGGCAGGAACCTTATACCATTTCAGACAAATGGCTATCTAACATCTTCTTAAAGACTTCCAGGGTTGGGGCATTCACAACTTCTGGAGGCAAGCTGTTCCAGAGGTGAATTGTTCTAACTGTCAGGAAATTTCTCCTTAGTTCTAAGTTGCTTCTCTCCTTGATTAGTTTCCACCCATTGCTTCTTGTCCTGCCCCCAGGTGCCTTGGAGAAAAGTTTGACTCCCTCTTCTTTGTGGCACCCTCTGAGATATTGGAAGACTGCTATCATGTCTCCCCTGGTCCTTCTCTTCATCAAACTAGACATACCCAGCTCCTGCAACCATTCTTCCTATGTTTTAGCCTCCAGTCCCCTAATCATCTTGGTTGCTCTTCTCTGCACTCTTTCACACATGGAGTTCAGCAGGGAGAGCGTTCCAATTCATTGGGGAATTGAGGTTCAAATTTCTTCAAATAATTTTATCTCGCCGTACATTGGGCAGCTTGAGAAAAAGAAGAAAACAATGATAAATAACTTTGTTTGTCCAGACAACAAATTGTGTATTTATTCAGAAACTTCATGCAGGAAGGTAGAGCTCAGTGAATTAAACAAGATTTAGATTTCAGATTGTAGCTGTTCAGTTGTTAGAATAAAAAATGGGGGGAAACTGAATAAATGATTAAAAATAACAACAGCTGTATCAACAGCAGGTTTATTTAAAATCATATCCCACCAAATAGAATGATGTTTTTTTGTGAAGATGACTAATGTTACTTTAGCCCTGTCTATTCTCTTTCACCATTCATATTAATATTAAAGTGACTTTAACTAGCACACAACTAATATCTTCAGTTTTGTTTTTTTATTCCTGCATTATGTCAAAGAAAAGCAATTTCATGATTAAGAGGCCTGCAACAGCCATTGCATTCAAAATCTAGAATGAACATTTGAGTTGGAAAGTCTATAAAATGCAATTGTTCTCTTAATTTTACTGCAACTTTTTAATGATTGCCAGTGAGGAAAGTATTTTGAATAGGAGGATTTGAGGGTTTTTTTCAAAGTTCACAAAAATGCCTACAAACAGAGAAGATGGAACAATCTGAGGTCCATATGACTACATTCAATAATTTGTTAAAAAGTGAGCTAGTTCACACACAAACACACACACACACACAAATTATCTATCTATCTATCTATCTATCATCTATCTATCTCACTATCTCTCTATAGGTAGGTAAGGTAGGTAGATGATAGATAGATAGATAGATAGATAGATAGATAGATAGATAGATAGATAGATAGATAGATAGATAGATAGATAGATAGATAAAGATAATATAACGCACACACGTAGATAGATAGATAGATAGATAGATAGATAGATAGATAGATAGATAGATAGATAGATAGATAGATAGATAGATAGATAGATAGATAGATAGATAGATAGATAGATAGATAAAGATAGATATAACCCACACACGCAGATAGATAGATAGATAGATAGATAGATAGATAGATAGATAGATAGATAGATAGATAGATAGATAGATAGATAGATAGATAGATAGATAGATAGATAGATAGATAGATAGATAGATAGATAGATAGATAGATAGATAGATAGATAGATAGATAGATAGATAGATAGATAGATAGATATAACGCACACGCAGATAGGTAGGTAGGTAGGTAGGTAGATAGATAGATAGATAGATAGATAGATAGATAGATAGATAGATAGATAGATAGATAGATAGATAGATAGATAGATAGATAGATAGATAGATAGATAGATAGATAGATAGATAGATAGATAGATAAATAGAGATAGATATAACGCACACACGTAGATAGATAGATAGATAGATAGATAGATAGATAGATAGATAGATAGATAGATAGATAGATAGATAGATAGATAGATATAACGCACACACGCAGATAGATAGATAGATAGATAGATAGATAGATAGATAGATAGATAGATAGATAGATAGATAGATAGATAGATAGATATAACGCACACACATAGATAGATAGACTGATAGACAGATAGATAGATAGATAGATAGATAGATAGATAGATAGATAGATAGATAGATAGATAGATAGATATAACGCACACACAGATAGATAGACTGATAGACAGATAGACAGACAGACAGACAGATAGATAGATAGATATAACGCACACACGCAGATAGATAGATAGATAGATAGATAGATAGATAGACAGACAGACAGACAGACAGACAGACAGACAGACAGACAGATCGATCTTATATATCTCATATATCTTATATAGGTAGATGTAAATATAGATATACATAAACCCTATGTATGTGTGTGTATATATCTCACAGAGAGAGAGAGAGAGAGATCACTTATATCTATATTTATCATTTCATGAATATATTTTTTATTTTTTTAAATGTCACTCACTTAATCATTATTCTATACCTACCTACTCTTCTGATTTTATTATCATTGCTCTGTTTTGAGTTACACGCTCACTTCCGGTGTCATATTTACCCGTAAAATATATGTATTTTTTTAAAAGTGAGTAGATAAAGCCAGAGATGGTCTACAGGGGTAGATTTAACGATGATGATGATGATGATATAAGTCGTACCGAAAGTAATACAAGGAGCCTTGGAGACAATCCCAAAACCTCTGGAGTTCTAGGGTTCTATCTTCTATGATGGGTGGGACCTTCTCCTGCCATCTTCTTCTTCCTGTTTTCCACCCTCATTGCAATCAAGTGAGTCAACAAATTGAAACCAAACGAGCCACGTTCCACTTGGGCGGACAACCAGCTTCTAATGGGTAACGTGTCTCTTCGCCTCCCCTTGCGATCCGCAGATGTTGCGGCCGCTGTCCAGAAATTCACCACCAACCCCCCCAATGGAGCATTTTCTGTTTTTGTGAGTCTCACACCGTTGTTAATGCTACTAACTGGCAGGAAACCAGACTGCCTAGTTGGCAGATGTCTTCTAAAAATAGGAGCCCCGCAAAACCTCGTTTTTTCCCCTATGTCATTCCATCACTTTGCTGGTTCTCTACGCTGAGTTGTTTACTCCATATGTTTCCAGCTTCCTGCCTTCTGGGCAGTTTGGATCACCAGACCCATCCTCCTCAGCCAGCACGTCCAAGGATCGGGAGTCATAAGAATTTATCTATTTACAGACATCCTGTAAATAGATACAGGATGCCCTGGGTCCTGTTGGAGAAGTGCGGGATATAAATTGAATAAAATAAATAAATAAATCCAGAGAAAATTAACTTCAAATAAAGCACTGGAGCTTTTTTTTTTAATTTTTAATTTTGTTTGTACAGACATGACATTTTTGCAACACATTATACTTCTTTTACATATCTATTATGTTTTCTTTATCTGTACATATAAATCTTAGTTGTGTCCCTTTCTGGGTGGTGACCCAGAACGGTCACCCAAGTCCTCGTCATCTCCCGTCTGGACTATCGCAATGCTCTCTACATGGGGCTTCCCTTGAGGTGCACCTGGAGGCTCCAGTTAGTTCAGAATGTGGCCACGCAGGGGATTCTGGGAGCGTCTAGATGCTCCCATGTGACACCTCTCCTGCGCAAGCTACACTGGCTGCCTGTGGCTTTCTGGGTGCGCTTCAAGGTACTAGTAACCACCTTTAAAGCGCTCCATGGCAAGGGACCTGGTTACCTGCAAGACCGCCTCCTGCTACCAAATACCCCCCACCGACCAGTCCGCTCCCACAGAGATGGCCTCCTCAGGGTGCTGTCGGCCAGGCAATGCCAGCTGGCGACCCCCAGGGGGAAAGCCTTCTCTGTGGCAGCTCCCACCCTCTGGAATGACCTGCCCCCTGGACTACGGACGATTACGGACCTACATCTCTTCCGTCGGGCCCTGAAGACGCACTTATTCTGCACTGCCGGGCTATCATAATTTTAAAGGGATTTTTTAATTGTGATTTTAGTTTGCAATTTTTAAATATTGGCCAATTATTTAATATTTCTTTTTAATATTGTTTTTAAACTCTGTATCATCATTTTTATTCTGGCTATACAACGCCCTGAGTCCCGAAAGGAAGAAGGGCGGTATAGAAATCAAATAAAAGTAAAATAAAGTTATATAACTATATCTATCTATCTATCTGTCCGAAGACGTCTGTCTTCATGGTTATGTGGCTGGCATGACTAAATGCATGGAACGCTGTTCCCTTCCCACCAAAGGTGGGCCCTATTTTTTTCTACTTGCATTTTTACTTGCCTTTGAACTGCTAGGTTGGCAAAAGCTGGGACAAGTAATGGGAGCTCAATCCGTTAGGGATTCGAACCACCAAACCTTTCTGATCCACAAGCTCAGCGTCTTAGCCACCGAGTCATTGCGTCCCATGGGGAGGGGGTTAGACTAGAAGACCTCTAAGATCCCACCCAACGCTAGGATGCTGTGTCGGATTAATTAGATTCCTGTTCCGTGTTCCTTCCTTCCTGCTTTGTGATTTCATCTCCATTTTAATTATATTACCTTTTACACTGCGCCTCTATCTGGCTTATATTTTTTACAGGGCTATAAGTCACCGTAATATAAGACACTTTTTTTTCCGGTGCAGTTTTTAATTTTATCGTGATGCGGGATTTGTCCTTGTTCAGGGGGGTTGTATTTTATGGATAATTGGGGTGCAAATGCCAGGAAGAAGGTGATAAATAGGAAGCACAGGTATATCTTCAAGAATGTCTCTTCCTGAATATTACGGCGTGGATTTGGAGGTCCATTGTGCCCTGAGAATCTTAAGCACAAAATCATATTCACTGGGTGATAGATCAAGTTGGTCTGGATAAAATAATTCTTTGGCTGCAGTTTTGAAATCTTTGAGGATATGATGGGATGAGAATAGAATAGAAGGAGGTGGGATGGGGTGGGGTGGAAGAGGATACGATAGGATAGGATAGCTGAAAAAAACTGAAGAACTGGGAAGAAGGGGAAGAGTTAAAGAGTTAAGAAATGGTTATTTAAAAACCCATAAGATTGATAGACATAAGAATAAGCACATATAAATAGAATATGATAGAAAGTTAGATTAGAAGGGAGGGGAGAGAGGAATACATGGGATGGATGGATGGATGGATGGATGGATAGATAGATAGATAGATAGATAGATAGATAGATAGATAGATAGATAGATAGATAGATAGATAGATAGATAGATAGATAGATAGATAGATAGATAGATAGATAGATAGATAGATGATACATATAAGATGATAGATAGATAGATAGATAGATAGATAGATAGAGAGAGAGAGAGAGAGAGAGAGAGAGAGAGAGAGAGAGAGAGAGAGAGAGAGAGAGAGAGAGGCAGACAGATCAGAGAGACAGAAGGGGGGATAGATGATGATAGATGATAGACAGACTGACTGACTGACTGACTGACAAGACACGCAACAACAAAAACCGGATTTACCTTATCACGGCAAGCGTGATCTAAATCCACAATAGAGAAATGAGAAAATACGACTAAAGCAGGGCTTCCCTCCATGTCTGTTTCATAGGCCCCACTTAGGAATTAATCCCTTCTGGGGTGCGAGCAGGGATTGTCCACGGGGGGGGGGGGGGGGGGGGCAGGCACAACGTCTGGAAGTGGCTGGTCCATAATTCTAATTGATTTACGTATCTCCTGTCTACCCTGAAATCTAGAATAACCACTTGTGCTCGTGGCAGCTTTCAGGAGCAGTGAAAAGCTCACAGGGTCCCTCTAGGGGTTACTTTGTCACATTACAACAGTCCTCTGAAACACAAGGAAGTCTGAAACTTTGAGCATTATTTAATTTGGTTTTAATATTTATTGATGGTTGTGTTGTATATGTTTTTTAACTTCCGAGTCCCTTCGGGGAGAGAGGCGCGGTTTTATAAATCTAAATAAATAAATAAATAAATAAATAAATAAATAAATAAATAAGTAAGTAAGTAAGTAAGTAAGTAAGTAAGTAAGTAAGTAAGTAAGTAAGTAAATAAATAAATAAATAAATAAATAAATAAATAAATAAATAAATAAATAAATAAATAAATAAATAAAACAGGTCAACCTTTATAGGGTTTTTCCTAGATTTTTTTTTTAAGTTCTATTGATAGTATTGTAATTTCTTGATTTGATTGACCCCGATGAAGTGGCTCAGTGGCCCAGACACTGAGCATGTCAGCAGTTCAAATCCCTAGTACAGAAGTCTACTTGCATAAGCAGGGGGTTGGACTAGATGACCTCCAAGGTCCCTTCCAACTCTGCTACTGTTAAAATGATTGCTCAGATCGACCCGGAGTCATTTGGGGGGGGGGGGGTAGGGGTGTCAGGCAAGCAAATGGGTTTCAAATATGAAAAATAAATTAAAATTAAAATTTAAAAAAATATTTAAGTTAGTTTAATTAAACTGGACAGTTGACTCTATCTAGCGTGGTCCTCTTAATTCCATTTACAGCTGGCTCTTACTGCCCTTGTAACCACTACTTGGCGCTGTTCTCCAAAGCACCTGAAGGAAGGAGAAGAAGCAATGGGTGGAAACTAATCAAGGAGAGAAGCAACCTAGAATTAAGGAGAAATTTCCTGAGAGTCAGAACAATTAATCAGTGGAACGATTTACCTCCAGAAGTTGTGAATGGTCCAACACTGAAGGCTTTTAAGAAGAACCTGGGCAGTCATTTGTCTGGAATGGCATTGATATAGGGTCTCCTGCTTGAGCAGGGGGGTTGGACTAGAAGACCTCCAAGGTCCCTTTCGACTCTATTATTCTGTTCTCAGTCTAGGAGCTTCATTTACTGATGTCTATATCTTAGAATATAGAATAACAGGGTTGAAAGGGACCTTGGAGGTCTTCTAGTCCAACCCCCAGTTTGAGGATCAGGCCCTATACCATTACAGTGAATATATATACCTTCAATCTCCTGCTGTGCAGATATTGGAGAAGGACATATGAATAGAATAGAATAGAATAGAATAGAATAGAATAGAATAGAATAGAATAGAATGTAGAGTAGAGTAGAGTAGAAAAGAACAGAACAGAACAGAATGTAGAGTAGAGTAGAGTAGAGTAGAGTAGAGTAGAGTAGAGTAGAGTAGAGTAGAGTAGAGTAGAGTAGAGTGGAAAAGAACAGAACAGAATGTAGAGTAGAGTAGAGTAGAGTAGAGTAGAGTAGAGTAGAGTAGAGTAGAGTAGGAAAGAATAGAATAGAATAAGAATTGAGAATAGAATAGAATATAGAGAAGAGAAGAGAAGAGAAGAGACCCCCAGTTTGAGAATAGAATAGAATAGACATATGAATAGAATAGAATGTAGAGTAGAGTAGAGTAGAGTAGAGTAGAGTAGGAAAGAATAGAATAGAATAAGAATTGAGAATAGAATAGAATATAGAGAAGAGAAGAGAAGAGAAGAGAAGAGAAGAGAAGAGAAGAGAAGAGAAGAGAAGAGAAGAGAAGAGAAGAGAAGAGAAGAGAAGAGAAGAGAAGAGAATACAGAGTTGGAAGCGACCTTGGAGGTCTTCTAGTCCAACCCCCTGCTTCAGACAAATGGTCCACCCATTCCTTCTTCTCCAGCCTTCAGGTACTTTGGAGAAGATGGATGAAGAAGATATAACGAATACACACTTGTATACATCACCTGCATGGATATCTCATTATATGACTTATCTATATTCTTTTTTCTTGCATTATCTCTCTCTCTCTCTGTCTTTTAACATTTTTTTCTTTCTCCTTCTCCTTTCTCTCTGTCTCTCTCTCTCCACCCCTTTATCTCTTCCTCTTCCTCTCTCTCTTCCTCTCTTTTCCTATCTTTCTCTTTTTTCATCTTTCTTTTTCTTTCTCCTCCTTTCTCTGTCTGTCTCTATCCTTTCTCTCTTTCTCTTCCTCTCTCTCTTCCTCTCTCTCTTCCTCTCACTTTCTTTTCCTATCTTTTTCTCTCTTTTTCTTCTCTCTCTCTGTCCTTTCTCTTTCTCTTCCTCTCTCTTTCTTTTCCTATCTTTGTCTCTTTTTATCTTTTTTTCATCCTTTTCTTTCTCCTCCTCTCCCTCCCTCCCCCTCTCTCTCCTTTTAAAAGCAGCTTTCATTTTTCATTTATCAGGCAACCCAAATCAAACGACATTCACATGGGGAAAGAGTATTGCTATCCAGAAGAGACAACATGAAAAATAAATTTAATATAGTGAGTCATGGCTGGAAAATGTATTTCTTTGGTACCTATTTCACTGCAGCCATGCCATGGAACAGATTGCCATCAGAAGCTGTGAATGCTCCATCACTGGAATTTTTTAAAAAGAGACTTGCAATGGACTAGAGTCTCCTGCCCGAGCAGGGGGTTGGACTAGAAGACCTCCAAGGTCCCTTCCAACTCTGTGATTCTGTTATTCAGTGACAAAAATCAAAATACATTCTGATTGATGGCTAACCTCGGAATGCTAGTGATTTGTCAAAAATTCTCCTTGATTAATCAAATGAACGAATGATTGAACCAACGAACAGATGAACAGATGAACAAATGAACAGATGAACAAGTGAACAAATGAACAGATAAACACATAAACAAATGAACAGATGAACAAATAAACAAATAAACGAATAAATGAATAAACAAACAGATGAACAGATGAACAAATGAACAGATAAACACATGAACAAATTAACAGATGAACAAATAAACAAATAAACAAATAAACAAATAAACAGATGAACAGATGAACAAATGAACAGATAAACACATGAACAAATAAACAGATGAACAAATAAACAAATAAACAGATGGACAAATGAACAGATAAACACATGAACAAATTAACAGATGAACAAATAAACAAATAAACAGATGAACAGATGAATAAATGAACAGATAAACACATGAACAAATTAACAGATGAACAAATAAACAAATGAACAGATGAACAGATGAACAAATAAACAAATAACACATGAACAGATGAACAGATGAAGGACGGGGGAAGGAAGGAAGGAGGGAGGGGGGAGGGAGGGAGGGAGGGAGGGAGGGAGGAAGGAAGGAAGGAAGGAAGGAAGGAAGGAAGGAAGGAAGGAAGGAAGGAAGGAAGGAAGGAAGGAAGGAAGGAAGGAACAAATGAATCATACCCTCTCTTGCATCCAATAATTTCTTCCCAGCCTACAGGGTGATTGGTGAGAGTGAACAGGAGTGCAAACAAAACCGCGACAGTATCCTCCTTACTCTCCTTAAGTTGCTGCATATTAAAACTGTGAAAAATGTTGCACCCTGGTTGCGTTATTGTACAGGAGCGAGCACAGCCTTGTATGAATGCGCGGGAGGAAAAGGGAAATATTGCTGCATCTTTTCCTGCTTTGTAAAGTCCTGGGGGAAAGCCTCTACACATGCTTAAAGTGACTAGATAAGCATAGAAACGATCCTAAATAAAAATATAAGTGTAATAAATGGTGATACTAACACAGCCTTGAGGAAGAAGCCGGTGCTAGTGAAAGGGTTCAGTTATGTTCCTCTCTTTGTCAGTACTTGTAAAAAAAATGCACTTTCTCTCTGGTTATAATCAGTCATGCGAAGAATTGAGAAACCACCAAGGTTTTCGATTAAGCCTTTCGTTCCTTACACAAGTTGTGAAAACGCTGGGTGGATTTTCCGTCTGTGGTCACCTCTGGCCGCCTGCTGGTTATGAATGCTACTGTTAGCCTTGCAAAAGTGTTTTTTCTAGGCTCCAATTGTGAGGTTGTGCTGCCATCTTAAGGGCATTTCCTGATTTTAAATGTGAATTTATTGCTTATTTATTTATTGCTGTATTGCTTAATTTTTAGTGGGAGGGAGGGAGGAAAGAGAAAGAAAAAAAGAGACAGAGGAAGGAAAGAAGGAGAGAAAGGAAGAGAGAGAGGGAAAGGAAGGAAAGCAGGAAAGAGAGAGAGAAAGAAAGAAAAAGGGAGGAGGCAGGGAGGAAAGAAGGAAGGGAGAGAGAGAAAGAGAGAAAGGAAGGAGAGAGGAAAGGAGGAAGAAAGAAGGAAAGAAAGATTATTTATTATTTTATTTTATTTATTTTATTCGATTTGTTAACCGCACCAATCTCCGTCGAGACAGACTCTGGACATTAAAATATACAATAAATAACAATATACAAAAGTTAAAAAGAAATTAAATAGAAAACCTGTGCTAAAATCCCATTAAAAACCTATCTAACTTGGCTGAGGCTCTGTTCTAAAATTCAAGAGACAGAAAGAGAGAAAGGGAGGGAGGAGGGAGGGAGGGAGGAAGGAAGGAAGAGAGAAAGAGAGAAAGGATGGAGGGAGGGAAGAAGAGAGAGAAAGAGAGAAAGGAAAGGGAGGAGGAAGGGAGGGAGGGAGGGAGGGAGGAAGGAAGGAAGAGAGAAAGAGAGAAAGGAAGGAGGGAGGGAGGAAGAGAGAGAAAGAGGGAAAGGAAGGGAGGAGAGAGGGAGGGAGGAAGAAAGGGTTAAGGACTTACCAAATATAAACCTTACATAAATAAATTCGAATACAAAGAAAAAACAGAAAAGCAAGAGAAAAAACATTAAAAAGAAAGAAATGGGAGAAAGATTTTTCCTAGCTCAAAGCTGAAAGTCCTTGAACCCGGGACCGTTTGCAAAATGGTGTTTTAATATTGAGCTACATCTCCTTCCTCGGCAGTCCTTGACATACGACCAGTTTCTTAGCTACCGTTTGAAGTTACGACATCCAAAAAAAAAACCCCAAAACACCCCGATTTACGATCCTCTCAAATCTTTCCCTTTCGTCAAAATGTATCCAGGAGAGGTTTTAATGGGATTTGCCACCGTTATTGATCTTGTAAGCTTGCAAAAGGCCAAAGACATAAAATTCCAGAAGAATTTCTGATGAATAATGCATTAATGAATGTAAAAGTTAATTGGGGAGCAGTCTGGCGCGGCAAACTTTCACGGCGTTGTCGGGAAATCGCCACGGCCAGAAAGCTGTAATGAAAGAATGAATGGCGGGTGGGGGGAAGGTTTTTAAAGCATAATTTTAAAAAGGGGGGTCTTGCGAATCAGCAGAGAAGCAGCTGCTTACACAAAATATTTAAGGTGGGAAAGGATGGTGAAAATAATTGGGGAAAATCTAATTTCACCACCGAGAGGTAGAGAACGGTGTGGGCTTTTTAAATGAATATTTATGTCCCAGCTCTTCATCTCAACGGAGGATGCTGTAGGCAATTGAGGGTTCTAACCAAAGCCCCTGATCAGTGCGCTTAAAAATCTCTCAGCTGAATATCAAAACTGCATCTCAAAGGGGTGGGGGGGGGGTGGAGGGGGGCTGGTGGAGTTTTGGTCTTGCTATTTATTGCGTTTTCATTATTAAAGGCCTCTGTGGGTTGTTTTATTCGTTCGTTTGACTGGCTTACGTGACTCGAGAGACCCTTACGAGAATCACATGTCTTGGTACCTAATTAGATTCGTGGTTTTGGCTGGAGGAAGAATAGTTAGGCTGGGATAAGAGGAGCAGGGATTGGCCATGTTTGGCCCAGAATCCCCTGGAAAGATTAGATAGATAGATAGATAGATAGATAGATAGATAGATAGATAGATAGATAGATAGATAGATAGATAGATAGATAGATAGATAGATAGATAGATAGATAGATAGATAGATAGGCAGGCAGGCAGGCAGGCAGGCAGGCAGGCAGGCAGGCAGGCAGGCAGGCAGGCAGGCAGGCAGGCAGGCAGGCAGGCAGGCAGGCAGGCAGGCAGGCAGGCAGGCAGGCAGGCAGGCAGGCAGATGAGAGTAAACGAAAAGAGGAGAATGAGATTAGAGAGAGATGGATAGTTGATGATAGATAGATAGATAGATAGATAGATAGATAGATAGATAGATAGATAGATAGATAGATAGATAGATAGATAGATAGAGATGAGAGAGTGAGAGAAAAGAGGAGAGAGATTAGAGAGAGATGAGAGAGATGGATGGACGGATGGATGGACGGATGGATGATAGATAGATGAGACAGAGAGAAAAGAGGAGAGAGAGATTAGAGAGAGAGATGAGAGAGAGAGATGATGATGATGATAGATGGATGGATGGATGAATAATAGATAGATAGATAGATAGATAGATAGATAGATAGATAGATAGATAGATAGATAGATAGATAGATAGATAGATAGATAGATAGATAGATAGACAGATGAGAGAGTGAGAGAAAAGAGGAGAGAGATTAGAGAGAGATGAGAGAGATGGATGGACGGATGGATGGACGGATGGATGATAGATAGATGAGACAGAGAGAAAAGAGGAGAGAGAGATTAGAGAGAGAGATGAGAGAGAGAGATGATGATGATGATAGATGGATGGATGGATGGATGAATAATAGATAGATAGATAGATAGATAGATAGATAGATAGATAGATAGATAGATAGATAGATAGATAGATAGACAGACAGACAGACAGACAGACAGACAGACAGACAGACAGACAGACAGACGGACGAGAAAAGAGGCGAGAGAGATTAGAGAGAGAGATAAGAGAGATGGATAGTTAATGATAGACAGACTGACAGACTGACAGACTGACATACAGAGAGGTGTGGTGGCCTAAAGATGAAACTCTCACCTCACACTCAAGAGGCTGGGAGTTCGATCCTAGGTAGAGGCAGATTTTTCTCTCTCGGGGCACAGTGAGAATCTATCTGCTAAACAAAACTCCGCATTGGCAACAGGAAGGGCAGCCAGCCATAAAAGACGCTGCTAGCACCATTCAGTTGCCCAGACTCCACCACACAAGGGATTATGGGGTCATTAAAAGATGATGTGAGAGAAGAGAGAGAGAGAGAGAGAGAGAGAGAAAGAGATTATAGAGAAAGAAAGAGAGGGGGGGGTCGAGGTATACACCTAGATAGATGATATAGATAGACTTCATCAAGGCCCCTATAAGATTTTCTTGAAAAGCTGCTCTCCCTCTATTCTGTGGGTCAAATTCTCTCTGAGTATTAGCTACTTTAATCATAGTCCTTCCTGTCCAAGAATCTCAATTTCATGTTAAGAGGCAGTTAGGATAAAGACTGGCCAATTTCCTCTGGATCATCCCTTAAGACTTTCAAGAAGAGACTGGACTGACATTTGTCAGAAATGGTGTAGGGTCTCCTGCTTGAGCGGGAGGTTGGACTAGATGACCTACAAGGTCCCTTCCAACTCTGTTCATCTGTTATTATAATTCGTATCTCAAATGATCTGCAAATTAACCTCAGTTTCCCCTTTTATTTTAATGCCGCATTCTAGCTATTGCCCTCTGGGGTATCCTAAAAGTTTCTTGGAAATGTCTCGCGGGTAACGTCAACTTTAATTCAAATGCTTTATAAGTTTCTGCTTTGATGGGGCCCGAGAAATCCTTACTAATTATTGATTAAAAGGATTGCTCAGCAGTGAAGGGGTGGTGTGTTTTTTTTAAATGACAATTTCACAGATGAGTAATCAATGAATAATGCACCAGCTATTCCCACGTTGTGGGTTTTCTTTCGATTGGCAGAATTAATTGAAGACGAATCGTTGGGAATATGTGATTTCGCTAGGCCTGGAGCTCCTCCAAATAAAATGAAGCAAATTATCGACAGAGAGACAGACATAACACACAAACAGATACCCTCCGTTCATGAAGATAACAAAATAGCAGACTATCAGAGTTGGAAGGGACCTTGGAGGTCTTCTAGTCCAACCCCTTGTTCAAGCAGCAACCTTATACCATTTCAGACAATGTTGTCCAATCTCTTTAAAACCTCCAGTGATGGACAATCCACCATTTATCATAATTTATAGAACATAGAATAAGGATGGAAGGGATCTTGGAGGTCTTCTAATCCTACGCCCTGCTCAAGCTGAAGATCCCATACCACTTCAGATCCAAAAAAAAGATGTTGAGACTCTAGAAAGAGTGCAGAGAACAGCAACCAAGAGGATTAGGGGACTGGAGACTAAAACGTATGAAGAACAGTTGCAGGAACTGGGAGGTCTAGTTTAATGAAAAGGAGGACCAGGGGAGACATGGTAGCAGCCTTCCAATATCTCAGGGGTTGCCACAAAGAAAGGGAGTCAAACTATTCTCCAAAGCACCTGAGGGTAGAACAAGAAGCAATGGGTGGAAACCAATCAAGGAGAGAAACAACTTAGAACTATGGAGAAATTTCCTGACAGTGAGACCAATTAACCAGTGGAACAGAAGTTGCCTCCAGAAGTTGTGAATGCTCCAACACTGGAAGTTTTTAAGAAGATGTTGGATAGCCATTTGTCTGAAGTGATGTAGGGCTTCCTGCCTAGGACGTTGGACTAGAAGACCTCCAAGGTCCCTTCCAACTCTGTTATTCTATTCTATTCTATTCTATATTCTATATTCTATATTCTATATTCTATTCTATATTCTATTCTATATTCTATTCTATTGTATATTGTATATTCTATGCTATTCTATCCTTATTCTATTCTATATTCTAGTCTATTGTATTGTATTGCATTCTTTCCTATTCTATTCTATTCGTTCTCTAGAGGTCCTCCCAAACCCCTACAAACTCCCAGAGAACCTTCCACCCCTGGGTGGTTCATTTATTGCACCATCTAGCTCACTCACAGGCTGGCATACAAAAAAAAAAAAGATTTTGAAAACACGTTTCTCTCGGGAACTCATTACAAATTTCTCCACTGCTCCCCTCGTCTCTCTCTCTCTCTCTCTCTCTCTCTCTCTTCTCTCTCTCTCTTCTCTCTCTCTCTCTCTCTCTCTCTCCCTTTTCTCTCTCTCCCTCCCTCTCTCTCTCCCTCCCTCCCTCTCTCTTTCTCTCTCTCTCTCCCTCCCTCTCTCTCTCTCTCTCTCTCTCTCTTTCTCTCTCTCTCCTTCTCTCTCTCTCTCCCCCCCATCAAGAGCTGTTCATTAATGCTGTCAATTTATGAAGTGATATTTAAATGGGGTTCCTGGGGCTTTCGAGAGAGAGAGAGAGCTGGGAAGCCCCCCCCCCCCCCCCGGCTCACCTCCCCACATCTCCAAAGGATGCAAACTTCCAAGGGGAGCAGAGAGAAGGCGAAAGCTTTGTGGTTCGACAATGCGCGGAGGAGCATAAGGCTCCACATCTGCAGTGGGTGAAAATAGGGAACGATTTTAAAGTTGACCAATCTGTTGTTTCTTTAGCTCCTCACCAGGTGGAACTCTAATTCCTCAGCAAATAGATGTGCTTCATAAAGATACTGGCCCTCTGAACCTCACAGCATCTCTCTCTCTCTCTCTCTCTCTCTCTCATTTCTCCCTTCCCTCTTTCCTTCCTTCCTCCCCACCTTTCTCCTTCCCTCCCTCTCTCTCTCTCTCTCTCTCTCTCTTCCTCATTTTTCTCTCTTTCTCTCTCATTCTTCCTTCTTCCCTCCCTCTCTCACTTTCCTCCTTCTTTCCTATCTACCTACCTTTCTCTCTTCCTCCCTCCCTCTCTCTCTGTCCCTCTCGCTCTCTCTTGCACTTTCTCTCCCATGCTTCCTTCCTCTCTTTCGTTCTCCCCGTCTCTTTCCCTCCCTCTCTCACTTTCCTCCTTCTTTCCTTCCTACCTACCTTTCTCTTCCTCCCTCCCTCTCTGTCTCTCTCTCTCTCTCTCTTGCTCTTTCTCTCCCATCCTTCTTTCCTCTTTCTCTTTCTTTCTCCCTGTCTCTTTCCCTCCCTCTCTCACTTTCCTCCTTCTTTCCTACCTACCTACCTATCTTTCTCTCTTCCACTCTCCCTTTCTGTGTGTGTGTCTCTCTCTTGCTCTTTCTCTCACTTTCTCTCCCATCCTTCCTTCCTCTCCTCATCTCTTTTTCTCTCCCTTTCTCTCTCATCCTTCCTTCATCCCTTCCTTTCTCCCTTTTTCCCTCTCTCCTCGCCCTTTCTCTCCCATCCTCTCTTCCTCCCTTCCTCTCTCTTTTCCTTTCCTTCTCTGTCTCTTTCCCTTTCTCCCCCTCTCTTTGTCCCTCTTCCTCTTCCTCTCGCTCTCTCCCTTCTTCTCCCTTCCCTCCTTCCTCCCTTCCCTTTCTTTCCTCCCTCCTGCTCTCTGTCTCTCTCTCTCTCTTGCTCTTTCTCTCGCTTTCTCTCCCATACTTCCTTCCTCTCCCTTCCTCTCTTTCTCTCCCACCCTTCCTTCCTTCTCCCTCTCTCTCTTTATCTATCTATCTATCTATCTATCTATCTATCATCTATCTATCTATCTATCATCTATCTATCTATCTCTAAGTATCTATGTATCTCTTTCTCTCTCTCTATCATCTTTATTTTATCTATCTCCCTCTCTCTATATAATATCTATCTACCCATCCATCTATCTTTCTATCTATCTATCTATCTATCTATCTATCTATCTATCTATCTATCTATCTATCTATCTCTATCTATCTATCTATCTATCTATCTATCTATCTATCTATCTATCTATCTATCTATCTATCTATCTCTATTACTATCTTTCTTTCTATCTAAATTGGAACCTAACAGCATATCTATCTATCTTCTCTCTCTCTCTCTCTCTCCCTCTCTCTCTCTCTCTCTCTCTCTTTCTCTCTCCCTCCTCTCCCCCCCCCCTCTCTCTGGAAGAGTGACTTTCTTGTGCCTTTCTCAGGCCCCACAGCGGGTAGTCAGAGCACCAGCTGCAGCCGCAAGAATTTTCCAGCTCAGGAGAGTGTTTAAAAAAAATAATGACATTGACCATCAGGAGGCCAAGTTTCTACGAAAACTTGGAATTCTTTTTTTTTGTTTTGTTGTTCCAAGGGGAAGGACTCCTTGCCATTTGCCCTTAAAACGCCTGCATATTTGGGGTAATTAAGCTTAAGCTGCATCACTTGACATAAAGCGGTACGAGATTCAGCTAGATTTGAGGTGGGGGGGAGTCTCGGCTCGGTCAACGGGAGGGAGGAGGGACCTTAGAAATCTCTATTGGTTGAAGGTGCTGCCCCTCCTCTCCCCCTCCAACCCTCCCCCTCCTCCCCCGTTGCCCTCTGCCATCCTGGGTGTAATTGAGCCCCTTCACAACCTGAACAATTAACCTGGGTGGAATGCTGGACAAGGCCATTAGCTGTCCTAACAGGATCATTTAAGAAAGGTCAGCCGTGAAAATGTCTTCCTTTAGGGCTGTATTATTTCTTCCTTTAGGGCTGTATTATTATTTTTTTCCAATTCCACCCACAGCAGTAAAGTCAGCCTTCGTGCTCATTTGACGGCTGGCTGGCTAATTCCTAGCCCTGAAGCCCGAGACGATGTGCTCGGTCTGGAACCTATGGAAAGGGTGGAGGAGGCACCAACTGATTGATTGGAAAGAGAGAACTGGGAAATAACTGTAGGTTATTTCCCCCACCCCTTAATAGCCATAGCCCTTAGACTTATATACCGCTTCGTAGTGCTTTTACAGCCCTCTCTAAGGGGTTTACAGAGTCAGCCTCTTGCCCCCCAACAATCTGGGTCTTTGTTTTATCCACCCCGGCAGGACAGAAGGCAGAGTCAACCTGAAAGGAAGGAAGGAAGGAAGGAAGGAAGGAAGGAAGGAAGGAAGGAAGGAAGGAAGGACAATAGCAATAGCACTTAGACTTGTATACTGCTTCACAGTCCTTTCCAGCCCTCTCTAAGCCATTTACAGAGTCCGCCTCTTGCCCCCCAACAATTTGGGTCCTTATTTGACCCACCTTGGAAGGATGGAAGGCTGAGTCAACCTGAAAGAAGGAAGGAAGGAAGGAAGGAAGGAAGGAAGGAAGGAAGGAAGGAGGGAGGGAGGGAGGGAGGGAGGGGGGGAGGGAGGGAGGGAGGGAGGGAGGGAGGGAGGACGAACAGACAATAGCACTAGCCGTTAGACTTATATACCACTTCACAGTGCTTTTACAGCCCTCTCTAAGGGGTTTACAGAGTCAGCCTCTTGCCCCCCAACAATCTGGGTCCTCATTTTACCCACCTCGGAAGGAGGGAAGGCTCAAACTCTTGGGTGTGGGCAGAGTCAGCCTGCAATATTCCATTCTAACCATTGTGCACCATGGATGGATGGATTGGATTGGATTGGATTGGATTGGATTGGATTGGATTGGAAGGAAGGAAGGAAGGAAGGAAGGAAGGAAGGAAGGAAGGAAGGAAGGAAGGAAGGAAGGAAGGAAGGAAGGAAGGAAGGAAGGGAAGGAAAGGAAGGGAAGGAAGCGAAAGGAGGGAAGGAAGAAGGAAGGAGAAAAGAAATAACAGTAGCAGTAGCATATAGCCCTTATATACCACTTCATAGAGCCCTCTCTAAGGGGTTTACAGAGTCATCCCCTGGTCCCCCCAACAATCTGGGGGGGATCTCATTTTACTCACCTCGGAAGGACAAAAGGCTGAGTCAATACTGCATTTAAACCACTGTGCACCATGGATGGATGGATGGGGTGGGTGGGTGGGTGGATGGATGGAAGGAAATAAGGAAATAAGGAAGGAAGGAAGGAAGGAAGGAAGGAAGGAAGGAAGGAAGGAAGGAAGGAAGGAAGGAAGGAAGGAAGGAGAAATAGGACAAAGGGATAGAGAAAACTGCCCGACTTGGGTTTAGCCTAAAACATCATCGTAATGTTATGATTCTGCTAATGCCCCCCGGGAGTTCCCTTGGAGTAAAGGTAACCAGGGTGACATTTGGTGCAGAAAAAAGCTCAAGGGAACCAAGTCTGTGTTTGAGCACCTTGGCTTATCCCCCGCGGGGAACATGCATCAGGTGAAGACCGGGGGTGGGGTGGGGGGAGAGACTTAGCATTCATTTACAGGGGAACAAGAGGTCCTCAACGCGTTGCCCACTCAGCTTGAAACCAGGGTTTCCTACTTCAGCTGAGTCTAAACCGGGGGTGGCCATTCCTTTCAGTTCCTCCAACTTTCCCTTCCCTTCCAGAAGAAGTCAAGAACAATGGAGAACAGCTACGGTTCCTCCATGGAAAAAGTCGGTGCCCCTGACTTTATACAATATAATACAGTACAATAGCAGAGTTGGAAGGGACCTTGGAGGTCATCTAGTCCAACTCCCTGCCTAGGCAGGAAACCCTATATCATTTCAGACAAATGGCTATCCAACATCTTCTTAAAGACTTCCAGTGTTGGAGCATTCACAACTTCTGGAGGCAAGTCGTTCCACTGGTTAATTGGTCTCACTGTCAGGAAATTTCTCCATAGTTCTAAGTTGTTTCTCTCCTTGATTGGTTTCCACCCATTGCTTCTTGTTCTGCCCTCAGGTGCTTTGGAGAAGAGCTTGACTCCCTCTTCTTTGTGGCAACCCCTGAGATATTAGAAGGCTGCTACCATGTCTCCCCTGGTCCTTCTTTTCATTAAACTAGACATACCCAGTTCCTGCAACCGTTCTTCATATGTTTTAGTCTCCAGTCCCCTCATCCTCTTTATTGCTCTTCTCTGAACTCTTTCCAGAGTCTCCACATCTTTTCTACATCATGGTGACCAAAACTGAATGCTGTATTCCAAGTGTGGCCTTACCAAGGCCTTATAAAGTGGTATTAATCCTTCAGGTGATCTTGATTCTATCCCTCTGTTGATGCAGCCTAGAACTGTGTTGGCTTTTTTGGCAGCTGCTGCACACGGCTGGCTCCTATTTAAATGGTTGTCCACTAGGACTCCAAGATCCCTTTCACAGTTGCTACTATTGAGCAAGGTACCACCTATACTGTCCCTGTGCATTTCATTTTTGTTGCCTAAATGTAGAACCTTACTTAGATGTAGAACATTATAAACCGTCTTTCATCCAGGTGGAGAGAACGGGCAGGTGAATGCAGGTGGACCTCAAGTTACCACCATCCGCTGAGCGGCTGTTCGAAATTTACAGCAGCCCTGAAAAATGGGACTTGTGGCCAGTTTTCACGCTTAACGGCTATTGCAGCATCTCTACAGTCACCTTGGGTGCTGGCCAACTGGTAGGGGTTTACAGCTCACTCTGCCCACAGCCAGGAGTTCGATCCTGACCGGCTCAAGGTTGACTCAGCCTTCTCTCCTTCCGAGGTGGGTAAAAGGAGGACCCAGATTGTGGAGGACAAAATGCTGACTTTGTAAACCCCTTGTGCATGGAAAACCACCCCAAGGTACCTAAATGTTCTAACCTGTTCCAGACTATGTCCTTCTATTTTCCAGGGGTATTGGCTAGGTCTTTTAGCAAAAAGTAGAATTTTTGCTTTCTCAAAGTTCAGGACCAGCTTGTTTTGCATGCAATAGTTGAGTGTTGCCCTGATTGCGCTCTCTTCAGTCCTACGGGGGTTTGTGAGATAAAATGGGTTATAGAAGTATAGTTGTGATCTTGTACCAATCATTTGGACATATCTCTAACAATTTCTGGACCATGGTATTTACATACATACTTAACACTTTTGCACCTAGGTAAACCTGAACAAAGTGAGAACATGTATGCTACTACTGGTCTTTGACCGTAATGAAGATTTATTCTATTCTATTCTATTCTGATTTTGTAAATCCCTTCGAGAGGGCTGGAAAGGCCTGTGAAGCGGTATATAATACTGGGAGGTGTGGAAAGAGATGTTCAAACACGGGGCTCAGGTGTCTATTCAGAGAGCTATTCCCCAAAGAACGGAGTGAGGCTGGCGTGCTTCAAACATTAGGCTTATTAACTGTAAAATATAGAGAGAGTCTCATGTTAGAGGCGAGGAGGGATTTAATAATAATAATAATAATCTTTATTGTCATTGTAAAAATTACAATGAAATTGGTTAATATTAACTTAACATTTAATATTTAATGTTAACTTTATAAATTAGGCCCTGCCCAGGGAGATGCATCTATTTTGACTTTGGGGGAAAGAGCCAGCTCATCCATAAAAATGAAAAAAGAGTGCCTTTAAAAAAAAAAGCTGTCTCTCTTTACTTGTTTGTTCTCATTTTCTATTTTTATTCCCATCGTTGCGATGCTAATGGACCAGGCGATCCATAATTTCGTGCAGCACATACATTTTCTACTTGGCTCTAGATTTTATGTCCTAGGTTAACAATGAAAGATTGCGGCCAAACACAAGCTAATCCTGCATCGTTTCTTCGATGGTGGCCAGCTATCGTCTATTGCTAGCCTCTAAAGTATGTCTTGTCTAGTAAAAGGAAGGACACAAGAGCAGGCTAACAGGATTTGAGGGGCTGCCCCAGAGAAGAGGGAGTCAAGCTATTCTCCCAAACACCAGAAGGCAGGACAAAAGGCAACGGGTGGAAACTAATCAAGGAGAGAAGCAACCTAGAACTAAAGGGAAATTTCCTGACAGTGAGAACAATTAACCAGTGGAACAGAAGTTGCCACCAGAAGTTGTGGGTTGCTCCATCACTGCAGGCTTTTCAGAAGAGATTGGAGAGCCATTCATCCACAAATAGCCAACATAATTTCATTTATATCCTATTTTTCTGCCCTGAAGATGGCTCCGTATTTCAACAAGCATTTGTGGAAATATGTCAAAGCCAACAAAGATTTCTGAGACCCTAGCCTTATCCCTGGCCCTGGCCCTGGCCCTGGCCCTGGCCCTAGCCCTAGCCCAACCCTAACCCTAACCCTGGCCCTGGCCCTGGCCCTGGCCCTAGCCCTAGTCCTAACCCTAGCCCAACCCTAACCCTAACCCTAACCCTGGCCCTGGCCCTGGCCCTGGCCCTGGCCCTGGCCCTGGCCCTGGCCCTGGCCCTGGCCCTGGCCGTAGCCCTAGCCCTAGCCCTAGCCCTAGCCCTAGCTTAGCCCTAGCCCTAACCCTAGCCCTAACCCTAGCCTAGCCCTAGCCCTAGCCCTAACCCTAACCCTAACTCAAAACGGACGTGAATCGCTTAGCGACCGCCTTGCTTAGCAAAAGAAACACTGGTCGTAAGTGGGGGACGACCTGAGATTGCATTCCTTCTTCTGGTCACCTCCATGTTCTGAGGTTGACAGGTGGGATCGAAATCTTTAAAAAATTAATAAATCAAGTGAAAGAGCCAGCAATTAAGCAAAGCTGGTGCTTCTGCTGAGTCACAGGTTAAGTCTTTGCAAACTTCACTGCCAGTAATTCTGCATCTCCAGGGGGCTAATTAAACAGGGCCCACCTCGCCTTCTCTATCTCAGCCTTTCTGTAATTAAAACATCCTTCTGTAATGAAATCACTTTAGCTTAATAGGTGGTAAACAGCACGAGGAGGCTGTAAGCAACTGGGCTGTCTCATCACTTCTCCAGACAGCTTCCAAGGGATTCTCTGAACTATGTAGCCAAGACCCATTTCTCCCACCAGCTTCTGAAGGATCCTGGGAGTTGAACATCTAGAAGGCCACAATTTGCCCATCTCATCACTTCTCAAGGTAGTTTCCAAGGGATTCTCAGAAATAAGTAGCCAAGATCCTTTGTCACATCAGCTTCTGAAGGATCCTGGGAGTTGAACATCTAGAAGGCCACAATTTCCCCATCTCATCACTTCTCAAGGCAGCTTCCAAGGGGTTCTCTGAACTATGTAGCCAAGACCCATTTCTCCCACCAGTTTCTGAAGGATCCTGGGAGTTGAACATCTGCAAGGTCACAATTTCCCCGTCACCCCTACAGAATTTCCTGTCTGTGGAAATAAGGTTTAGGGCGAAAGTCAACTTTTGCATGGGACACTGTCTTAGCTCCAAGATGAAGAGGTGATCATCAACACGGAGGACTCCATAGATGGATGAGGGAAATTCAGATAAGATTCCATTCGAGCATCAGAATAACAGAGTCGGAAAGGACCTTGAAGGTCTTCTAGTCCAGCCCCCTAATTTAACAGGAGACTCTATGCCATTCTGGACAAATGGCTATCCAACATCTATCCATTAAAGACTTCCAGTGTTGGGGCATTCACAACTTCTGGAGGCAAGTCGTTCCACTGATTAAATTGTTCTCACTGTCAGGAAATTTATCCTTAGTTCTAGGTTGGGTCTCTCCTTGATTAGTTTCCAACTCTTGCATCTTGTTCTGCCCTCAGGTGCTGTGGAAAAATAGGTTGACCACTCCCCTCTTCCATATGACAGCCCCTCAAATATTGGATTGGATATTGGAAATATTAGATGATTGTTTATATTATTTTAAGGATTTACAGAATAACGAAGGAGTAAAGAGGGACCTTGGAGGTCTCTTCATCCATCCCCCTGTTCAAGCAGGAGACCCTATACAATTTTGGTCAAATGGCTGTCCAATCTCTTCTTGAAAACCTCTAGGGATGGAGCACCTACAACTTCTGAAGGCCAGTTGTTCCACTGATTAAATTGTTCTCACTGTCAGAAAAAAATCTCCTTAGTTCTAGGCTGCTTCTCTCTTTAATTATCACCTCTTGGTCCTACCATCAAGTGTTTTGGAAAATAATTTGTCCCTCTTTTTTCTCATGGACTGGGAGAGAGCTATCATGTCACCCCTAAACCTTCTTTCATTAGAGTAGGCATAGCTAGCTCCTTCAACTGTTCGTTTATCCTCCAGACCCCTTACTATCTTTATGGGGCTTCCCTTGAGGTGCACTCGAAAGCTACAGTTAGTGCAGAATGCAGCCGCGCGGGTGATTACGGGAGCCCCCAGATGCTCCCATATAGCACCAATCCTGCGCGAGCTGCACTGGCTTCCTGTGGTCTTTCGGGTGCGCTTCAAGGTCCTGACGACCATCTTCAAAGCGCTCCATGGCTCGGGGCCTAGTTATATGCGAGACCGTCTCCTGCCCCATACATCCCTTAGACCGATACGCTCCCACAGAGAGGGCCTTCTCAGGGTGCCGTCGGCCGGACAATGCCGACTGGCGACACCCAGGGGAAGGGCCTTCTCTGTGGTGGGCCCTGCCCTGTGGAACGACCTGCCCCCTGAACTCCGTACCATCACCGACCTCCGCCTCTTCCGCCAGTGTTTAAAAACACATCTGTTTCATCAAGCTGGCCTTACATAGCCTCCGCTGTTGACTAGTATAGATAGTTTTAAAATGGGGGGTTTTAAATTGGTTTTAGCACAGGATTTCATATTTAATAGGCTTTTAAAATTTTATATTTTTGTATTGCTTTGTATATTTTTAATTTCCTGTGCGCCGCCCTGGGTCCTTTTGGAGAAGGGCGGGATATAAATTGAATAAATAAAATATTTCTCTTTTCTTTTCACTCCTTTATGGGATTGCTAGCAAGCCCTTCCCATTTCAGACAGGGAGTTCTCAGGAGTAATTGCTACAAGTGCAATCTTCTTGAGTCCAGAGTTTGTCAGTAGCTATAGCATTGGCTTTCTACCTGATCCCTCGGTCCCTTCCCATCTTCCCTCTGGAATTGCTTCGGCAATCGTCTGTTGATTTTGCTAGTGTGAACATTCCACTCTCGCAAGAAACGGTAGTCACCCGTTCTGTTTGTCTGCTGCAGCTGCTTGGCGTGAAGAGTGCGGAATGTCTTCACAACCTTCCAAACCTTGGAACCACGTTCGGCTTCTTCAGGCAGCCAGCGAGGGCCTGAAGACCATGGGGGACCGTCACACTGCCCAGAAACAGGAGAAGAAAGCCAAGAAGAAGAAGAAGGAAGAGTCTGCCTCTTTAGGAAAAGCAGAGCAGAAAGAGGAAGAAGTTGCCCAGGAGGAAAGTCCTGCTTCTCCAGAGCTTCCCAGCACCGCAGAAAGCGAAGGTGTGGACCAAGAGAGGCTGGCAGATCTGAGGAGGCATCTCCAATCCCAGTTTTCCATCCGAGAACAGGCAGAAGATCTCACAACAGATGGTCAGCTGATGGAGTTGGTGGGGAACTTAGTCCATGGAGAAGACGACGAAGCACTGCCTGTAAGTACCAACGAGAGTCTAGAAGGACAAAGCACCGATTGTCCGGTGAGTGTGGATGACTCCACCGGCCACCGCAGCGGACTCTCCATGGACATCCAAAAGACGTTGCAAAGGGACCTTGCAGCGCTGAAAGAAGAAGTCATATCCAGCATTGAAACCATGAAGAATGAAGTTATAGAAGAGCTACAAAGCCTTCGGGAGACCCTCCACGCCTATCATGACCACCATTTTTTCCAGGACCTGAGTCCTCTGAAGGAGCTAGATGAGAACACCCTTGACCAACTGAAAGGAAGTCCTCACAGGATTCCCGAAGGTGGGAAGCTGGGGAATGCCATCTCCCAGGATGAGAAGTTCAAATCCAGGTCAGTCCCAACTCTTCACCCACTTCACGTCTCTGGCCGAAACCAAGCGATGTTCCGGGCTGTGAATGCCATTACAGCCCGGAATGGTTTCTATTCCAGCTTATCGAGATCAAATTCAGATCCTGTAGAGCCAGCGGAAGCTCAAAGTATTGTCCTCCCGCCGGCCGTCCCCAAATCAGCCAGCAAGAAACACCTCAGGAAGATGGCCCCCGCTTCAACTCCTAAAACGTATTCATCCAACGGGAAATACGGTGGGAAGGCGGGATTCAAAATGGCGCACCATCACCTGCCTTGCGAAGGCCACGAAGGCCAACCTCACTGACCGCCAGAGATTCTCCCATGGATCGGTGAGGTCCACAAGATCAGAAGGAAGACTCCCAAGTGACTTTGTAGGACACATTCTACAAGTTCTGTAGGACATGCCAGGTCTTTCTAGAACAATAGCTTCGAGGTAACCCTAGACTGAATGTTCACCCTATCTTAATGTGGTTTTTTTTTCCTTTTGCAAACAAAAAAATATATTGTGGTGGCTTTTTTTGTTTTCGTGCATTGTCGGAAAAATCCATGTAGGAAAACCAGATTAGGTCACATTCTTAAACCTGTTTGCATGTGGGAATATGACTCCTACATTCTGTCCTTTCCTGAATTTGGCCTCCAAGTGAAATGATTCCCAGATTAACAGAGTTGGAAGGGACCTTGTAGGTCATCTACTCCAACTAGTTTACCTCATCTAGCCCAAGGTCTCCAGCCCAAGCAGAGGACCCTACCCCATTTCTGACAGATAGCAGTCCAGTCTCTTCTTGAAAGCTTCCAGTGGTGAAGCTCCCACAACTTCTGCAGGCAACTTCTGTTCCATTGGTTGATTGCTCTCCCTGTCAGAAAGTTCCTCCTTATTTCTAGGTTGAATCTCTCCTTGGTCAGTTTTCATCCATTATTCCTTGTCTGGCCTTCAGATGCTTTGGACAATAGCTTGACCCCTTCTTCCTCTCTGTGGCAGCCCCTCAAATATTGGAAGACTGCTATCCTGTCTCCCCTGGTCCTTCTCTTCACTAGACTAGCCAGGCCCGGTTCCTGCAACTGTTTGTATGTTTTAGTTTCCAGGCCTTTGATCATATTAGATACATTCAGGTTAACAGAGTTGGAAGGGACCTTGTAGGTCATCTAGTCTAATCTCCCCCTCCCTACCCAAGCAGGAGACCCAACACCATTTCTGACAGATGGCAGTCCAGTCTCTTCTTGAAAGCCTCCAGAGATGAAGCTCCCGCAATTTCTGAAGGCAACTTCTGTTCCATGGGTGGATTGTTCTCACCGTCAGGGAATTTTATTGTATTGTGCAAATTTACTAAACCAACTGAGTGAATTTAGCTTCATTAAAAAAAACATTACTCAATTATAAGCGTGATCCTTATTTATGACTTTCCTACTTCATTGGTTAAACCAATAAAAGAAGGTGGATTCACGTAAGGGCCATGTGATTCATATAACAGCTGTAGTCATTCGCTTAACAATGGTGGCAAAAAAAAGGTGTTAAAATGGACTCACTTAGCAACAGAAAATGTGATTTTAAGTCGAGAACAATCTGTATTTTTAAAAGGAGGCACATGTGTATGATTATTAATAATATGTTGTTGTTGTTTACTCTGACTGGTTCTTTGACAATCAGATTCTTTCCTAGCTGTCCAGGAAGTTGAAGATGCTGAGATTAAAATAAAATGCAAACTATAATTATTTACATATATATATATAGCTGTATGTATGTATGTATGTATGTATGTATGTATGTATGTATGTATGTATGTTCCAGCATATCTCTGGAGTGCCTCTGGAAACAAATACTGGGAGGAAGACACTGCTGGTGTGGTTGTGTGTGTGTGTGTGTGTGTTCCAGCATAACTCTGGAACGCCTGGCCCGTTAAGGAAAGCGAGTGTGGCATCCTAGAGTGGCAATTGTTTGTGATGTCAGTTCCTTCGCAGCTTCCTCTGGAAAGCCAGCCATGACGTTCGCCCTCCAGCGGACCAATGGGGAAGCGCCTGATGCATTTGGGGCAACGTGCCAGGATCGTAGACAGGGCGGGAAAGAGGGGCGCATGGGAGGGGGAAGGGAGAGGGCAGGGATGATGGGCATGGCAGTAGGGGGAAGAAAGGCCCCACTCAATGGCTCCCTGTCAGCCAAACTGCTCTGACGTCTATAAATACCCAGGCAACGGCCAGGTTATCAGCTAGTAAGATATAGATCAATGCCACCGTCATTCTGCGCCAGTAGATAGAAGACAATTTCTCCCCAAAGCCCCAAATTCGATGGGAAGGAACAGGAGAAACCAAATTAGGTATTTTAGAAACGGCAGCCTGAACAAAGCGAATCCCAGCTAAGGGGCACATTAGCAACAACCCCATGGATGATATATAAATTACTCGTTCTCCGTTTTTTGTTGTGAGGACTGCGGAAACAACAGACCCTCAGGGCTACGAGGGGGGGGGGTGTGAGAAGAGAATTCAGAGAAAAAATCAATGCAGATTTATTTCCATAGGCCAGCGAGACTCGTGGCGCCCGCAAAGGCCAAGTAAATCTACTTTTGCAGCACTCCGACAGAACATCTTACTGTGTCCTTTGTCGATATGCTTCGGTTAAACCCCCCTCCTCCTCCCCCCTCCCAACCCGATGAGGATTGCAGAGGCCCTGGGCAAGAAATAGATCAGCTGGGAATTTCTGGCACTGCCCATCAATCAGGTGGTGTGCCTGTTATTGAGCTCGGCTACCTCCTGTTGATTCCAGCTAATGGCAAAGCGGGCTTCGGGCAGCACACCTGGCTTAACAGATAACAGAGAAACAGAGTTGGAAGGGACCTTGGAGGTCTTCCAGTCCAACCTACTCAGGCAGGAGAACCTGTAACATTTCAGGCAAACAGCTGTCTGATCTCTTCTTTTTTTAAAAAAAAACCTACAGTGTTGGAACACCCACAAATGTTCTCACTGTTAGGAAATTTCTCCTCAATTCCAGGTTGCTTCTCATCCTGATTCCTGTGTTTCCCCCTCCCGAAATAAGTGCTTGGCCTTATTTTCAGGGAGGTCTTATTATTTTTGAGGTGCAGGAGGTGGCGAGCGTGGTCACCTCCTGGCTGCTGCTGTGTTGCAAGATTTTCAGGGAGGGCTTATTTTCAGGGGAGGGCTTATTTTTGGTCTTCTTTTCTTTTGACCCCCCCGAAATAAGCGCTTGGCCTTATTTTCAGGGAGGTCTTATTATTTTTGAGGTGCAGGAGGCGGCGAGCGTGGTCACCTCGTGGCTGCTGCTGTGTTGCAAGATTTTCAGGGCTGGCTCATTTTCAGGGGAGGGCTTATTTTAGCGCATGCGCTCAAAAGCCCGATCGGAAGTAGGAGGTAGGACTGGCCTAGTCCCTGAGCCCATTGTATGTAGACTGCGTTAAATTAAATTGGGTGAGGTTTTAATTAGGGTTTTTTATTAATTTTTAGCACAGGGCTTATTCAATTTAATCTGTTGTATTGTTGCACATTTTGTATATTTATATTGTTTTAATTTCCTGTGCACCGCCCTGAGTCCCTTCGGGGAGATAGGCTGCGGTATAGAAATCCAATAAAATCTAAATCTAAATCTAAGACCATCTCAGGTAGCATTTCTTGAGAGGGGGGGTGGGGAAGGAATAGTGGGATGGAGACACAAGGGGAGGGTGCCCCCTGAAGCTCATCCGGTTGCCCTGCCTCTCCTTGGCTTCGGGCAGCCAACATGATTTATTTATACAAACATTTTTACATCAGCTACTTTGACAAATCCAGGCGTTTTGCAGGGCTGCGGAAGGGAGCAAGAGAGAGAGCGAGAGAGACTAATATATCAACATAAAGCCAAGAGAAATCTCACTATAAATCAGGTAATAAAATCGGCCGGTGAGTCAGCTTCGTCACTTTAAGTGCCTAGATGCCCTGTGGAATCTTGAAGGCCGGGAGGCTGGAGAGCACCCATCAAGGCCTTCCAAGTAGGGGAACAGCCCTTAGGAAGGACCCACTCTTGAGCTATGTTGGGGGAGAGAGAGAGAGAGACGTGTGTGTTTTCAGGGACATCTTTCTAGCATGGCTCAAGGCTGAGCATCAAAGGGGGTTCTGCAAATATTACCAATTGTGTGTGTGTGTGTGTGTGTGTGCATGCACACGCACAAACTGTAAAGTCCTTGGACCATGCGACCAATTGGTTGATCTTTTGAAGTATACGTCATTTTGAGACTGGGAAGATGCAACAGTTATAATAGAAATTCCAAAAATAAATGAGGATGGGATTGGATGGGGTAGATTACAGGACAAAAGTAGAGTAGGGTAGAGTAGGGTAGGGTAGGGTAGGGTAGAGTAGAGTAGAGTAGAGTAGAGTAGAGTAGTAATTTTGTTGTGTTTAAGTACAATGACAATAAAGATTATACTTTATTTATATGATTTATACTAGTAGAGTAGAATAGAATAGAATAGAATAGAATAGAATAGAATAGAATAGAATAGAATAGAATAGAATAGAATAGGAAGGGAGCTTGGAGGTCTTCTAGTCCAACCCCCTGCTTAGGCAGGAAACCCTACACCACTTCAGACAGAATAGAAGAGAAGTAGAGAGAAGAGAAGAGAGATAGAGAAGGAAATAGAGAAGGGGAGGGAGGGAAGGAAGGAAGGAAGAGATAAGGGAGGGAGTGAGGGAGGGAGGGAGGGAAGAAAGAAAGAAAGAAAGAAAGAAAGAAAGAAAGAAAGAAAGGAAGGAAGGAAGGAAGGAAGGAAGGAAGGAAGGAAGGAAGGAAGGAAGGAAAGAAAGAAAGAAAGAAAGAAAGAAAGAAAGAAAGAAAGAAAGAAAGAAAGAAAGAAAGAAAGAAAGAAAGAAAGAAAGAAAGAAAGGGCATTTTAAATTTGAAAGCAAAAACATCTCGCAATCTCAGCTGGAACTTCAGGGGCCTGGAGCCCAGTCTGATGAAAAAGGAACATTAAGAAGGAAATAAAATTTGAGGCTGGTGTAGATGAAGGTGACAAATTTTCTCCTCCAGGTTTGAGGCTGGTGATTCATTTCTCAATTCTGTAGCACACATCCTGGGGTCTTCCCTCGACTGCAGTGGGAATTGGACCCACATGTTTTGCAACCAGATGTTCTAACTACGCAAAAACTCCAGGAGGCAAAAGCTAAAATGTGTGTTTGCTATTCCAATCAATGTACAATTTAAGGGGGAACAGAAAAACTGGATCCAAAAACTTGTCTTATCTATGGCTGTCACATGCTGAGCCTCCTCAAGAATCCTCCTCCTCCTCCTCCTCCTCCTTCCCCTTCCTCTCCTTCTTCCCCTTCCTCTCCCTCTCCTTCTCCTCCTCCTCCTCCTCCTCCTTCCTCTTCCTCTCCTTCTCCTTCTTCCCCATCCTCTCCCTCTCCTTCTTCTTCTCCTCCTCCTCCTTCTTCCTCTTCCTCTTCCTCTTCCTCTCCTTCTCCTTCTTCCCCATCCTCTCCCTCTCCTCCTCCTCCTTCTTCCTCTTCCTCTCCTCCTCCTCCTTCTTTCTTGTGCCATATCCATCATCGGACATTGGTGATCATGTTGGCCATCCTATTTTTATCAACAGCCCCATGAAAAAGTTCTGCTGAGTTTCGTCCAAACTATTCCCTTAGATTTTGAAGCCATGATGTCCTTCTTCTGCCTGGACCTCATTTGCCTTCAACCTTTCCTTGGAGAGGATTAAGTGAAGGAGGCCGTATTTGTCCAGGTGTTGCATCCCATGTCCAAAACATTATAAACTTTTGCTTTTTGATGGTTTTGATGATCTCTTTTGGCTTTTCCATTCGGCTTATCCCCTCCCCATGTCTGATTTTGGCAACCCAGCTGATATGTAACAGCCTCCCAAAGGCCTCCAAAGCTGGCCCACATTCCCCCTCAACCTCCTCCTCGTTTGTGTTCTGACCGAAGCTTCCGGATAAAGCATCAATCGCATTCTTAATCCCCAAAACCCTCATTTATTTATACGGCTGTGAATTATGGTCATTCACAGTCCGCAAGGCTTCACAAACAGTCTGTGAAGATTCTGACAGAGGTCTGCTCGAGTTGCCACAGTCTTTCAGGGGAATGTTAATAAACACCCACCTTATCTCCCTGGGAACGCGGCCAGAGACCTAATTGCCCAATGCAGAGCAAGGCCAGACTTAGCACAGAGTCCAACAGAACTTCTCAAAGCTTGAGCCGACCAGAATGAACTAATTGCTTCCTGCAAAAGCTGGCATCCCATTCGCTCCTCTCTTATGTCTTATGGGAGGGGCCAATCATCTCCAAGCCTTATTCCCGAGTCGACCCTGTTTTCTTAATTGTTCTTGTCTCCTGGCAGCTCTGCGCATGCGCACACTAGGAACAGGCTCCCGCTGTTCTTCTGCCTCACTGAAGTCAGACTCCGGAGGCAGCAAATAACTACCAGATGGCCCCCTCTCTGCCTCCGACACAGAGCCCTCGTCTGAGCCTTCCCAAGACTCCAGGACTGGCCCATGTTCCTCCCCAACCCTCCTCACTGTCCGAATCTGCTGCCATCTCGGCTGGCCGCAACAGTTTGACCCTGCAGCTAGCTCTGCTGGCAGCCGACGGGCCACAACCGCCCCTTTAGCACAAATATTGGCTTCATTTTGCTCATGTGTAAAGAGAAGGCCCGATGGCCTTTTCCCAAAAGCTAACTTTAGCCGCGTTTTCCTTGGGGCTAAATTTAGCTCTATAATTAAGACCAAGAGAAAGGGATGCTGATGTCTCTTCTTAATAGGTTTGCTATTTCCAGAAGAAAAATATAAATAAAACAGCAACGCAGCGGGCTCGGATTCTCTGTTTCCTGAGCAGTAATGCAGAGGGTCCGAGGCAGATCTAGAGATGGGATTCCCTCCCACACATACACACCAGCCCCGTGGGATTTTCTTCTCAAACCCCTTTTGAAAAATCGAGCTGCCGAGAAGAGCTGGCTTACAATAATACAATACAATACAATAGCAGAGTTGGAAGGGACCTTGGAGGTCTTCTAGTCCAACCCCCTGCGTGGGCAGGAGCCTTATACCATTTCAGACAAATGGCTATCTAACATCTTCTTAAAGACTTCCAGGGTTGGGGCATTCACAACTTCTGGAGGCAAGCTGTTCCAGAGGTTAATTGTTCTAATTGTCAGGAAATTTCTCCTTAGTTCTAAGTTGCTTCTCTCCTTGATTAGTTTCCACCCGTTGCTTCTTGTCCTGTGGCTTGCCCCACAAGAGTGAATTATATCAGCCCTTGAAAGACGAGATTGATGAAAGGATCCATAGGGAATTCAGAAAGCACTTCGTACAACATCGACAGTATCCGAACTAATGAAGGAAACCGGCAAAACTTAAAAACAGGAGTTATGAGTAAAATAAGAGGGTTTAGAAGGGTGAAATCCATGTGAAATATAACAGAAGGGGAAACAAGATAAGATAATACAATAGCAGAGTTGGAAGGGACCTTGGAGGTCATCTAGTCCAACTCCCTGCCTAAGCAGTCTGTATATTTAAATTTTTTAATTGGGTTTTTAGGGGGTTTAGTGTTTTAGGTTTTAGCGCAGGGTTACTGCAATTTAATTTGATTTTAGATATTTATATTGTTGTATGTTTTTATGTTTTATATCCCCTGTGCACCGCCCCGAGTCCCTTTGGGGAGAGGGAACGGTATACTTATTTATTTTTTATTTTAATTCGATTTATATCCCGCCCTTCTCCATGAAGGACCCAGGGCGGCGATACAAAGAAACATTTGATTGATTGATTGATTGATTGATTGATTGATTGATTGATTGATTGAAGCAGGAAGCCCTATACCATTTCAGACAAATGTCTATCCAACATCTTCTTGAAGACTTGCAGTGTTGGGGCATTCACAACTTCTGGAGGCAAGCTGTTCCACTGATTAATTGTTCTCACTCAAATTGTCAGGAAATGTCTCCTCGGTTCTAAGTTGCTTCTCTCCTGGATTAGTTTCCACCCATTGCTTCTTGTCCTGCCCTCAGGTGCCTTGGAGAATAGCTTGACTCCCTCTTCTTTGTGGCAACCCCTGAAATACTGGAACACTGCTATCATGTCTCTCCTGGTCCTTCTTTTCATTAAACTAGAATGAGCGGCTTCGATTAACAATTGCTATTAGAAAGAACAGGAAGTTCCTGTTCGTATTGTATGGTGTAAATGTAGGGTATGTCTAAGTTTTGTGTGAGTGTATTTTATATGTATTTTATATGTTTGTAAATAAAATTTATTAATTAAAAAAAACATTGACAGTATCCATACAGTGCGTTTAAAATAGAACACACAAAAAACAACCCTTCCCATTTCAACATTAGCTTTCTCTAAAGCCCCAGGTGGAACCTGAGATCATTTCAGATGCTGCTGGACTACAACAGCTAGTATCCTCTAACCCTGGATAGGCTCCGGAGTCCCACAACAGCTGGAGGGCCCCCTCCAAGGTTTTGTTCTGACCGAGGTTTCCCTAAATTATGGATTTAGTGGTCCCTGAGGTCCAAAAGGTTGGTGACCCCCCCGTCCTGGATGATGCCCTGCCCATGTGGCACTGTCTACAATTTGAGTTTGAGGTCCCTGCGGTAGATTACCAATGGTTTTGATGGGATCCAACTCAAGATGGTTATGAAGGTTATACAATACAATACAATAGCAGAGTTGGAAGGGACCTTGGAGGTCTTCTAGTCCAACTCCCTGCCTAGGCAGGAAACCCTATACCATTTCAGACAAATGGCTATCCAACAACTTCTTGAAGACTTGCAGTGTTGGGGCATTCACAACTTCTGGATGCAACTTCTGTTCCACTGATTAATTATCCTAACTGTCAGGAAATTTCTGCTCAGTTCTAAGTTGCTTCTCTCCTTGATTAGTTTCCACCCATTGCTTCTTGTCCTGCCCTCAGGTGCCTTGGAGAATAGCTTGACTCCCTCTTCTTTGGGGCAGCCCCTGAGATATTGGAACGCTGCTATCCTGTCTCCCTTGGTCCTTCTTGTTATTAAACTAGACATACCCAGTTCCTGCAACCATTCTTCCTATGTTTTAGTCTCCAGTCCCCTAATCCTCTTTGTTGCTCTTCTCTGCACTCTTTCTAGAGTCTCCACATCTTTTCTACATCGTGGTGACCAAAACTGAATGCTGTATTCCAAGTGTGGCCTTCCCAAGGCCTTATAAAGTGGTATTAACACTTCACATGATCTTGATTCTATCCCTCTGTTGATGCAGCCTAGAACTGTGTTGGCTTTTTTGGCAGCTGCCGCACACGGTTGGCTCATATTTAAATGGTTGCCCACTAGGACTCCAAGATCCCTTTCACAGTTACTGCTATTGAGCAAGGTACCACCTATACTGTCCCTGTGCATTTCATTTTTGTTGCCTAAATGTAGAACCTTACTCTTTTCGCCCTTGAATTTCATTTTGTTAGATAGTGCCCAATGTTCAAGTTTGTCAAGATCGTCTGTATCTTAAGCCCATCTTCGGTTATGTCCGATGTCCCCTTGGCTCTTCTTGGATTGGAATTTTGGGGTGCCCCTCCTCCCCCACTGCCTCCGTGACCTTGATGAAAAGCTAATACAGCAACCCTTGTTTGGCTTCCAGGGCTTCATTTCTGGGACCACCAGTGGCCTCATTGTTGGTTGGAAAGAATGAAATGGAGCCAGCCCCATCCTGGAAAAAAATTAAGAACTCTGAATTTATTCATTAGAACTTCCATTTACATCATGGAGGCCTTCGTTTCCCATGCTGGCTGAAGGTACCTCATGTGCCAATCTTCTGCCTGGTGTGAGGACCTCCCATCCGTTGGCCAACGTGAAAGCTTTCCACCTTTCATGACTCATTGCTGGTCCCATTTATGGTGGCCACCGTGACTCGGATGCCTTTGATGGCGATACGATTGTCCTCTGGGCTCTTTCTCATAACCCAATCAAACACGCCATGATCTGGACTCGTTCAGCTCAGCTAGGGAAGCATCACACCGAAGGAACCTCAACTCTGAAGGCACCACAGATCTACAAGGGATTCGTGGTTGAGCTCAGGCAGCTAGCAGGAAGCAGAGAGCTGGCCAATGAAAGGAGACAAGAGGAGAGGAAGAAGGAAGCTGGCGACAAGAGAAGAGCCGCCGCTGAGGGTGGCGTCACGGGAAGCATAGACGGTGCGGCCATTCAGAAGCTGTAAAGGGCGGAAATTGTTGATCATTTTCTGTGGCGTCCCAGCTGAACTTTTGAAGTACGTGGTGTCCACAAATGTATTCAGCTAAAACAAAAGGAAAGAGAGAAAGAGAATGTGTGCCGCCCTCAGCTTCCCCAAAAAGCACAAGGCAGAGTCCTGGTCCCGACAAAACTTTTATTAAACCAGTGTGACTTCCTCTCATTCCCATTCAGCCAAGGCCTGGCAAACAGCCTTTCAAAGGAAAGGAACGACCTGCCCCCCGACATTAGAACGACCACGGACCTCCGCTCCTTCCGTCTAAAATTAAAAACACATCTTTTCTGTCTGGCCGGCCTAGGATAGTCTCTCTGTCTATGGGGTATTATATTTAATTGGGAATGTTATTTTAGTTTAACTTAGTTTTAATGGGGATTTTTAGCACAGGTATAGGTTTAATTTGTTTTTAAATGTTTGTATATTTGCTGTTTTTTATTCTTCCTGTGCACCGCCCCGAGTCCCTATGGGGAGAGGGAGCGGTCTACAAGTATTAAATATTATTATTATTATTATTAATATTTATGACCACAGATCTTATCTAGCTTGGAAAGCTGCCCTGTCAATGTTTTCCCAAAGGAGGCGCTGTGCAAGGAAAGGCTGGGCACAGAGTCTCTGAGATTCATGGACAGATCTTCACACTCCTGAAATGAATCTAACGACCAAACGAACAAATTGTTTCCTGCAAAAGCCCCCTCCCCTTTCTCTCCTCTTTTATTTCCTATGGGAGGGGCCAATCACCTTCCACTTGTGACTTTACTCCCAAGTCTACCCTGATTTCTGAACTGTTCTTTTCTTCTGGCAGCTCTGCGCGTGCGCACCCTGAGAACAGGCTACAGCTGTTCCTCTGCCTCATTGCTGTCTAGTTCCAAAGGCACCTGATCACTGCCAGAGGGCCTCAGCCCTGTCTCTTCCTTCAACGCGGAGCCCTCGTCCGAGCCTTCCTCAGCTTCCAGGACTGGCCCATGTTTCCCCCCACCACCACCAACTTCCTCACTGTCCAACTCGGCTGGCAGCTCCACTGGCCACCGGTGTGTCACAACAGAACGGAAGGAGTGCTCTACAGCCGACCCAATATTTCAGTCTTTTTGGCCATTTTTGGTCAGCCATGCGGACAATTGTGGTTGGGAATGGAAAAGACAGTCTGCCTTCGAATGTGAGGATGGGGCAGAGGTGGGTTTCTACAGGCTTGCACCTACTCGCGAGAGCCGGATGGTGACATTTAGAGAGCCGGTGAGAGGGGGTTCCACCGGCGGTCCCAGAAGTAAGTCTGGCCTGCCGCTGCCAGTAACCCAATGGGAAGGAAAGGAAAGGAAGGCAGAAAATAAGAAAGGAAAGGAAAGGAAAGGAAAGGAAAGGGAAGGGAAGGGAAGGGAGGAAGGAAGGAAGGAAGGAAGGAAGGAAGAAAGAAAGAAAGAAAGAAAGAAAGAAAGAAAGAAAGAAAGAAAGAAAGAAAGAAAGAAAGAAAGAAAGAAAGAAAGAAAGAAAGAAAGAAAGAAAGAAAGAAAGAAAGAAAGAAAGAATTTATCATCACAATTGAGCCCAAAATTTTGGTTGCTAAGCAAGAGTGTTGTTAAATGAGTTTCACCACATTTTACAAGTTGGCCACTCCCACCCTGTCACATGATTGCCAAGCCACGCCCACAAAATAGGCCACACCTAGAGAGTAGGTTCTAAAAAAATTTGAAACCCACCACTGGGATGGGGGCGGGGGTGGTTTGTTACCTGAGATCTGCTGATTGGGATCTGCTCTTCAAACACTGTCCAGAGGACCGCTTCGTCACAATTGGGTGTGGTGAGAGATCCTTTGTAGCGGTAATATTTGGACAGCGAAGCTATGCTGGGGAGAAGATTGCTCAAGGAAAAGGTGGACGCCATGTCGACGTACTCCCCTAGGCAAAAGGATAACCATGAATGGCTACGGGAGAAGAAGCTGCTCCATTCTGGATTGGCGCAGGATAAGATGGAAGGAAGTTACCACAGTTGTGTGTGACAGACACTCCGTGGTATATCTGTTCTGACCTAGGCTTCCTGAGACAGTAAAAATCACACACTTAGTCGCCCCAAACCCTCTTTTTATTTCAACAGCTGTGAATTATGTTCATTCACAGCTCCAAATGAGTCACAAACAGTCTGTGAAGAGTCCTGCAGAAGTCTGCCAAAGTCTTTCAGGGTAAGGCGGATAAGTACCCGCCTTTCTCTCCCTTGAAACGCTGCCAGAGACCGAATTGCCAATTCGTTTTGCAAGGCCAAATGGAGCACAGAGTCAAAACGGAGCTTCAGAGTTGAAACCGACTAGAACGAACAAAAGTGCTTCCTGCAAAGGCTGCAAATGCCTTATGGGAGGGGCCAATCATCTCCAAGCCTTACTCTCAAGTCACCCCTTTTGTCTGTTCTTGTCTTCTGACAGCTCTGCACATCTGCATACTGGGAACAGGCTCACACTGTTCTTCTGCCTCGCTGATGTCAGACTCCGGAGGCTCCAGAGGCAGCACATCACTACCAGATGGCCTTGGCCCCCTCTCTGCCTCCGACACAGAGCCCTCCTCTGAGCCTTCCCCAGGCTCCAGGACTGGCCCATCTTCCTCCCCAACTTCCTCACGGTCCGACTTCGCTGCCAGCTCTGCAGGCCGCCAGCAATATCCTCATTTAAAGGAAGTATACAAGATGTGATGTTTCTCCCCTCAGAATCTCCAAAGACGTTGACGGCTTCCACCTGATTTGGCCACTCAGTGGGACTCCTCAGGTTACTAAAGGACCTATGGCAACCATTTTGAGCTAGGAATTGGGGTCCCCTCAGAAATCGAGAGTACATACAATACAATAGCAGAGTTGGAAGGGACCTTGTAGGTCTTCTAGTCCAACCCCCTGCGTGGGCAAGAAGCTTATACCATTTCAGACAAATGGCTATCTAACATCTTTTTAAAGACTTCCAGAGTTGGGGCATTCACAACTTCTGGAGGCAAGCTGTTCCAGAGGTTAATTGTTCTAACTGTCAGGAAATTTCTCCTTAGTTCTAAGTTGCTTCTCTCCTTGATTAGTTTCCACCCATTGCTTCTTGTCCTGCCCCCAGGTGCCTTGGAGAATAGCTTGACTCCCTCTTCTTTGTGGCACCCTCTGAGATATCGGAACACTGCTATCATGTCTCCACTGGTCCTTCTCTTCATCAAACTAGACATACCCAGCTCCTGCAGCCGTTCTTCATATGTTTTAGTCTCCAGTTCCCTAATCATCTTGGTTGCTCTTCTCTGCACTCTTTCCAGAGTCTCCACGTCTTTTCTACATCGTGGCGACCAAAACTGTATGCAGTATTCCAAGTGTGGCCTTACCAAGGCACTATACAGTGGCATTAACACTTTACGTGATCTAGATTCTATCCCTCTGTTGATGCAGCCTAGAACATCTTACTCAGTTCAGAAAGCCTAGGTTTCAGAACACGCAGGAGCACCAATAACGTTGTGTTTCATGAAAGCAGCTGCATCTTGTTCCAGGCTTGTGTGGCTGCAGTCAAAGCCTCCCCAAAGCAACCATGCACTCCAGGGAAAAGACATAGCTGCTTTAATGAGCCCTAGGCAGAAGAAGCATTCATCTTCCAGGGCATGGGTAAGACACTCACCGGCACGAGAGATGTTTCTCAGGCTGGCAACGACGGTGTTGTAATTAGTGTTATCGGTGTCTCCTATCTGCATGATAATGAGAAGAAGACAGATCTATAACCTGCAAGGTAGCTTAAGGCAGAAAAAGTAAGTGGACATTTATTGTCCTCCACAGAGGACAATCCATTATCTGAAAGCTGGTTTTTTTTTTACAACTGTGGTTTAATTAATAACAACAAAACATAAAAGATAAGATAGATAGATAGATAGATAGATAGATAGATAGATAGATAGATAGATAGATAGATAGATAGATAGATAGATAGATAGATAGATATGATAGTTTGATATAGATATAGATATAATATAATGGATAAAGAGCTATAAGATAGAGAGAGAGAGAGAGAGAGATAGCTTTGATAGTTTGATATAGATATAGATAGATATAATATAATGGATAAAGAGCTATAAGATAGATAGAGAGAGAGAGAGAGAGAGAGAGAGAGAGAGAGAGAGAGAGAGAGAGAGAGAGAGAGAGAGAGAGAGATATGATAGTTTGATATAGATATAGATAGATATAATATAATGGATAAAGAGCTATAAGATAGAGAGAGAGAGAGAGAGAGAGCTATGATTGATATAGATATAGAGATATAATATAATGGATAAAGAGCTATAAGATAGATAAAGAGAGAGAGAAAGAGAGAGAGATAGCTATGATAGTTTGATATAGATATAGATAGATATAATATAATGGATAAAGAGCTATAAGAGAGAGAGAGAGAGAGAGAGAGAGAGAGAGCTATGATAGTTTGATATAGATATAGATATAATATAATGGATAAAGAGCTATAAGATAGAGATAGAGATAGAGATAGAGATAGAGATAGAGATAGAGATAGAGAGAGAGAGAGAGAGAGAGAGAGAGAGAGAGAGAGAGAGAGAGAGAGAGAGAGCGAGCTATGATAGTTTGATATAGATATAATATAATGGATAAAGAGCTATAAGATAAGAGATAGAGATAGAGATAGAGATAGAGAGATAGAGAGATAGAGATAGAGAGATAGAGAGAGAGAGAGAGAGAGAGAGAGAGAGAGAGAGAGAGAGAGCTATGATAGTTTGATATAGATATAATATAATGGATAAAGAGCTATAAGATAGATAGATAGATAGATAGATAGATAGATAGATAGATAGATAGATAGATAGATAGATAGATAGATAGATAGATAGATAGATAGATAGATAGATACATACATACATACATACATACATACATACATACAGATTGCTTGTTTTGTTGATTGTATATATATATGCTAACCCACATTCACTTGCACTGATGACGTCACCTAGTTAGGTGATGAAACATCTCCAAGCAAGCCACCAAGCACAGAGAGCCCTACGGCTCCCACAGTTCAATCCTGACCTTCTCTTCTAATCAAAGAAATTCAAGATGAATCATGCTTCTCTGAGTCATGCTGGGTCATTAGAGCTTAGCAACTAGAACGGAAGAAGGAATTTGATGGAAACAACCACCAGAAAAAGTTCTTGTCGCAGCCTACAGAAGGCAAGACTGAAGGATCTGCGTCCCGAAACTTCAGAAGCTCATAACATAAACTTTTTCATGACCTAATGGTAATGCTATTTTGGACTGTACCTTGAAGAGGAAACTCAGAACGGCGAGTCCATTTGGGCTTTGCTTAGCGTCATGGATGGTTTTGTATTTGACGTTCATGTGTACAATGTGTAGCTGTGAAGACACAACAGAAGGTCCGGTCATCGTTCGCTGTCATTCGACTTCTTCTCCATTCATTCCTGTCTCCCCGTTGTCTTTGTTCTTCAGATAGCCAACGTTTAATCTCTAGTCCCCAAGGTGCTTTTTCAAGCGGCAACTGGACACTCTTGGTTTTTCAAGACTTCAATAATAAGAGGGCTTCACCCCCCTCCCCCAAAATTTCTGCTTCGTCATTTAGTAAATTTAATATTTGAAGGCCAGAAGACTTAAGTAGTGCATCGTTGTGACTTCATTCCATGGAAAACTGTGTATCTGATATTTCCCAAGATTTATGATTTTAAGACATGGTCATGTATTTGTTTCTAGATGGACCTGAACAGATCAAAACTTGACCAAGCCATCAAGAAACAAGCGGGTAACGATAATCCATATTAGCAATAGCACTTAAGATTTATATACCGCTTCATGTTGCTTTACAGCCCTCTCTAAGCGGTTTACAGAGTCAGCACCTTGCCCCCAACAATCTGGGTCCTCCTTTCAACGACCTCAGAAGGACGGAAGGCTGAATCAAGCTTGAGCCGGTGAGGATCGAACTCCTGGCAGTGGGCAGAGTTAGCCTGCAATTCTGCATCCTAACCACTGTTCCACCATGGAGATAGGATAGGGTAGAGAAGGGTAGGGTAGGGGATGGTGGGGTAGAATAGAATAGAATAGAATAGAATAGAATAGAACAGAACAGAACGCATAGAATAGATTAGACTAGACTAGACTAGATAAGACTAGACTAGACTAGACTAGAATAGAATAGAAGAATAGACTAGACTAGACTAGACTAGAAGAGACTAGACTAGACTAGACTAGATAGACTAGACTAGACTAGAATAGAATAGAATAGAAAATTAGACTTATATATCACTTCACAATGCCTTTTCATGCTGGGTGTGTTAATATTCCTTTATTCCAACTCTTTTCTCACCCAGCAGTCTACTAAGATCTTGGAAGGAAGGGTGGGAATGGAATGGAATGGAATGGAATGGAATAGAATAGAATAGAATAGAATGGAATGGAATAGAATAGAATAGGATCAGCACATTTCCCCCAACAATCTGGATCCTCATATTATGGGTTTATAACAGTTATAACAGAGTTGGAAGGGACCTTGCAGGTCATCTAGTCCAACCCCCCTGCCCAAGCAGGAGATCCTACATCTGCCTCTACCTAGGATCGAACTCACAACCTTTAACAGATTAACAAGAGTTGGAAGGGACCTTGCAGGTCATCTAGTCCAACCCCCCTGCCCAAGCAGGAGACCCTACATCGGCCTCTCCCTAGGATTAAACTCACAACTTTAACAGATTAACAAGAGTTGGAAGGGACCTTGCAGGTCATCTAGTCCAACCCCCTGCCCAAGCAGGAGACCCTACCTCTGCCTCTACCTAGCATTGAACTCACAACCTCCTGATTGGGAGGCGAGAGCTCCACCTGTGCTCTTAATTTTATAGTCCTCAAGACGATGCTATTTTGAGTGGTCGTAGCCCCATTAATTCCACTCCATGATTTGTGGGACAGCGTTAACTCCGGATCGAAGTCCTACTTCTGCGCCATCAAGGGATGTAATGAGAAAAGCAATTAATACGCTGGATATCATAAATGAATGCTGCACAGGGACAGCTGCTCGAGCCCCTTCCCAAACCTCAAAAGAAGGGCAAAGGAAAAAGACCGCCGTGATATTGGAAAGCCCCTCCATGCTGATCTAGGTAAATGGTGACCGGAGGAGGAAGTTCCTGACCTCCGCAAAGGTCATGGGAAGTTCTGAAAAGCAATCACACCCAGCCCATTCTCCAGCTCCTTACTCGACAGCTCAAATACCTAAAATGAAATGACAGCGGGTCCGAGATCAGCCAGGGCTTCTCTTTGATGTCCTTTGATGTCTACGGCGGCCTTGATGAAGAGTTGGATTGTCTTGAGTGAACTGGACCCAACAGAGGAGGTGCCGCTCGGCTAAGCCTTCATTAAGAGCGACTTTCTTTGAAATGCAGACAAGTGATTGGGGGGTTGCTGATGGGCATGCTGTTTAATTGGCTGGTGTTCTCTTTGAACAAGCATCCAGGAGAACGTTGATTTACACCCCCGCCCCGTCCCCATCCCCCCCTTTGCACATCAAGGAAACGAAGCCTGATGAAAATTGTGCCAAGGACCTTTTCCTTTGTGGGCATTTTCCCCCCCTTCCTTGTGAGCCCAACGGACTGGCCTGTGCAGATCCCCAACCCTCACCTGAGAAAGAAGAGAGGGAGGGGGAATTGTTGGAATTCTGTCAATCAGAATAGAGAAAAAGAGATAAATAGCTGATTGATAGCTGATTGATAGAAGAGATGGATGGAGACAGAGAGAGAGAGAGAGAGAGAGAGAGAGAGAGAGAGAGAGAGAGAGAGAGAGAGAGAGAGAGAGAGAGAGAGAGAGAGAGAGAGAGGGAGGATGGAGAGAGAGAGATAATGGAGATAGATAGATAGATAGATAGATAGATAGATGGATGGATGGATGGATGGATGGATGGATGGATGGATGGATGGATGGATGGATGGATGGATGGATGGATGGATGGATGGATGGATGGATGGATGGAGAGGGAGGGAGATGAGTGTGTGGGTGTGTGGGCAGGTGGATGGATGGAGAGAGAGAGAGAGAAAGATGAAGATGAGAGATGATAGATAGGTAGATAGATGATAGATGATGGATGGATGGATGGATGGATGGATGGATGGATGGATGGATGGCATGGATGCATGGATGCATGGATGATGGAGGGAGGAAGGAAGAGAGATATGTTGGGTGGGTGGGTGCATGGATGCATGGATGAATGGATGCATGGATGATGGAGGGAGGGAGGAAGAGAGATATGTTGGGTTCGTGGGTGCATGGGTAGGTAGGTAGACAGGTGGATGGATGGATAGATAGATAGACACAGAGAGAGAAATGATAGGTGATAGACAGATTATAGAGATACATAGAGATAGATAGCTAGAGAGAGAGAGGTATAGAGATAAAGAGATGGGAGAGATGGGAAAGACGGTGACAGAAAGAGGGAGATGGGGAGAGAGGAAGTGATGGGTGGAACAATAGGCATATGATAGGTAACTATAAAGACTTACTCACCAAAAATCTTCTAAATGTACTTTGCACTAAGCTCGTTTAACCATAAACAGCACAGTATATACTCCTACTCCTCCTCCTTCCTCTCTCCCTCTCCCCTCTCTTTGTCCCTATCCATTCCCCCTCCTTTCAGGAGCACCACCATGTCAACAAGCCATGTCCTACCAGGTGCCCCTGAAATACTGCAGAACCAGCTCTCAAAACCCAACGCTTCCCTTACTTCCATGGGATACTGTAGCCCATCAATATAGTGCTCTGAGCCGTTCCTCTTGAGGTCCCCCCAATGGAAGTGGAACTGCAAGGCCCGGTAGGTGTCCCTCAGTCCTCCTCGGGTGATGTTGATTTGTTCCGCAGCAGATGCTCCGTCCAAGGTCATTTTGACTGCAGGGAAAGTCAACTTGTAAACACAGAGACAAAGAAGGACCAGCCTATCAAGCCAGGTGTCAACTCGCAAAGCATCCCTGGCCTGCTCTCGAGTTGCCATAGGCAAGGGGCTGCAAAAATGCTCCGGGTGGAGAATGTGATTTATGACACAACCTGGGGAGAAAGGGGAAACAGCTGAGAAGTTCCCAAGAGATGACCTAATTAATTTACGAGCCTCGAGACAAAGTTAAAAAAAAACACCATTCATTTATTAGGATCAACATCTTGGCATGATCTTCTATGGAGCCAAAACTGAATTCCTCTTAATGGCGTCTGAACTTTACCCCTGTGTCCACTCCCCTCTGCCTGAGTCATAAATCACATTCACCAACAAGATGTTACAGCAGGATATGGACATGTGCATTCACATGCCAGCTGCAAGAATATGAGACCTGACTCTGACCAAAGGTATGCATGGAATTCTCCTCCCTTCTCTAGGGCAGCTTGATCGTAGTCATGGAAATGCTTTACAAGCTGACAACAGGGTCATAATTGGGCTGTAAATTACATGGGATCAGAGTTGAGTACATGCGGACCTGCTGCTCCTAATAAATAACTGGTTTTCTTTTGAAGCTTGACTTGAGGCTCATGATTTAGCTCATGATGAGCTGTCGAAACCCTGACATTGGGAGCTAACCCCAATGCCCCCACCTCTTCTAGCCTTCTAGGAGAAAAAAAATTAGAGGAACTATAAATCGGAAATCTGGTTGTGCCAGATAATGGAAGGCAGGGACAAGAGAGATTGAATGATCAAACCTGTAGGAGTTGACCAGGCTGAGCCTGAAGGAGGGGTCAAACGTGTCATAAGTCATGAGTCCCTGTGAACTCACAAGAGATCTAAGGCCAGCTCACCTCGAATGCCTTTCTTATCTCCTATATCTTCCGGTATCTTTTTATTCGTTTAACATGAAACTCAGTCAACTGAACATTTAAAAATGTATCACAAATATTGTTGTTGTTGTTGTTATTCATCGCAGCCAGCCAGATGTTCAGATTGGGTTTGGCATTTTTGTCTACCTATCAAGTCCTTTCCAAGGACGTTAGATAGGCAAATCTGGATGTTTGACAGTGTTACAAATATTGCCGCTGGATGGAAGCGGTCTCAAGTCAAGCCGCCTTCTGCAATTGACTGATGGCAAATTTGTCAATGCCAACACCTGGGAAAAAAATCACAGCTTCATGGGCTCACCTTCATCGCCGTTGTTCATTAGTCTCCATCTGCCTGGAGGCGCCTGGTCGTAGCCTTCGAACAGAATTTCATCCAAGCTTCGGTCCCGTCGTACTTTTCTTCGGTCGATGTTAATGGGGGACTGGTTCTGTCCCCCGCATCCTGAGGTGATCTCCTTCCAGTGAGAAGGACCTTAAGAGACCAGAAGAATGTTGTAGATCTAGGACTTTGCCCATGGCGACTGAGAAGAGCTTGCCTTGATATTCTAAAATTTAGATCCCGCCTTGATTATTTTTATAAATAATCCAAAGGTGATGAGGATACCTTAGAAAAGGAGACTTAGAATAACAGAGATGTTAGGGACCTTGGAGTCTTCTAGTCCAACCCCCTGCTCAAGGCAGGAGACCGTATAGAACAGGGTCACCAACCTTTCGGACCTCGGGGACCACTAAGTTCATAATTTTAAATCCCGCGGACCACTAATACGATCTGCCTGATGACCAGCTGGGTGGGCGTGGCTAGGTGGACAGGTGACTGGGTGGGCGTGGCCAACTCAATGTTCACTCTCATCGAAGGGCGTCTTGCCAGCCTCTACTTGCCCCTCCCTTCCCAGCCCCTCCTCGCCTGCCGCCCGGGCTCCTTAGTGCCCCAACAGGAAGCGGTTGCTGGAGTTGAGCAGCCCCCCAGGAGAAAGAGTTGGCCAAACAGCTCAGTCCAAATTGGATCTGATTGAGGAAGGCAGCTCAGCAGAAGCACCTCACTGAGGACTAGGAGCATAGGCTTTCCAAGCAGAGGGAAGACCTGTGGGAGTGCAAGGCCAGGTGCCGGCGCCTGAAGGCTCAGTGGGCTGAGATGGTCAGCCAGTTCCAGGCCAGGATGCATCCCCACTGGAACGAGGCCCTCCGGCTCTTCACCACCAGCGGTGCTTCCCTCCAGCCTTCGCCCAAAGCCCCCCAGCAGGAGGTCGAAGCAGCCTCCAAGTCAGAATTTCTGCCCCTCTCTGACCCCCACAAAAAGACCCCGAAGGGGGGACACTCTCTGCAGCAACACAAGCGTTTATTGCACATCTCCATCCCAGGGGCCGTACTTTGAGGACCCCCTGATTTAGTGCAATATAAACAATGCAAATAATTTTTCTGAGGACCACCAAAAATTTCCTCACAGACCACCAGTGGTCCACAGACCACCCAGTGGGTGACTGCTGCTATAGAATTCAGACAAATGAATGTCTCTTCTTAAAAACCGCCACAACCTCTAAAGTCGTTCCACTCCAAGGAAGACATTCTCCATACCTATTTCTTTGCCACCCAGATCAATTTCCGTAGCTTCCAATTATGACCACCTTGTTGTAACAACAGGAAAGGAGCTTTTTTTTTGCTGTTTTTCGGCCCCAACCTTTCCATCCAGCCTCAATTAAAGGGAAGCAATATATTGATTTCTTTACGCAGGGCAAGATTCTGGTATAGATCACACCCTCTGCCGGAAATTGGTTGCCTACAGATGTTTGCCTTCTACAGCATCATTAAATTTTCCTTTTGTTGTCTCCCCTCCTTTCTCCTGCAACGGTCTTCATTAAACTTCACAAGAGGGGTTTTGCTTATATATAATTCAACAGGATTTCCTCGCGGGCCTATATTTAGCCTGACAGATAAAACAAACTATTCCAGCATCTGTGACTATTTCTAAAGAGCAGCAGCTCCATTGTTGCTCAGATGTACTTGAGGCATCTCAGTGTTACTGGGTCATAGCGAAGAGACAGGTTGTTGGGTAGGACTTAGTGCTTGGTGGCGTCATTTCTCCACCTGACTGTTTTGGAAGAAGTTTATTTTGAATTTAATATATATATCAAAGCAGGAAGCCACCCTTTCTGAGAGTTTTTTCCCCCCCAACGAAAAAGCTTATGGGTTCCAAATAGGATTTTAGAGAAAATGAAAAGACACCACTATGAGTCAGAGTTTATTTAGATGTCAACCCATCTGGCTAGTGGGGGGGAAATGAAGATATAGAAGGAAAGTCAGACTGGTAGAGTTGGGCCCCCGCAAGATAGGGTGGAAGAGTGCTGCCTGGTTTATGACCCCAGTAGATGTTTAAGACTGGGTGTGCATGCATGGCACCCACTGATGGTCTTCAATTTCCATAAATGCCCATGATAATGGAGAGGGAGAGGGAGATGGAGATGGAGGAGGGAAGCGGAGGAGGAGGGGGGAAGAAGAAAAGAGAGGAGAGGAGAGGGAGAGGAAGAGGAAGAGGAAGAGGGAAGAAGAAGAAGGAAGAAGAAGAAGAAGAAAGAAGAAGAAGAAGAAGAAGAAGAAGAAGAAGAAGAAGAAGAAGAAGAAGAAGAAGAAGAAGAAGAAGAAGAAGAAGAAGAAGAAGAAGAAGATCTGCTGCTGTGGCCTAGAGGTGGAGCTCTCGCCTCCCAATCAGGAGGTTGTGAGTTCAATCCTAGGTAGAGGCAGATGTAGGGTCTCCTGCTTGGGCAGGGGGTTGGACTAGATGACCCGCAAGGTCCCTTCCACTCTGTTAACCTGTTATCTGTTAAGATTCTGTGCTGTTTGTGGTTAAACGAGCTTAGTGCAATGTATATTTAGAAGACTTTTGGTGAATAAGTCTTTATAGCTGTCTATCATCTATCTATTATTCCACCCATCTCTCCCTCTCTCCCCATCTCCCTTGTTCTTTCCCCCTCTTTCCCATCTCTCCCATCTCTTTATCTCTTACATCTGTCTATCTCATCTATCTATCTAGAAGAAGAAGAGGAGGAGGAGGGGGGGAAGGGGAAGATGGCATGAGAGGTGGAGCTGAAATAAACACAGAATGGTTGCACTGTTCCTTTCATGACTGCTTCTGAGAGTAAAATATCTTATGATTGAATTACAAATATAAAGCAAAATTAGAGTTTCACATAATTCTAGTTAAATATAAAACCTAAACATAATGCCTATACCCAAGACTCACTAACTGTGGTCTCTCAAATACTTGTTTCATATTTTATTGGTAAGAAAATCTGGCAGTATCTCTCATTAGGTCACTCTCAACTTCCCAACCTCTTCTCCTCCAGATGCAATGGGACTCCGTATGACTTCCATTAGCCACGCTGGCTGAGAGTCGTAGGATTAACAGATTAGCAGAGTGGAAGGGACCTTGTAGGTCATCTAGTTCAACCCCCCACACCCAAGCAGGAGATGTGGTCCTAATGCATCTTGAAGATGCCCTGCTGGGGGAAAGGGTATCTCAGACTCCAGGTGAGAGGTACATTCACCCAAATATTTCCCCAAAAGTATCTTTAGAAATGTCTCCAGTACTCACCACATTTAGGATCTTGGGAATCATAACACCAAAGACCTGGGAAAGTAGGAGGGTGGGGGGAAAGAAAATGTGCATTAGCAAAAATCTATATATATAAAAGTGTGTGTGTGTGTGTGTGTGTGTGTGTGTGTGTGTGTGTGTGTTCCAGCATAACTCTGGAATGCCTCAAGCAATTTCAACCAAACGTGATACACGGATGACTTACTCTCTGGGGGAAAAAAATACTGAGGGCGTAAGACACCCCTCAGACCCCTTGGGGAGGTGTTCTCTTAAGATACAGCCTGTTGTGCCTTAAAATGGCTTCTACTGTACTGCCGTAAAATGGCTTCTACTCTACAGCGCAGTGGAGCTGTCATGGTAACGGCTTCCCAGTACTCCACCAGGGGTGGTTTTATTTGTATTTTTAAATTCCCTGTGCCCCCCCTCGAGTCCCTTCGGGGAGAGAGAGCGGGTTATAAATTAAAAATTATTATTATTATTATTATTATTAATTATTATTATTATTATTATTATTATTATTAACTCTGGGAATGCCTCAAGCAATTTCAACCAAACTTGATACACGGATGACTTACTCTCTGGGGGAAAAAAACACTGAGGGCGTAAGCACCCCTAAGACCCCTTGGGGAGGTGTTCTGTTAAGATACAGCCTGTTGTGCCTTAAAATGGCTTCTACTGTACTTGCCGTAAAATGGCTTCTACTGTACAGCACAGTGGAGTTGTCATGGTAACGGCTTCCCAGTACTCCACCAGGGGGCTCCCTCTGGTAAGGGGGAAGATCCAATATTAGAAATTACATTTGGTCAGGGCATCCCCCCCCCCCCCCCCCTATAAATAAACACAGTCCCTGCGTGGGCAGGAACCCTATACCATTTCAGACAAATGGCTATCTAACATCTTTTTAAAAGACTTCCAGGGTTGGGGCATTCACAACTTCTGGAGGCAAGCTGTTCCAGAGGTTAATTGTTCTAACTGTCAGGAAATTTCCAGTTTTAGGTGCCACAATAATTTTTTAAAAAAAGATGTTGAGACTCTGGAAAGAGAGCAGAGAAGAGCAACAAAGAGGATTAAGGGACTGGAGACTAAAACGTATGAAGAACGGTTGCAGGAACTGGGTATGTCTAGTTTGATGAAGAGAAGGACCAGGGAGACATGATAGCAGCCTTCCGATATCTACCTTTTAAATTCCTGTCCAAACCCTCTACCTTTTTTCCTTCCGTCTGACCTCTCCGTTGCTCTTTTTAAAAAAAAATATCTTTCTTGACTTTTCTTTTTTATCTTCCGTCTATGAATAATAGATCTGAAAAGCCTTTTAATCATGCACCGGCAGCGGCCTCTCTCTCTCGCTGAACTCTTCCACGTTCAATATTAGCGTTTCTCCTCTGATTGATCCTGCAACCTGCCCGTTTATTTTTATAACATCCCCTTTGCAAGATGATTGGCTTCTCGCCCGTCCTGAGAATCGTCTCCCTTCACGTAATCCTCGACGTACGACGGGAACCGAGCCCCCAATTTTTCGTTGCTAAGGAAGGCAGTTGTTAAGTGAGCTTTTGCCCCGTTTTTAGTATAAGGTCTCCTGTTGGAGCAAAGGGGTTGGACTAGAAGACCTCCAAGGTCCCTTCCAACTCTGCTATTCTGTGTTCTACACCAGGGGTCTCCAACCTTTGCAACTTTAAGTCTGAAGGACTTCAGCTCCCAGACTTCTCCAGCCAGCAAAGCTGGCTGGAGAAGTCTAGAAGCTGAAGTCCTTCAGACTTAAAGTTGTAAAGGTTGGAGACCCCTGGTTTAAAGCAAAGCTGGCTGGAGAATTCTGGGAGCTGAAGTCCTTCAGACTTAAAGTTGCAAAGGTTGGAGACCCCTGTTCTACACAACAGAATACAGCAGGACAATGATGGGGAGAAAGTCTTGGATGCATTTTGGGTCAATATAAAAGGAAAAAAGAATGAGATTGTCCTAGGTGTAATAATAATAACAATAATCTTTATTGTCATTGTATTGTTTACAATGAAATTGGTGTATAGAGGAGATCGACCTTGGCTGCTCTTGAGAAGGCCAGATCCTGAAGAGGAAATTCAAAGACTATGGCAAATCTAGACAGCCTACTAAAAAGCAGAGACATCTCCTTGCCAACAAAAGGGCGTCTGGTCAAGGCTGTGGTTTTCCCAGTTGCAATGGATGGCTGTGAAGGTTGGACCACAAGGAAGGCTGAGTGCCAAAGAATGGAGGCCTTTGAACTCTGGTGCTGGAGAAGAAGACTCCTGCACTGAGTCCCTTGGACTGCAAGGCCATCCAACTGGTCAGTCCTAGAGGAGATCCACCCTGGCTGCTCTTGAGAAGGCCAGATCCTGAAGAGGAAACTCAAAGACTTTGGCCACCCAAGAAGAAGGAAGGAAGCCAAAGAATGGAGGCCTTTGAACTGGTGCTGGAGAAGACTCCTGCACTGAGTCCCTTGGACTGCAAGGCCATCCAACCGGTCAGTCCTGGAGGAGATCCACCCTGGCTGCTCTTGAGAAGGCCAGATCCTGAAGAGGAAACTCAAATGCTTTGGCCACCTAAGGAGAAGGAAGAAGGACTCCCTGGAGAAGAGCCTCAAACTGGGAAGGATGGAGGGCAAAAGAAGAAGAAGGGGACGGCAGAGAAGGAGGTGGCTGGATGGAGCCACCGAAGCAGCCGGCGTGAGCTTCAATGCACTCCAGAGGATGGTGGAGGACAGGAAGGCCTGGAGGAACGTTCTCCATGGGATCGCGATGGGTCGGACACAACTTCACAGCTAACAACAACAACAACAACAAAGAGGAAGGCGAAGAATTAAGTTGGTGGATCATAATCATGGTAGATCATAGCTAAGGTAGTACACGACTTTGCAACTAACAACAACATAGTTATATTATTAACGTTATTGTGATGAACCTAATAACAAATATGTGGATTACGACTGTTTAAATAATTGTACCCAGATCACACGCTGTTTGAAAGAAATGGAACATAATATCAATAAAACAAATAAAACACAGGAGGGAAGACTTCCAATTGCATCATAGGGTGAACACTTAGGACTTCCAAAGATTGAGAGAGAATGCAGTGTTCCAGGCAGCCCTAGAGATGCCAACACAATGCCCTGGTGATGCCCCTTCCACGTTGAACACTCCTAGTAGAACAGTGGCTGCCCAAACTCTCTCAAGGTCTGCTAAAGAGATTCTCTCTTGAAGGATACAGAATACAAACAGAGTTGGAAGGGACCTTGGAGGTCTTCTAGTCCAACCCCCTGCTCAAACAGGGGACACTATACCATCCCGAGGAAATGGCTGTCCAGTCTCTTTGGAGAGCAAGTTGTCCAACTTGTAGCAATTGTGAGAGAGATCTTGGAGTCCTAGTGGACAACCATTTAAATATGAGCCAGCCGTGCGCAGCAGCTGCCAAAAAAGCCAACACAGTTCTAGGCTGCATAAACAGAGGGATAGAATCTAGATCCCATGAAGTGTTAATGCCACTTTATAAGACCTTGGTAAGGCCACACTTGGAATACAGCATTCAGTTTTGGTCACCATGATGCCGAAAAGATGTGGAGACTCTGGAAAGAGTGCAGAGAAGAGCAACCAAGAGGATTAGGGGACTGGAAGCTGAAACATATGAAGAACGGTTGCAGGAACTGGGTATGTCTAGTTTGATGAAAAGAAGGACTAGGGGAGACATGATAGCAGTTTTCCGATATCTCAGGGGTTGCCCCAAAGAAGAGGGAGTCAAGCTATTCTCCAAAGCACCTGAGGGCAGAACAAGAAGCAATGGGTGGAAACTAATCAAAGAAAGAAACAACTTAGAACTGAGGAGGAATTTCCTGACAGTGAGAACAATTAATCAGTGGAACAGAAGTTGCCTCCAGAAGTTGTGAATGCCCCAACACTGGAAGTCTTTAAGAAGATGTTGGATAGCCATTTGTCTGAAGTCATGTAGGGTTTCCTGCCTAGGCAGGGGGTTGAATTAGAAGACTTCCAAGGTCCCTTCCAACTCTGCATTGTATATTTTTTTAAAAGATAAATAGTATTTAGTGCAATATAAAAAATGCAAACAATTTTTCTGCAGACCACCAAAATGTTCTGGTGGACCACCAGTGGGTGACCGCTGCCCCATAGCATTGTGGACAAACAGTTGTTGAATCTCTTCTTGAAAACCTCCAGTGATGGAGCACCCACAACTTCTGAAGGCAAGTTGTTCCACTCATCAATTGTTCGCACTGTCAAGAAATTTCTCCTTAATTCTAGGTTGCATCTCTCTTTGATAGGCTTCCATCTTCTTGTCCTGCTGTCTGGTGCTTTGGAGAATAGGCTAACACCCTCTTCTTGGTGGCAAAGGTGAAGGTTCCCCTAGCACATATGTGCTAGTCGTTCCCGACTCTAGGGGGCGGTGCTCATCTCCGTTTCAAAGCCGAAGAGCCAGCGCTGTCCGAAGACGTCTCTGTGGCCATATGGCTGGCATGACTCAACGCCAAAGGCACATGGAACGCTGTTCCCTTCCCACCAAAGGTGGCCCTTATTTTTCTCCTTGCATTTTTACGTGCTTTTGAACTGCTAAGTTAGCAGAAGCTGGGACAAGTCATGGGAGCTCCCTCCGTTACCGCGGCACTTACTCTCTTACTCTCCCCCCCCCCCCCCGGTCCGTTTCCTTCTCTTTTTTTCCCTCTCTACTTCCCTCTCTTTCCTTCTTTTCTCTTCCCCTTTTCTCTCTCCTCTTCTCCATTGCCCTCTCCTATTCCTCTCCCCAGTCCATTTCCTTCTCTCCTTTCCCCTCTCTATTTCCTTCTCTCCCCTTTTCCTCACTCCTCTTCTCCACTTCCCTCTCCTTCCCTCTCTCCTATTCCTCTCCCCTCATCTGTTTCCTTCTCTCCTTTCCCTTTTCTCCTTCCTTCTCCTTCCTTCTCCCCCGTTTCCTCTTCTCTTCTTCCTCTCTCCTCTTCTTCACTTCCCTCTCCTTCCCTCTCTCCTCTCCCCTGGTCCATCTTCTTCTCTCCTTTCTCCTCCCTACTTCCTTCTCTTTCCTTCTCTTCTCGCCACTCTTCTCTCCTTCCCTCTCCTTCCCACTCTCCTACCCCTCTCCTTTCGTCTGTTTTCTTCTCTCCTTTTCTCTTCTTCCTTCTCTTTCCTTCGCCTCTTCTCTTCCCTCCTCTTCTCCACCTTCCCTCTAAGGCTTCCTATTGAGGGACTTGATTCCTGAACTCAAACGATTCTGCTCTGAGTACATTTGGAGTCCAGGGGTGTCCCTGAACTCCGTTTGACAGAACCTGAGGTTCGGACTCCGAAAGGGGAACCCATAAATCTGTGGGTTGCACAATTTCCCTTCCCACCCCCTCCCCAAACTCTCAAGTTTGCACCCGACAGTAGAAGCCACGCCATCCTTCAAACTCACCTGTTGTCCCTGCATGGACCATCCACGAAAGAGCCAGGAAAGTGATTCCCAGAAGCTCTGGCATTATTTTCTCTCTCTCCTGTGCCTGGGAGACCCCGGGAAAGGAAACTCTGTGGGAATTCCCGATGGGGGAGACTCCTCCGGCAAATGGGCAAGCAGGCAGGCAGGCGTAGGTCCCTGGTTCTTGGTCTCCCCCTCGGCAAAGCCCAAGGGAATGGCGTGGAGGGCTGGTTGGTCAGAGCGTCCCTGGGAGGGATGGAGGATGTTCCCTCAGCCTTCTCCGCTGTCCAAAAAAGCAAAATGCACCGAGAAGGAATCCGGAGGTTCAGCCTGGCGGCTGTTAAATATTCATTGCAGGGAGAAGAACGGGGGCTCTCTTTAACTCCTTGTCTCCTGAGAATGGACGGAAGGAAGGAAGGAAGGAAGGAAGGAAGGAAGGAAGGAAGGAAGGAAGGAGGGAGGGAGGGATGAAGGGAGGGAAGGATGAAGGGAGGGAGGGAAGGAAGGAAGGAAGGAAGGAAAAGAGATAAAGTGGGAGAGAGGGAGGGAGAGAAAGAAGGAAGGAAAAGAGATAAAGAGGGAGAGAGGGAGGGAGAGAAGGAAGGAAGAAAAAGAGAGGGAGAGAGGAAAGGGAGGGAGAGAAGGAGGAAGGGAAGGAAGGAAGTAAAAGAGAGAGGGAGAGAAGGAGGGGGAGGGAGAGAAGGAGGAAGGGAAGGAAGGAAGTAAAAGAGAGAGGGAGAGATGGAGGGAAGGAAGGAAGGAAGGAAGAGAAAGAAAGAAAGAAAGAAAGAAAGAAAGAAAGAAAGAAAGAAAGAAAGAAAGAAAGAAAGAAAGAAAGAAAGAAAGAAAGAAAGACCCAAATACACCCAATTGGCTTTCATGTCTAAGGCAGGACTAGAACTCATAGTCGCCTGGTTTCTAGTCTAGTCCCTCTCTCTCAGCCCAGTCTACCTCACAGGGCTGTTGTTGTGGGGGAAATAGGAGGTTGAAAGAGTGCTGGGCATCTCTGCCCCCTCGAGCTGTTTAGAGAAACAGAAATAAAATTGTATCATGGATTTTGCTTTTTCTTCATTTCTCCCTCGTTTTTTGCACAGAAATCCTTCCAAAGGAGATGGGTTTTAAGAGCTGCCTTTGAACGGCAGGCTCTCGTTCGGTACTTTGAAGTTGCTTCAGTGCTTGGATCCCCTGGGATCTTCCCCCTGCTCGTTTGATCTCCCTGGGTTTCTCCACATTTTCCCCCGATTGTCCTTGGGTTGAATTTGGATCCTTTCGCTTACCCTGAAGGGACCTAGCGTGACATTTCATGCTGGGTGTGTTAATATTCCTTTAGTTCCAACTCTTTTCCCCCACAGCAGTCTACTAAGATCTTGGTGGGAATAGAATAGAATAGAACTAGAGCAGAATAGAATAGAATGGAATGGAATGGAATGGAATAGGAATAGGAATACGAGTAGAATTAGAATGGAATGGAATGGGAATGGGAATAGGAATAGAATTAGAATGGAATAGGAATAGGAATAGGAATAGGAATGGAATGGAATAGGAATAGGAATAGGAATAGGAATGGAATGGAATAGGAATAGGATTAGAATGGAATGGAATAGGAATAGGATAGATAGAATAGAATTAGATTGGATTGGAATGGAATGGAATGGATTGACTCAGCCTTTCGTCCTTCCGAGGTGGGTAAAATGAGGACCCAGATTGTTGGGGGCAAGAGGCTGACTCTGTAAGCCGCTTAGAAAAGGCGGTAAGGCACTATTAAGCGGTATATAAGTCTAAGTGCTATTGCCCTTCCATCCATGGTACACAGTGGTTAGAATGCAGCATTGCAAGCTAACTCTGCCCACTGTCGGGAGTTCGATACTGACCGGCTCAAGGTTGACTCAGACTTCCAACCTTCTGAAGTTGGTAAAATGAGGACCCAGATAATTGAGGGGGTGGGGCAAGAGGCTGACTCTGTAATTCACTTAGATAGGGCTGAAAAGCACTGTGAAGCGGTATGCAAGTCTAAGGGCTATTGCGACCCAAGGGGGTTGGACTAAATATCCTCCAAGGTCCCTTCCAACTCAGTTGTTCTGATTAACTCTAGGAGCCTGGAGGTTGATTTTTTGAAACAGATAGAGGTAACGCAGAAATGTCTTTCCACTACATCTGGAAACTACCAACAATCTGGTAAGTTTGGCTTCTTCTCGTCTCTCTCTCTCTCTCTCTCTCTCTCTCTCTCTCTCTCTCTCTCTCTCTCTCTCTCTCTCTCTCTCTCTCTCTCTCTCTCTCTCTCTCTCTCTCTCTCTCTCTCTCTCTCTCTCTCTCTCTGCGTTTCCCCAGAAAGCTCTTTTGTGTTCAACAGCCATGGCGATCAGAGATTTCCACAGCTGCCCTGAATATCAAAGAAAGCCTTCTTTAGAGGGTGAGTATTTCTCACCCCAACCTCTGTGGTGCCCTGGACAGCTGTGAGCAAAGCCAGATGGCTATAGAAGAGACGATATGTAGCTCAGCTGGATGTTACCTAGTTGGGTAATAAAACATCGGGAAACAAACAACTGAGCTCAGAGGGTACAAAGGACTTTCTTCCGTTACAAATATACACAGCGGTACTATAAAGCTACTCCATATATTTTTTAAATGTAACCTGGGGTTGAACTGTGGACTCCTTGGTACTCTCTGAAGTTGGTGGTTTGTTTGCAGATATATCTGTTGTGGCCCGCCAGCGGCCCACCTGGCCCAAGCAGACCCTACCCCATTTCTAACAAGAAGAGATGGGCAGCCCAGTCTCTTCTTGAAAGCCTCCAGGGATGAAGCTCCCACAACTTCCAAAGGCAATTTCTGTTTCATTGGTTGATTGTTCTTGCTGTCTGAAAATTCCTCCTTATGTCCAGGTTGAATCTCTCCTGGATCAGTTTCCATCCATTCTTCTTTTTCTGGCCTTCAGGTGCTTTGGAAAATAGCTTCACCCCCTCCTCTCTGTGGCAGCCCCTCAAATATTGGAAGTCTTCTATCCTGTCTCCCCTGGCCCTTCTCTTCACTAGACTAGTCATGCACGGTTCCTGCAACCATTGGTATGTTTTAGTCTCCAGGCCTTTGATCATATTAGATACATTCAGGTTAACAGAGTTGGAAGCGATCTTGTAGGTCATCTAGTCCAACCCCCTCCCCCCATCCCTACCCAAGCAGGAGACCCTACACCAGGGGTCTCCAACCTTTGCAACTTTAAGTCTGAAGGACTTCAGCTCCCAGACCTCTCCAGCCAGCAAAGCTGGCTGGAGAATTCTGGGAGCTGAAGTCCTTCAGACTTAAAGTTGCAAAGGTTGGAGACCCCTGCCCTACACCATTTCTGACAGATGGCAGCCAAGTCTCTTCTTGAAAGCCTCCAGGGATGAAGCTCCCACAACTTCTGAAGGCAACTTCTGTTCCATGGGTTGATGGTTCTCACCGTCAGGAAATTTTATTGCATTGTGCAAATCCTCCAATTTACTAAACCAACTGAGTGAATTTAGCTTCATTTGGGAAAAAACAAATTACTCAATTATAAGCCAAGCACAGCTTGAGTTTAGAAGGAGGTGTTGAAAAGCCAGAAGGCCCATCGTGGGGAATGCGACAGAGGCAGGGGTGGGTTTCAAAATTTTTAGAACCTACTCTGTAGGTGTGGCCTATTTTGTGGGCATGGCTTGGCAGTCATGTGACAGGGTGGGAGTGGCCACCTTTTAAAATGTGGTGAAACTCATTTAACAACGCTCTTGTTTAGCAACCAAAATTTTGGACTCAATTGTGATGATAAATTCTTTCTTTCTTTCCTTCCTTCCTTCCTTCCTTCCTTCCTTCCTTCCTTCCTTCCTTCCTTCCTTCCTTCCTTTCCTTTCCTTTCCTTTCCTTCCCGTTGGGTCACTGGCAGCGGCGGGCCAGATTTACTTCCAGGTACGCCGGTGGAACCCCCTCTCACCGGTTCTCTAAATTTCACCAACCGGTTCTCGCGAGTAGGTGCGAACCTGCAGAAACCCACCCCTGGACGGAGGTTGAGGTAGGCCTTCCTACTCGTGGGGCGAGCCAAGATCTGTTGTCCCGATTCAGCCTTGTGTACCTTCGCTGCAGATTTTCTCCCAGCTGATCTGGGTTAAAAAAAAAAAGGTAAGTCGGTTCAGAAAAGGCTCCCGAATCTCAAAACGAGCTAAATCGAGCAGTTGGTTTAACAGCAGGCAGTAGAGAGATTCCGCAATCTCTCCTCCAACCGCAACAGATGTGGGTTGAAAGAAAGCAGCCGAAGGTAGGGGGGAAAGAGATCTGTCTTTGTCAGCTGCCGACATTCCCGGTGGGGGAATTGCTCCTTGGGTGGAAGCAAGAACGCGCATAACCTGCTGGTGGGAGGTGGCCTTTGCACAGACGACAACAAAATGACACAACCGCAAAAAAAGAAAAAGAGGAACAGATGGAAGAGGAGCCTCCATCTCGAAAGAAGAGGGCGAGCACTGCCTTATGTAGGACAAAACCAGAGAGTTTGGATCTGGATTAAGGTTTGTGGTTGAAACCCAACGGTCATCAGAATTCTTTCGTGATGGCTCCCTAGGTTTTGTTTCACAAAAATCACTGATCAGAACAGAACAGAATAGCAGAGTTGGAAGGGACCTCGGAGGTCTTCTAGTCCAACCCCCTGCTCAGGCAGGAACCCCTACACCACTTCAGACAAATGGTACTGTTTAGAGTAGAGTAGACTAGAACATAGAATAAGAATAGAAAATAGAATAGAATAGAATAGAATAGGAATAGAATATAGAATAAGAATAGAATATAGAATATAGAATAAGAATAGAATAGAATAATAAAATAGAATAGAATATAGAATATAGAATATAGAATAGAATAAGAATAGAATAAGAATAGAATATAGAATTAGAATAGAATAATAAAATAGAATAAAATAGAATATAGAATATAGAATAGACTAGAATAAGAATAGAATAGAATATAGAATAAGAATAGAATAAGAACAGAATAGAATGGAAAAGAAAAGAAGAATAGAAAATAGAATAGAATAATAGAATATAGAATAGAGTAGAATAGAATAGAATAGAACAGAACAGATTATAGCATAGCATAGCATAGCATAGCATAGCATAGCATAGAATAGAATAACAAATTTGGAAGGGACCTTGGAGGTCTTCTAGTCCAACCTCCTTGCTCAGGCAGGAGACCCTACACCACTTCAGACAAATGGATATCCAACATCTTCTTAAAAACTTCCAGTATTGGAGCATTCACAACTTCTGGAGGCAAGTCGTTCCACTAGTTAATTGTTTTCACTATTAGGAAATTTCTCCTTAGTTCTAGGTTGCTTCTCTCCTCGATTAGTTTCCATTCGTTGCTTCTTGTCCTGCCCTCCCTGGAAATGGAGATTTTACAGCATCCTTCCCCTGCCACGCCCAACAAGCTACACCCACCAAGCCACACCACACCCACAGAACCAGCAGTAAAAAAATTTGAATCCCACCACTGATGCATGTGCTAAATAACATATTTTGAAAAGGAATTTAAAAAAAAAAAAAGACAAGCAGAGAGGATTGTCAGGATTGGGGCCAAATAATGTTGGCAAGAAAGGGCATATGCCGGAAGATGAAAAGCCAAGTGCATGATGGGAATATCTCTGTGCATCCCCTGCTGGGATGGAGCGCGACTCTTAGCCAACTGACTTGGAACAGATGGTGAGAGATGCAGCCAAATCTGTAAAGCTCTGATATGCAAAGGAGGGAGGGACGGGGAGGGAGGGAGAGGGATGAGGTATTTCAGAGTTTTGGAAACATTCAGGAAGATTATCCGATATCTCAGGGGCTGCCCCAAAGAAGAAGGAGTCAAGCTATTCTCCAAAGCACCTGAAGGTAGGAGGAGAAGCAATGGGTGGAAACTCATCAAGGAGAGAAGCAACTTAGAACTGAGGAGGAATTTCCTGCCAGTGAGAACAATGAATCAGTGGAACAAACTTGCCTCCAGAAGTTGTGGATGCTCCAACACTGCAAGTCTTTAAGAAGATGTTGGACAACCATTTGTCTGAAGTGGTGTAGGTTTCCCTGCCTAGGCAGGGGGTTGGACTAGAAGACCTCCAAGGTCCCTTCCAACTCTCTTATTCCAAAATTCTAAAGTGGAAAGGATCACGTCACCTTGGTTTTAATTTACATGAAAGGTGGAACATGATCCTCAAAGTAAAGACAAGGATCGAGAAAGCTCAAACAGCGTTCTTCAAAATGAAAAAAGTCTTCTCCCTTTGGGGAGAGGGGGCGGTTTATAAATTTAATAAATTAATTTCTGCGGTCAGCGACATAAGCCTGAGACTGAAAACCAGGCTTGTCAGATGCTACATCTTTTCTATCCTGCTCTGTGGAGTAAGAGGGTTGGTCTCTACTTGAAGAAACTAGCAGCATTTGGAATGTGGATTGACGGGCGGCTGTTACGTATAAGCTGGGTTGACAAAATCACAAATGAGGAGGGGATAAGCCCCCTGGGAAAGCAAGATACAATACAATACAATACAATAGCAGAGTTGGAAGGGACTGTGGAGGCCTTCTAGTCCAACCCCCTGCCTAGGCAGGAAGCCCTATACCGTTTCAGACAAAGGGCTACCCAACATCTTCTTAAAACTCTCCATCATAGCCATTAAAAAGCGAAAATTAGAATGTTTCAGACATGGGATACGACACCCAGAAAAATACACCATCCTTCACTTAATCCTCCAGGGAAAGATTGAAGGCAAATGAAATCCAGGCAGAAGAACATCATCGAGGCTTGAAAACCTGAGGGACTGGTTTGGACAAAACTCCAACTGTAGTTTTTCATGTGGCTTTAGGATTGCCAAATATGATCGCCAACGTCCAATGACGGATGTGGCACAAGAAGAATCCCAGAGAAAGGATGGTTGTAACATCTTGTGATGTTCCATCAAAGCGATCTCATCTCCAAAGCTTTAAGAGGACCAGCCAGTTGCCTTGAACACGGGCTGTCAAACAAGCCAGCCAAGAAGCACAAATTCCAGATTTTAGTTGCCAACAGAGTGGGAAAAACATTGATTTAGAACATAAAAGGGAAAGCTTTCGGGGAATATTTATTTAAATTTATGCTTGCTGTGATGCCTTCAGCAGGACTGCTTCTGAAGCAAAGGGCACTGCAAATAATGTAATGTTGAACATTAATTGTAAAACAAAAAATCATTATTATTTTTTTCTACCATTTTGTCCTGGTTCCAGGTAGATGATATTCAACAGTACAATTTTATTTTTCTTTATGCATTGAATGTATATATGGGCCGCCCATATCTCCCAGTTGAAGCAATTTTGCTAAATAACTGGGTAGAAATGGATAACAGATTAGCAGAGTTGGAAGGAACCTTGCAGGTCGTCTAGTCCAACCCCTTGCCCAAGCAGGGGACCCTACATCTGCCTCTACCTAGGATTGAACTCACAACCTCCTGATTGGGAGGCGAGAGCTCCACCTCTAGGCCACAGCAGCAGCGACTAAGTATGAATGCTTAAAACATGGGTGTTTCTCCTAAAGATCATGTGTGCATTTTTGCAGGCATCCCACAAATACTAAAGTTGCATGAATATTTGACTTTATAGAAGTGTCTTCTAATTTTTCAATACTTTAAAAGTATAAAAGGCTACTGAAAAAAAATATGAAGAACTTAAAATGATGACTGTCATGTGCTATCGATCAGTTCAGCCCTGGAGCTGACACTATCTTAACTATGATCTACCATGATTATGATACACCATGTTAATTCTTCTCCTTCCTCTTTGTTGTTGTTAGTTGCAAAGTCATGTCTGATGCATCGCGACCCCATGGAGAACGTTCCTCCAGGCCTTCCTGTCATCTACCATCCTCTGGAGTCCATTGAAGCTCACGCCGGCTGCTTCGGTGACCCCATCCAGCCACCTCCTTCTCTGCCGTCCCCCCCTTCTTCTTCTTTTGCCCTCCATCGTTCCCAGCATGAGGCTCTTCTCCAGGGAGTCCTTCTTCCTTCTCCTTAGGTGGCCAAAGTCTTTGAGTTTCCTCTTCAGGATCTGGCCTTCTAAAGAGCAGCCAGGGTGGATCTCCTCTAGGACTGACTGGTGACTCCATCCAGCCACCTCCTTCTCTGCCGTCCCCTTCTTCTTCTCTTGCCCTCCATCGTTCCCAGCATGAAGCTCTTCTCAGAGGCGTAGCGTGGGGGGTGCAGGGGGGGCCAGCCGCACCGGGCGCAACATCTGGGGGGGCGCGCTCCAGAGACCCGACTCGGAAGCTCTCCTCCGCGGGTCTCTGGAGTTGGCGGCGGCGGCGCCTGGGCGCTCCTGGGCCGGCGAGAGTCGGGGAGCGAACAGCGGCCAGTAGGGGCCAAACCCTCCCGGGCCATCCCCCGGCTGAGGCCAGCGCCGGCTCCGCGCACCCGCCAGCGCCACCCGAGGGGGCCAGGCGAGACTTAAAGGCGCAGGTCTTTCGAAGCAACGGCCGTGCGGAGACCCTGGAAGACTCCTCCGTTCCGAGCCAGCCAGAGGAGCGGCCACCTGGGCCCCGCGGCGGCCCGGGAAGACCCTCTTGCCCCGGCTTTCGGGCCGTCGCCCTCCATAGAAAGGAGCGTCGGGTGGCCCAGGCCCGCACCACGCAAAGGGCGCCCGCTTCTCCCCAAGGCGAGGCAACGAGTGTCGGACCCGGATGGCCGAGCCCTTTGGGCAGCGGCTGCCCGCCGGATCCTCGCGGGAGGTGCGTGGGCTCGACACCACAAGCTGCCTCCCCCGAGTTCTAAAATCCACGGGTTAGGGGGCGCAAATTACTTGCCTTGCCCCAGGTGCTGACAACCCACGCTACGCCACTGGCTCTTCTTCAGGGAGTTCTTCTTCCTTCTCCTTAGGTGGCCACAGTCTTTGAGTTTCCTCTTCAGGATCTGGCCTTCTAAAGAGCAGCCAGGGTGGATCTCCTCTAGGACTGACCGTTTGGATCACCTTGCAGTCCAAGGGACTCAGTGCAGGAGTCTTCTCCAGCACCAGAGTTCAAAGGCCTCCATTCTTTGGTCAGCCTTTCTTATGGTCCAACCTTCACAGCCATCCATTGCAACTGGGAAAACCTTGATTAGACGCCCTTTTGTTGGCAGGGTGATGTCTCTGCTTGTTAGAATGCTGTCTAGATTTGCCGTAGCTTCTTAAACCTTCCTCTTTAATCCTTCTTTAATTCCCTAACCAAGTTGGTGGAACTGTGCCCCCTTTGACTTGTGGACCTCAACTCCCAGAATTCCAGAGTCAACCCTAACCCATCAATCATCAATCTGGCCAGGTAGATGAACAGTTGCCTGTTTGCTTGTGCTTCCAAGAATCGTTTTCCGACCTTGGCAACTTCAGGATGCATGGACTTCCAACTCCCAACATGCAGTCTGGGGAATTCTGTGTGTCGAATGCCACACATCTTAAAAGTGGCCAAGTTTGGAAGACAAAACACACTGGCCTGCGTGGTAGCGATTTACAGTGTCTATTTTGAGCGTCAGACAAAATACCAGCTGTGTTGGTTGCCAGCCCAAAACAAGCCAACTTGCAAGCTTCAAATCCAATAATTCAGGGCTTATGTCAGTTGGGTGTGAGAACATCGCTGGATCCTTCCAAGTAGGCAGGATGATATCAGCCAAGCTCAATTTGTTTGAAGCCATTGTTTGGGGCCGAGACTGAAATTTACACCCAGGGACAACTATCTCCATTGTTAACGCTACCCGTGCTGGATAAACCAATTCTCCTCTATGTGGCCTCGATGTTTTCCATTCAATTAGATAGGGAAACCATTTAGTGACAGTCAGTTCGATCTCGCAGTTAAGAAACTAGGCGACTGTGATTTCTAGTTCTGCCTTAAACCTGAAAGCCAGCTGGGTGACTTTGGGGCAGTGACCAGGAGATGGTGAGTCCTAGTCCATCCTTAGGCATGAAAGTTAGTTGGGTGACTTTGGGCCAATCACCAGAAGGTGCTTTCTAGTCCTGCCTTAAGCCTGAAAGCTAGCTGGGTGACTTTGGGGCAGTGACCAGGAGATGGTGAGTTCTAGTCCATCCTTAGGCATGAAAGTTAGTTGGGTGACTTTGGGCCAATCACCAGATGAGTTCTAGTCCAGCCTTAGGCATGAAAGTTAGTTGGGTGACTTTGGGCCAATCACCAGATGAGTTCTAGTCCAGCCTTAGGCATGAAAGCCAGATAGTTGACTTAAGGCCCGTCTCTCCCCTATTCTAGTCCCACCTCAACGGGTTGATGGTTGTGGGGAAAAGTGGAGGAAGGTGTCTTTGGGTATATTTGCCACCTTATTTATAAAAATAGTCAAGATGGAATGCAAATTAATAAACAAACAGCATTGGTCGGACCATACCTTCAGCTAAGCTCTATGATGGAGTAGGGAGAGGGGGGATGAAAATCCTAATTTATTGTTGTCAATATATTACAAGAATCTTGAAACTGTCCCAAGTTTCTTTCTATCCCAATTCATAGGAAGCAAAATCAAGAGAGGGCTTGCTTGATGTTTTCTCACCCTTCCTTCCTTCTCGCATCAGACCATGCAATCTCTTCTCTTCAAACCCCTCCTTGTTCGCTCCGTTCTTCATTTTATTCTTCAACTCGAAAAACCAAATTCCTTCATGTCCCTTAATTTTCTGTCTCTCAGCTCCGCAACCCCAAAGCAACATTGGGGCGAAAAAAATAATATCTGCCCCGTTTCATTATTTCATTTTCATCTTTCTTTTTTCCACGGATCTGTTTTGAAAAATCTTTAAAAAAGAACTTGGGAGTTTAAGAATGTATTTGAAACCACTGCCCTCTGCAGTTACAAGAAGGGTATTGCAGGAGCTCTCCAAAGTAGAAAAATCCTACCTCAATTAAAATTGTGTCCAGCTCTAATTAAGAGGAAACTAGGTAATTGCTACCAACGAAAGTGCATCTTGTTGTTTTTTCCCAGTTGCAATGGATGGCTGTGAAGGTTGGACCAAAAGGAAGGCTGAGCGCAAAGAACGGAGGCCTTTGAACTCTGGTGCAGGAGAAGACTCCTGCATTGAGTCCCTTGGACTGCAAGGCCATCCAACCAGTCAGTCCTAGAGGAGATCCACCCTGACTGCTCTTTAGAAGGGCAGATCCCGAAAAGGAAACTCAAAGACTTTGGCCACCTAAGGAGAAGGAAGAAGGACTCCCTGGAGAAGAGCCTCATGCTGGGAATGATGGAGGGCAAAAGAAGAAAGGGACGGCAGAGAAGGAGGTGGCTGGATGGAGTCACCGAAGCAGCTGGCGTGAGCTTCAATGGGCTCCAGAGGATGGTAGAGGACAGGAAGGCCTGGAGGAATGTTGACCATGGGGTCACGATGGGTCGGACACAACTGTGCAACTAACAACAAATAATTGCTTGAAACCAGGTCAGATTTCTTGCCCATTTGGTCCAGGATTGCCCATTCTGGAGCAGAAATCATTGGCAGAGACATCTACAATTCTGACATGTAAAATAATCTTTTCATAAAAGCCTTTCTAAGCATCTCCTTTTGAGAGCCAAAAGAATCGGTGAGCCCTTAAGAATAAGCACACACACAAAAGTTGAAGGTTGATTCCTCTCAACAAAAACACAATTTATTTGGCATCTAGATGGAATGTCTCTCACAGCATCTTGGAAAAAAAATAATAAAGATTAGTGTGTCCCCCGCCCCCCAAAAAAACCCTTACCTTTCTCCACCCCCTTTCCCACCCCCCCGAAATAAAAACCTTAAAAAAAAAAAAAGAATCAAAATATTAGAACATAAAAATGTCACAGGGACCGACTTATTACAGTATCAAATATCGTTTCCGCATCCCGTCCCAAGAAATATCAAAATCTTATTTATTTTCCTCTCCCCACCTCTTTCTTATTTTATTGTATACACACACATGCCACGGTTCAATTCAGCCACAAATCGACAAACCACAAGACTGGCAAATTCAGCCATTAATGTCTTCCCAAGAAAATGAACAAGCAGTGATTCACCAATTGGCACACTCGCGCACCCATCGCCCTTCCCAAGCATACAGAAAGTCGGGCATCCCCTTTGCGTGATGTAGCTAGAACAGGGCTGGGCACATCTGAATGGGCCTGGAGTCCCAATCTGTAGAGTTCTATGTTTGTTGATGCCCTCAATGGTTGACCCCCAGGTTTTTCCATTTCTGTTTTTCCTGCTATAGCTTTGAAGCAAGAAGGGATTTTTGGTTTTAACAAGCTATTTGATTTGGGGGGGGGGGGGGGGGGGGAAGAATCAAAATAATGAAAGGTGGAGGAAATGAACAAGCAAACAGTAGTTTCTCACCCAATAGTACCGATTTAGTTCGCTTCTACTAGTGTTTGGAAGTTGGACAATAAAACTCCCCTCCTTCCAGCTGTGCCATTCTGCTTGAAATGAAATTTAATCCGTTTCTTCCGATATTTAGAAGCTGGATAATTCATCCACCTTCTTCTCCACCTGTACCAGTATGACTGAAATGAAATTCAGTCCGTTTCTCCCAATATTTAGAAGTTGGGGAATCCATCCTACTTCTTTCTCCCCCTGTACCAGTGGTGGAAATGAGATTTAGTCCATTTCTCCTGATATTTAGAAGTTGGAGAATTCATCCACCTTCTTCTCCGCCTGTACCAGTATGGCTGAAATGAAATTCAGTCCGTTTCTCCTGATATTTAGAAGTTGGAGAATCCATCCTACTTCTTTCTCCCCCTGTACCAGTGGTGGAAATGAGATTTAGTCCATTTCTCCTGATATTTAGAAGTTGGAGACTTCATCCACCTTCTTCTCCACCTGTACCAGTATGGCTGAAATGAAATTCAGTCTGTTTCTCCTGATATTTAGAAGTTGGAGAATTCATCCTACTTCTTTCTTCCCCTGCACTAGTCTGGTTAAAATGGAATTTAGTCCGTTTCTCCTAATATTTAGAAGTTGGAGAATTCATCCACCTTCTTCCCCACCTGTACCAGTCTGGTTGAAATGAATGGTGAACTTTTAACCACAGCTCTCCAATATCTGTACCATAAACATATCTCTTGTTTATTAGGACATCAGACCCATTTGAGGGTGCAAATAAACAAGACTTAGATTCAATGCAATGCTTTTCAAAAAAATATATACTTTTTGAAAAGTTTTACAAAAAGTTTAGGCCAAACAACCAAGTTTTACTGAGTGAGGAGTCTTGGCCGCTAAGCTGCTACATGCCCTCAGTTAAAAGCAGAACAAAACAAGAAACCCAAAATCCCACCAGAGAAATGCCTTCTTCAGGAAGCTGACCTCAAATACCCAAAGGGCATTTTGTCAAATGAAGTTTGTTGAGATGGCAAAGGAGCTTTTAAAATTTGCTTTAGGGTAAGAAACGGCAAGCGGTGGCCACGAGTGAGCTTCAGCCAATGGACCGAGTGTGTAAACCATACCCCACCATCCCCGTGGGAGGGGGCAAGTAAGCATTTTTAAAAGTTTCATTTCCACGCGGGAACCTTAAGGGAGCTGTCGACGCTCAACGCTGAAGTGGTGAGGAGTCCTCAATACTCACGGTGAGGATCCGGCGACACTCAACGCTGAAGTGGTGAGGAGTCCTCGACACTCACGCTGAAGTGGTGAGGAGTCCTCGACACTCACACTGAAGTGGTGAGGAGTCCTCGACACTCACACTGAAGTGGTGAGGAGTCCTCGACACTCACACTGAAGTGGTGAGGAGTCGACACAGTGAGGATCCGTCGACGCTCATGCTGAAGTGGTGGAGTCCTCAATACTCACGGTGAGGATCCGTCGACACTCAACGCTGAAGTGGTGAGGAGTCCTCGACACTCACACTGAAGTGGTGAGGAGTCCTTGACACTCACGCTGAAGTGGTGAGGAGTCCTCAACACAGTGAGGATCCATCGACGCTCACGCTGAAGTGGTGAGGAGTCCTCAACACTCACGGTGAGGATCCGTCAACGCTCACGCTGAAGCGGTGAGGATCCGTCAACGTTCCTGCTGAAGTGGTGAGCAGCCATTGACGCTCACACTGAAAGTGGTGAGGAGCCGTCGCCACTTAAGCTGAAGTGGTGAGGAAATGACAACGAACCAAAGAATAACCTGGTGCCTTACTGATTTTAGGGAAACGTTTTTTTTATATACATATGTATAAAAAGGAAAGGTTTGCAATTTCAAAACAGTACCACTGGTTCTGATTCTGCCTACATTTTTCCCCCCTCCAAATTTTTATCCTTTTAACGTGGATGTGTAGCTTTGCCATCAGCTTCCACCCCCGTGTCGCTGTTGTGCTTTGCTCAAGATCACAAACCAGCGTTTCTCCATCTTGGCAGCTTTTAAGAGGGGAGGACTTCAACTCCCAGAATTCCCCGGGCTGGAGGATTCTGGCAGTTGGAAGTCCTCGCCGGTTGCCAAGGTTGGAAAACATTCGTCATAAACGCTCAATCACCCAAGCCCATTCACACTTACAGATATATAAAACCAAAGAAAGAATTCAGTACCTACAATGTATAAAACTGATGAGTGTGCTAAAAACGCACATAACCCGCTTTTTATTTCTGGTTTTTTTTCCCTTCCATACTTCAGTACCTGCCCTGGATCCACAATTCTGACCTCAATTGAGAACCTCCTTCTCAATTCTGAGAAGGAGAGAGACAACGCTGCTCGGTTACCAGGATGAGGCAGGAAAGGAAGAGTGGTGAAAATCCACAAGATTGATTTTCCTCCAGTGTCCTGTGGCCATTTCCACGCTCCTCCAAAAGAGAGATCGAAGTTTTCTGTCAGGTTCCCTCGGGGCAAAATCGTTGTCGGTCCCTCAGATGTTGCTTGGTGCCTCTGAGGTTGGTGAGAAGACTTCTTTTTTTTGAAACCAGACTTCCAAATCTTGTGGGGCAAGATCTAAGAGGTCAGTGAAGCGGAATTGTGGCCTTCTACCTCAGCTGTTATCTACCACAGCTTCCGAGGGAAAGCGTCGCCGAGATGCAACGGCCTAGCAGCGCGATTGCGGTACCGTCAAAATGAGATTCT